>OX375884.1:39338006-39575506 GCA_947359465.1 Metellina segmentata
AATCACGTTGAAATGGGCTGCTGCACCGTCATGCTGAAACCACATGTGATTACGAACAGCACTAGGAATATCTTGCAGCAATTCTGGTAAAATCTCTTTTAGAATAATACGATATTGTGATCCATTGAGTCGCGTTGGTAAGAGATATGGGCCTATGAGGAAATCGTTCACAACACCCACCCAAACATTCACATAGAAGCGTTTTTGGAATGTATGTGGACGTGTAGCGTGTGGATTTTCTGTTGTCCACACATGAGTATTGTGCACATTGAAAACACCTTCCTGTGTAAAAGTCGCCTCATTTGTGAATAGCACAGAAGCTGGGAAATCCGGCTGCAATTCACACTGCTGCAAGAACCACTGGCAGAATTCTACGCGCAGGTGGTAATCACTTGCTTGCAACGCTTGGACTCTGAATATGAAATGGGTGTAAACGTTCTTCATTTAAGACTCTCTAAACGGTGGATTGACTCACATGTACACGACGTGCAATAGCTCTTGTACTTGTGTGGGGTGTTTCATCCAGTGTTCAATATGGTTTCTTCCATGTTTGGATGTTGTACAGTTCTTGATCCAATTCTTCCGTCAGAGCTGGCGATGAATGAACCATTTTTTTTGTGGTTCGGCATACGCCTGTTCAGAAAACGTTCCTGATACAACCGTAGCGATGCTCTGCCATTCCCATTAGCAGCACCGTACATCATATGCATGTCCGCCTTTTCACTATTTGTAAAATCTCCCATCACGGCCGACAGCATAGTTGAAATGACGTTTTCCCGAGAATGCATCATATCACGAATGGACAGGCAGTCACGAATTGTCAGCCAATCACAGTTGCCGAGTTTGTATTGCTGTTGGTGGTCGCAATTTTGAGCATTTATTGAAAATATTGCTGAAATGACGCACTTTGCAATGATGTAAATAAACAATTTTTTTCTGTTCATGTCTCATTTTTTGTGTTCGTGCCTCCACGCGTCACTTCCAACCATACATACCTATACGAAAATGCATGTTTTAGTAAGCTGTACCAACACTCCAAGTTTGTTCCATAACCATAGAATCACCCTGTATACTATATATTATCATTACAGTTCTTGATCCAATTCTTCCGTCAGAGCTGGCGATGAATGAACCATTTTTTTTGTGGTTCGGCATACGCCTGTTCAAAAAACGTTCCTGATACAACCGTAGCGATGCTCTGCCATTCCCATTAGCAGCATTGTCCGCCTTTTCACTATTTGTAAAATCTCCCATCACGGCCGACAGCATAGTTGAAATGACGTTTTCCCGAGAATGCATCATATCACGAATGGACAGGCAGTCACGAATTGTCAGCCAATCACAGTTGCCGAGTTTGTATTGCTGTTGGTGGTCGCAATTTTGAGCATTTATTGAAAATATTGCTGAAATGACGCACTTTGCAATGATGTAAATAAACAATTTTTTTCTGTTCATGTCTCATTTTTTGTGTTCGTGCCTCCACGCGTCACTTCCAACCATACATACCTATACGAAAATGCATGTTTTAGTAAGCTGTACCAACACTCCAAGTTTGTTCCATAACCATAGAATCACCCTGTATACTATATATTATCATTAAATTTTATAAACATTAATTATCTATTAACTGATAAATATAAGTTATTTTTCTAATGTTTTTCTATTTTCTTTCTCCATTTTTCTTTAATTTCCAATACATTTAATTTATTTTTCCAATAGAAAGTAATTATAATTTTCTAATGAAAATTAAATATCTCAATAAATAATAAAAGTCGGATATTCATTAATGTGAATCTTACCAAGTGCTTTTTCTTGCAACATTTATAAATGTCTTTTACTTTGGCATCTAGTACAGCTCCTCCGTGTTTGGAGTACTTTTTGGAGTATGAATTCAGCAAATTCCTTATCAAATCCTTATCCTCTTCGGCAGCTAGTCTCTCGCATCTATATACCCACAAGCAAAATGCATTTAAGACTATCCTTGGGAAATCAGTTTGAAATGGAATATGGCAATTAGATTAACAAAAGTCTTCGTTACCTAGAACCCGTTGCACTGCAACAAGAGATGGCCATCGCTATTATATCGGATACATCACCAGAACCGCAACATAACAGTACTGGAATATCTTTCTGCAAGCAAAGCAGGATTTCGTCGATGGAATCCAAATCTCCTCCAAGGACTAGTAAAATGGATGGGATCGCTAGACCTGTGCAATATGATTTTTATAAAATATGTGGAGTTTTTATATGCAATTGAACTATTATATAGTATTCCTTTTGCTTACTGCAGTAGTGTGTAAAGATGGTAGCTAGGAGGTTGAATTAACGCAGCACTGAAGCATCACAATGGGCTATGTGAGTAACTACTAGTTGCGTGAGACCTGTACTACTAGTTTATAACTTTATAAAACAGGGGTGGCCAGCTACCCCACCTTTGAAAGCCACATTTCAGGAAGGAATTTTTTGAAAGAGTCAGTTATTTATCTTTTATAACAAAACAAACAATGAGAATATGCGAAATACCCTAACAAGTCATCAACCAAAGGTTCGGCAGCTAACTGCCAAAATGTACAACATTCGTAAAGCATTCATCCAAGGAAATCTAATTTATAAAAATTTTCTTTACAAAATTGTTTAATACGATCAAAACAATATTTTTTTAATAATTTTTTATGTTTTTCAATAGTTTTCTAACTTTTATGTTTTTCAATAACTTTCTAACTTTTATGCTTTTCAATAACTTCTAACTTTTATGTTTTTCAATAACTTCTAACTTTTATGTTTTTTAATAAATTTGTAACAAGAAATGAAATAGAAAAATTATTTTTGGACAATAATCAGATTTCGTTTACCATATATTACATGCATTTTATCTGCATAAAAGTCGCACCACTTGTCTGACAGAGCCGCGTTATGGCCACCCCTGTAATAAAATACTCTGCACACCCAGAACAGATCAGGAGTTAATAAGTAGCCTATGTTTCCAGCAGGTTTAAAAATCATTAGTGTGCCAATTAACGTGTGGATTGGTCAAACAGTGATCATAAAACTCAATGTTATTCCCATGGGGATTTCGATTTGATAATAACCCCCTTTGCAGAAAACCAGGACAAATCAAAGAGGGGTTAATATATAGCTTATGTTTCAAACAGAGCTCTAAAGTAGGGATGCAACATCGATGTCGATGTTTTCAAAACATCGATGTTTTTAAAAAAAACATCGATGTATTGGAGTCGATGTTTTTGTAACATCGATGTTTATACTTGTCGATGTTTTATTTTTAAATGAAAAAAGTACCGTTATAAAAATTTTAAAAATAACCAAGTATAGCATAATTTTCATAATCAGCAAATTGAACATACTTTTAGACCCAAGTGGCCAAGAGTGAAGGGTCTCAAAAGTAGGAATGCGACATCGATGTCGATGTTTTATAAAAAACATCGATGTATTGGAGCCGATGTCGCATCACTAGTTGCTAAACCAGTTTTGAGAAATGGGGGGAAAAAGTTTAAATACACTGAATTTTAAAAACATCGTTGTTTTGGGGTCGATGTATTATCAACATCGATGTTTTAATTTTGAACATCGATGTTTCAAAACATCGATGTTTTTCTGTCGATGTCGCATCCCTACTCTAAAGCACAAGTCCGTAAAATGTGGTGTGAATTAGTCAAACAGAGATCGTAATAATAGTCAGTGCTATTCTTATGGGTAGTTTGAATTGATTTTAGACCCCAGTGCACACCCAGGACAAATCGAATGGCGATTAATATGTACCCTGTGTTTCCCGCGGGATTCTAAAGAATGAGTGTACCAAATGTGGCTTTAATTGATCCTAAAATTACTCAATGTTATTTCTATGGGGATTTTTAATTGCATTTAGCTCCCTCTGCAGACCCAGAATAAAACGCCTGAACGGGGGTTAATATGTAACCTATGTTTCTAAAGAATGAATGTACCAAATTTGGTGTGAATTGATCAAACATAGATAGTAATAAAATTCAATGCTATTCTTATGTGGATTTCGAATTGATGTGTAGCCTGCGATTCCTGCAGGGTTTTAAGGAATGGGTGAACCAAGTTCGGCTGGAATTCATCAAGCTGCGTAAATTTTTATAGAGTACATACAGACGCTAAATCTGCTTTATATATACGAGGACTGTTTAATAAAGAATGATCATAAATTAATAAAAAATAATTTCCTGTACTAATCATCCAAACTGTTATGGTCTTTCTCGAAATACTCCTCATTACATGCAATGCACTTATCCCGCCTCTTTCCCGGTCTTCAAACACATGCTGGAGGCCATTTTTTGACAGGCCCTTCAAAATCGCATACGCTACTTTTACCACTGCCTATGATGATGAAAACCACTTTTCCCGGAGGTGTTTCTTCAAATTCGGGAAAAGAAAAAATTTGCATGGATCAGGACTGTATGGAGGATGGGGAACACACATGCCATTGGTTTTTGAAAGATCTGAGGATCTGGCGATTTTTTAAAGCGAAAACTAAATATACAATACAGTGTATTGCACTTCGCGTGTCACGTCCATTTTTGCCGTAGGCGAAAGTAAAACTAGGCGTTCTTGGCCGGCTGCCAAGGCTTTAGCAATGACGTCATGGCCGTGAAACTTGCGCTAGCATTCTCCCTTCAACCCACTACACATTCATTATGAATTTTATTTTTCTTGTTTTTTTAATCACCTTTAAAAAATTATGATAATTCTTTACTGAACAGCCTTAGTAGATTTGAACTTTTTGAATAAAATTTAACTAGAGTAATGAATTCATTTTACTTACTGTAGAAGTACGAGTAAAGACATCTCAGCTTCAACCTGCCAAAAAGTACCTCATAGCAAAAAGGTTCATTGTTAGGGCGTTTTATGGCGAAAGGGTTATATTTTGCCAAGTTGCGCCAAATACACAAGAGTGTAAAAGAGTATAAAAAAAGTGCCGTGAAGGGGGAGGGGAAGTAGGGCAGTAGTGGGATGAAAGCAGAATAAAGATTGCTTGGGTATCCCGAGAGCGAATAGTAATAAGAAATGCAATTTAATGATGTTAGTAAATGTAATTAACTGATCGAAATGAAATATTTCTAGACCTAAAATAGCGAGAAAATTTGAAAAATAAACTTTTTTTCCAAATAAAATGCAATCTATATCCAAATCCATTCCCTAGAGGTCTTTGAGTTGAATTGCCAACACTAAACACCGAAATATACTAAACTTTAATCAAAGATTTGCTTGTTACATTTTACCTTCTTCCTCTTTGGTTGAAGAAATCTTGTGCATCAATTCCACCCGAAACGTTTCTGTCCCTTTGCAAATTCTCTTGGTCCCATCATCAACCAACAGAAAATGCGTGTGGCCAGGATTCAGAAAAGCTCGTCCACTTTCTAATTTGTGATGAGGCTTCACCTTGTATCTTGAATAATGCATTTCCTGAAGAATAAGTTTTGTTAAATTGTAAGTTAATCCTCCAAATAATTGCGAAGAGATATCTCGTCCATCAAGATCTGATCAATACCTTTTGTCGAGACAACCAGCAGGAAGGTTAAATGAGTTAACACTTTATATGTGCGTAGTTTTGAGGAGGATGATTCCGCGATTTAAATATAAAACTTTAAGTTTCATATGCTTCGTAACTTTTAAGTCAGGTCAATGTGATTTAATATTGCAGTACAACAGAATTAGTTAACAAAAACATAACTGTGTATTAATGTTATGTAATCAATTGTTACAAATAATAAGTTTATGTAATTTCAATAAAAACATTGAAATATTTACAATAAAACCAATCAAAAATTACATTAGTCATAAGACCTAAAATTTATAAACAGCAATTGATTACAAACAGAGTGTTTCAAAATTTCCTCTAAAACCTTTACAGGAGGAAGGAAATAAAAAATTAAGCTGCATTCACATGTTAATGTATGTCTGTAAGTGCCATTTAAACTACGTTCGCATAGGAATGTACGCACGCAATTGCCATTTAAACTCATAGGAATGTATATCCGCAAGCGTCATTTAAACTGCATTCGCATAGGGTTGTTAACACTAAAGCGCCAATTAAACTGTATTCGAATAGCAATATATGTCCGCAAGCTCTACCTAAACTGCATTTGCATAAAAATGTATATTCACAAGAACCATTTAAACTGCATTCGCATAGGAATGTATGCCCGCAAACGCCAATTAAACTGCGTTCGCATAGGAACGTATGTCTGTAAGCGCCATTTAAACTGCATCCCTGCATCCGGATGTGCAGTATAGTAAGGAGGGAAAGTAAAGATTGGGGAAGTTATGGGAGGGTACAGTAAGGAGTAGAAATGAGACAAGTATGTGAACATTATTACTGGCCTTAATTTCACAGTTTGACAGTAGTTGTAGTTTGAGAGTAGGTGCCCAAAGTTTAATTTTGTGTGTTCATATATCTCTAAAGCTTAAACAAGAAATTTTGAAAAACTTGTATATAAATTTTCAAATATTTAAAAATATTTATAAATGTTTCAACCAAATAAAAAATATTTTATTCAAAATATTTTCTAATTGAAAAATATGACATTTGCAATTACAACGCTATCAGTCATCTCAGTCTACATGAAAGAGCAACTCGACAGCTTTCGATCAACACTGAATTAACTACAGAATTTGTCTGGTTTTCATTTACTACACCCAAATAAATGCTATGCGCTAACAAGACGTATTCAAGTAAAACCTTGCCACCGTGCTCCTCTTTGTTTGTGTTCAAAAGAAGAATCAGGGGCTGAATTCCGATAAAGTCATTGTAACACAGTAGAGGAACACAGTGTTTGGTCACATTGAAGTGACTACGAATGTATTTATCACTTAATATGTGTTCACACAAGTTTTATTCTTGAAAAAACTAGATGACCGTTCGCTTCCACAACTGACGATGAATGTGATTTTCAATGTACGTACTGTCTATCGTGAGAACTGCGCTCACCACAAAGTCTGGGTGGTGACGGTCACTATAGTAACAGGTCTCGTTCATTTTAAGAAGGGGTGATTTTCGGGATGTGCTGGAGGCCGGTAGAGATTGTTTACTTGTATAGATCTCTTCTTTGCAAAAAGTAAAAATCATCACAAACATAACTCCACTTTGCCATCAAGTTGGCAAGTTTCACAAACTTGAACACATTTCTTCAGGTTTCCCCTATGGCAAATAGAATATCCGTTTCTACGGTAACAGACAATCTTAGACTCTTAGAGGCATTAATGGTTCTCACAGTACATGGACAGTTACACCAAAGAGCTACTTGTTGAGGAAGTGGGTAATTAGTCATTCGCCGCAGGCAAAGAAGTCCCTTTGTCAGGTCATAGAAAAACTTGTATAACGATGCAACAAGTGCGTTGAAAAGCAAGGGGAATATGTTGAGAAAATTATGTTATTTTAAAAACTCTTCATTTTTATTAAAATAATAGCATTATGGAAGAATATGGATAATTATTGTTTCATCCTCATACCCCGTATGTTTTCCCACTGCCCTAGCAACCAGTGTGTTGTAGGTGGCGTATGTTAGAATCCTCAATGGATGTGTTTCTTTCGTCCCTGTTTTAGTCAAACTCTCTTAGTGTGTGTACATCCATTCTTTGACGTTGTGTGTTTGGCGCTGCATGGCCAAATATGGCCCTTGCGCCAAAAAAATACAACCCACCAACCACCCTCTATCCATCACCAACAAATTGTTTTCAACAAAAATTTACGCTTCAAAAATACAATAGTTTGGAGGGTAGGTAGTTGAGTTTACGTCGCACTATTGCAAAACCACGGGGTATTGCCGACTGTCCGGGATCAACCCCTAAAGGAATGATTCGATATTTTAGTGGGTAATGGCACCGTTTGAGTAAAAATTAAATAAGTCGTTGAATTTACCCTCTTAACCGCACCATAGTTGTAACGATGAGTTCCCGCTAATGTCTAAGCAACAGTTCCCTGAAAAAGTGCAAGCAGGAAAAGTAGGTAACAATGACTTATAAATACTTTAGAATCGTTATTGATCAACAAGTCGCTGTTTTCCACGCATCCCCACTTAGTGACTCCGATGCAACGAATGCCGTGTATCATCCTATCTCGGGTTGATACGAGATATTGTCTTTTCCGCACTGCATCGCCGACTACTTTCACCAATCCGTAGTTCAAACCACCAGTGAATAACCAGGCGTTCGCAGTCTGGATGGCCTGTAAGTTAAAAAGGATACTAGTACCGATACATGTGAAACATTTCAACACTTAACATACACTACACTACAATAATGGACCGGACAGCAAGATGTCATGGTATAATTCAAATAATACATGCTTTAATAGGGGGATGGACCCCCACGTGCTGCAGTTACACTAGCGACCCTTCTGGGCATACTTTCAACAAGGTGTTTTATACACAGCTAAGGGTATTTATATCCAATCCTACTGCAAGAATGTCGCCAGATCAGCTGTAGATTTCGGACGTGGTTCCCTGGTCCGTAAGAGTCGCTCTAACTCACCCCGCAAATGTTCTATGGGGTTTAGGTTGGGACTCTGAGCAGGCCATGGAAGACGTTTTACATCCATATCTTGATACCACTGCTTGACAGAGGCATGACATGAAAAGTTGTTGTCCTGCAAGTAACATTCGTCCATTCTATAAAATTGCCAGAGCGTAGGAAGAACCTGATTGTCCAAAATGTTCATGTAGGCTTCGGCGTTCAATTGACCAGGAACAACATGCAAAGGTCCCAGGCCATACCTCGAAAAACACCCCAAAGCGAATATTCGGATTTTATACAAATCCGCTGGCATCCGGTCCATTATTGTAGGGTAGGGTATTCTCACAATGATATGGTTATGAACTCGCGAGGGCAGATATTTCATACCCATCTATAGACTAAAACTGATTTTCAATCGATACATCGATCCATTAATGGCAGTTGGGTTCCCTTTGCTATAACTATGGTTATAGGAGGGTACGTAGGTAGGTTATTTTAATTAACGTCTCACTGGTGCAACACAATAGTCTATTGGTGAAGGTCCAGGATCAAACCCGATGGGAAAGATCCGAAAACAACACCAAGTGATTTTGAGACACGGTCTGGCAAAAAAGTTTCTCCTATTGTGTGTGGTTTATTACATTTCTCGATTCTGTAATTACCTTGGTAAGACGGCTAGCAGTGCATTTGATGCAACAGAAACTATTTTCGGAACGTTTGCTTTTGTTTATTAAACTCCACCTCATTTTCCTCAAAAACATTCCGTGGGCTTACCAAGGTATTCAGAAAGCATAGTTTTAATGTGCAATTTTGATTTGCCTGGTCTCATACTATCTGCTTTCGTACAAAACATACACATTGGTTTTTCCAAGCCATCTATAATAACATTTCTGAATCCCATTGAAAAGCTTGAATCGTACTTTCTTGCCTTGGGAGTTAAACCTTCTTGTTCCCTTTGTTGCTTGTATTCCAACTACCTTTACTTATATCAACATTGGTAACTTCATTATTAGTGGATTTTCTCTTGTAACCAGTCAAAATTGTATCCATTGCGTCCAAAAATATTTAGATTAAATACATATTCTTGAAAAATACTTCTAAATTACTAATGATTATTATCAGTAATTCTCACCAAAAAAAATAAAAAACACCATCGCACACCTCTGAAATGCTTCTGTTGACACTTTAGCAACGGATGAAGTTTGAATTTGAGGGTATTGTTTTGATGATTCATGCGACACTAGCAGTTCAAGCAGCCGTTTTAAACTATGCACTTGCAAACTGCAAACTAGTGGTGCCATCCAATATCCGAAACAAGGAGTTTCCAGAAAAAAATCAATCTTTAATGTAGTTACAAAAACCACATTTTCAACTATGCAGCTAATACTATACTATGTAATTTACCTATATATGTCATACATAGTACGCACTAAGTTACATATTACATCACACCAATCACAATTCATCAATCCATTTCAGCTAAACATAATATTTTCCAAATAAATGTTTATTTCATGTGTGGTGTTATGCAAATTAGAGACTACTTCCACTTCAAGAGACTTCTGAAGTGCGCATGCTGCGACATGCGTTCACGCTTTAAATACATAAATCTGTTCTTGAGATTTCAGTTTCTTAACCACCTCTGTTAGCGCGCTGATAGATTATACTTTAGTTAATGTATTTAATTTGTTAATATTTAAAAAATGTTAAGTTTAATTGTTTCAGGGAACTTTATTATTCAGTCTAAATTCGCTACACGCTAAAATTACGCAACCGCACCGACGTGGCGAAACATATTTATATCGGAATTAGTGTGAGATAGGTGGCGGTAAATGCTTTAAAAAATAGATAATAAAATTTAATGTTATGTTATGAAGGTTTATTTATGTATGTTATGTTACGAAAATTCATTTCTGTTAAACTTTTCGAGCCTCCCTTTGCACTAGTCCGGGCCTCCCAGTTTGTATATCACTGCCTTAAAGTTTGTCCAATGAGTTCCGAATAACAAATACATTATATTTTTTGCCGTTCTGATAACAAATACATTATATTTTTTGCCATTCTGACAAAAAATAGTTATTATTTAGATTGATGTATAAAAATAATAACCGAGCAGTTGAATATAATTTAGCTTATCCATTGTGGCTTTCTAAAAATATTTTAGAAACAACTTATTTTTATACTTGTTTTAATATTTGTAATAACCGCCACTTATTTTTATATTTTTAATAAAAATGATACCTAAAGGCATTAATATATGTATTAAAAATGCTGATATTACTTGAAATTATTTGTGAGAAAACCCGTCAAAAGTTTAAAACTAAACCTTTGAAATGAAATCAATCATACACAATTTCAACCGTTTCATCATCCTTAAGGCACGCCATTTTTGTATCACAGCACTGTGTAGCAGCACACAGTCGCTGTAAAATAGATAATATTCTATCTTGACCCATCTACAATTTAAACCCAAAGTGATTGTCCGGTCATTCGTAGTCAAGACTCCCAATAAGGTAATAAATGCTCACTTTTTATTACAGATTTGCAACCGCAGCATTTCACTACTATATAATATCATTTGAATAAAATGGTTTGGTTACTCATAACATGATACAGTCATTTCATGTTATCAAAAATGTATTAAGAAACTAATTTTGCTGGGATTCAAATCTAATCTGTAATACTAAAGAAACGTTACATTTATGTAATGTTTGACTGTTTTCAGACGTACATACCGCTCATGTTTTCTGTTTGATAAAAGAAACTCCGGAATAACAAAAGTATTTTTCCCTGGCGCCCCTTACCACCTTTGTATAAATGGACTTCTCCGGCGTCATATGAATTCTCACAAAAGCCGCAGTACTTGAAATCGAAGAAATCAGCCAAAATTTTTGCACATAAAAAATAGCAGTTACAAAGTAATTTAAGGTCAACTTTAAAGTAACATTCGTGTTACGTATTTCAATTACACATTCATATCACTACTTGAATCCCCCCCCCCTCTCTTAAATCACAGAATGTGTACAAAAAATTTAATGCCCAATCGCAAAAGACGTGTTATTCATTCTAATCATGGTTTTAATCCATCCCTCTTTTAAATCTCAGAATGTGTTCAAAAAGTTTAACGCCCTTTAATAAAAGTACGAAGCCAAATTAAGTTAGAAAGAGTTCTTATAATTAGTGTTGAACTTTTTACTGGCGCACAGGAGATGAATTCATGTGTCAGAACCTTTTGCAACTTACTTTTACTAAATTATCTCCAAATGATTCTTTCCAATCTTGATCTTCTACAAAAGATGAAGTATTCCCGATGACTGAAATTATAAATTGAGGAGGCTTGGGCTCATTCATCTTCCAATAATCTTGCATCAAAGACACCAAGGAGTCCAAACAGTTGTCATCAGCCAGCCGGATATACTGAAAGAAAAGAGGACAAAGTTTTTGAACAGGCAGGGAATTAGATTAAATGTCAGATTCAACAACATCAGCAATAAAGGAAAGAAAACAAGAAAATTATATATTTGTTAGATATAGTTGGGTTTAGTTTCACTTTTTAAACAAAACTGTCTACCACGAGAACTGCTCCAGCTGTCGAGTGTGGGAGTGGGAGGTCACTACAAAAACTGGGTTGGTGACTCAGATTTCGCGGCGTGATCAGTTCTCATACCATACAGACTGTCGGCGAGATCGTTAAATATATCTGTATTCTTAATTTAGGATTTTTACATTTACAGTTTTTAAAACAAACAAAATATATCAACATGGGAAAAAAATTATATCTTTGTTCTAAATTTAATATGTGCAGTGTTCGACTTCCTTGTTAGTAACTATTTTCAATTAATTACTATTTCAAAATGCATTTAAACCGTTAGGGTTGGTTTGATACGGACGAATTAAAAGGGGCTAATATATAGCCTATGTTTCCCGCGGTTATCTACAGAATGATGTACCACATTTGGTGTGAATTGGTCTTACAGGGATCATAAAAATGCTCAATGTTATTCCTATGGGGATTTCGCATTAGGGATGCGATATCGATAGCAAAACATCGATGTTTTGAAACATCGATGTTCAAAATTAAAACATCGATGTTGGTAATACATCGACCCAAAAACATCGATGTTTTGAAACATCGATGTTCAAAATTAAAACATCGATGTTGGTAATACATCGACCCAAAAACATCGATGTTTTTAAAATTCAGTGTATTTAAACTTTTTCCCCCATTTCTTAAAATTGGTTTAGCAGCTTGTGAAGCTACATTGACAGCAAAACATCGATGTTGATAATACATCGCCCCCAAACCATCGATGTTTTTCAAATTCAGTGTATTTAAACTTGTTTCCCCATTTCTTAAAACTGGTTTAGCAACTAGTGATGCGACATCGGCTCCAATGCATCGATGTTTTTTTTCTAAATCATCAATGTTTAGAAAACATCGACATCGATGTCGCATCCCTACTTTAAAGACCCTTCATCCTTGGTCACTTTGGTCTAAAAGTATGTTCAATTTGCTGATTACAAAAATTATGCTACTTGGTTATTTTTAAAATTTTTATAACGGTATTTTTTTCATTTAAAAATAAAACATCGACAACGTAAAAACATCGACAAGTATAAGCATCGATGTTACCAAAACATCGACACCAATACATAGATGTTAAATACATCGATGTTTTTTTAAAAACATCGATGTTTTTTTAAAAACATCGATGTTTTGAAAACATCGACATCGATGTCGCATCCCTACTGCATACCCAAGACACAAATAGGACGGAGTTAATATGTAGTCTAGGTTACCCGCAGTGTTCTAAAGAAATGTACCAAATTAAATGTGGATTGGTCAAACGGTGTAGATTTGTATAGGGAACAGACCGACAGACAGACGCCAACTCTGCTTTATATATAGAGATAAAAGTGTGTTACCTTCGCTGGTTTAAGAAGTCCGAGTCCGTCCATCTGAAATTCAATTTTTCCATAGGCATTTGTTGGGTGACTTTTAACTCTCGGTCCTTCATTTGCAGGCAGAACTTTGCGCCTATCCACAGTTCCCGGTAAAACATTTTCAAACACTGCTCTTGATTTGTGTTCCTTGAAAGTTCCACCGCAAATGCAATTCCTGTTTTATTAAGCAAATGAAAAAGACATTAAATATAATAAGAAATCTTCACATTTAAGATCCTATCCTTACGTTTGAATTAAGAAATCCTTATGTATGTATTACGCTTACTTCGATACAGCATACGATTTCTTTTCATTTCGTCAACAACGAAAGTCAACACAAGTGCGATATGATGAGCAGAATGTATTACGGAGCCCGATTGTATGTATACAAATATTTATTTGAATGCAACAAAAAATTTTGTTTTTATATGTTTGGCACACACACAGTAACACTCAAAATACATTAATTTACCAGCGTTAACACTCAGGATTAAGACATTTAGATACAAAACAAAACGACAAAAAATCAAAGCGGGGTAAAAAGAAAGTGAAGTAAAAAGTCTTTAGACTTTGAAGTAGATCTCTTGTCTGCCCATACATTTTTAAAAGTGCCTCCAGCCATTTTAGGCAAACCCCAAGTTGTTTGGAGTCCATTTCGTCACTACCTGCACAGGGCATAATTCGGACTGTTGAAAATCTTGAATCTCTACAAGTGTTTGTCTAGGCAGTAATGTCCAGTTTCCATGGGGGTAATGTAGTAGGTTTCCTCGAGGGTAACGCCAAATCTGCTACAGTTGGAGAGCTTGGAGAAAAGTTCTGAAGTATTACGTCAGTTGCATTGGAATGCAGGTGATTTCAGTCAAGCTAAGAGGTTCGTAACAAAAATGGAAAATTTCTGGAATAAATATTCCTAATAAGAAATTTGGAGAGTAGGGTGCCAGGTCAGGTGTGACCTCCTCGTCTGACCATGGTTCGAAATTACGTGGTGTTGTATTCGGAGCTCTCGCCTCGGGTTTTATCCTGGATCATCGCCAATAGCTCATTGCGTTGCTCTAGTGTGACGTTAATTGAAATACCTAATTACGAATTACATAAAACATAAAATACCTAGTAGACAAGAGTAATGATGGTATTTAATTGTACAGCCTTTCATTGTTTTTTATATTGAGCACATCTGTGATGTCAAATCGATTCAGGTAAATAATAGGACACCATTATATAGGCTGAGTAACCACTGAGCGTAAAATACTTACTTGTAAATTCAGGTCTATTTCTCTAAACATTTAATTTTTACGTTGTACAAATGATTTACTTCGTCAAGTTATTAAGAATTTATCATTTTCATTGGGAATAAAGACAAATTCAAATGTAAATATATGACACAACTCGAAAACAGCAGCAAAATATTTACTTACGGTTGTTGAGGAGCAGGTTCGAAGATTGTGCATTCTTTTCTGGTAAAATTTTCTATTAGAAATTGGAAAAGGTAAGGATGAATCTGAAAAGAATTTTAAAACACTATCAATGACTGTTTGCCATGACTTCGGTGAATTAATTTATACAACCTTAAAAAATACTAACATCAAACGATTGAATTAGAGCCTAGTATTTATAATAAATGGTAAGTAATCATTTTATAGTTATCGTATTTGTGCTTTTATTTCTTATTTTTACTGCCACTCGATTTTTCTTAAGAGTCGAAATATGACGAATAACTATTAAAAATGATATTAAAGACTGAAATATTAAACATATATAATCTAGTTAAACCTCGAGTAGCAGAAAACGACCGTACTAAATAGCTTTGAGTCTTATTGCAAAGATTAGAGCTCTCGTAATTAAACCGAGGCTAACAGAAAATTACCACTCTAAACAGCTTTGAGTAAAGGTTAGGTCTCTCACAATTAACTTTCTTGTAGCAGAAAATGACCTTACTAAATAACTAAACGGCTTTGAGGCTTAATGCAGAAATTAAGTCACTCATAATTAAACCTAGAAGTCACAAAACTACCTCACTGAAAAACATTGCACTAAACAGTTTTGTGACTTAATGCAAATACGCGGTATCTTACAATTAACCCTCGTGTGCAAAAAAATGACCACACTGAATACAAAGCATCTTTGAAACGTATTGCAAAATTTAGGGCTCTCACAATTAAACATCGGGTAGCACAAAATTATTAAATGTCCACACTAAACAGCTTTGAGCTTAATGCAAAGTTTAGGTTTCTCACGTTTAACCCTCTTGTAGCTGAAATGACCTCACTAAACATCTAAACGACTGCGAGTCTTAATTCAAAGTTCAGATCTCTCACAATGAAATCTCGGGTGCCACAAAATTACCACACTAAAAAGCATTACGCTAAACAGTTTTGAGACTTAATGCAAAGATACGGTCCCTCACAATTAATCCTCGTGTAGCAGATAATGACCACACAAAATAGCTTTGGAACTTAATAAAAACATTTGGTCTCTCACTTGAGAATAAGGAGCATTTAAAGAAACACCGAAATTCATGGGCGTTCAGTGATGAAATTCATGGGGACTTAGTCCTCTGGCTAGTGTGAGCTAGCAAGTGACTCTTGAAAGTATTGGCTTCTGATTGTAATAAAAATCTATAAACAAATAAAATTAGGGTGAAGTTGGGAAAGTGCGAACCCAAATCTTCAAATTTCATTCTGAACCGGTTATTACTCTATTCTTGTAATTTTTTTAGTTTCTCAATTTTCCCACACATTTCTAGACCTGAAACTAATATATGTGTTTACACTCTTATTTGTTTGAAAAATTGATATAATTAAAAAAAATATTTTCCAATAATAGTTCAAGGGGTCGCATTTTCCCCACGCAAGTGTATACTGTGAATTGTTTTCTTCTTCGCAATGCGAGGAAAATACAAATCTTTTCATTCCAGCCCTTCTTTGGTCTGCGAAACTCACCTGCCTAAATTCGAAGCTATAACGGTGAAACCATTCTATAGGATTTCTCTCTCTCTTTCTCTATCTCTATCTCTCTCTCTTTCTCTTTCTCTATCTCTCTCTTTCTCTCTCTCTCTCTCTCTCTCTCTCTCTCTCTCTCTCTAAGCACTTCCAGTCTTATTTTCCTTACTTTAATCACAGACGCGTTTCATTTACAGAGGCACTACCTCGAAAACGTGCTTGCCCCACATCACTCAATTACAATTGCATGATATTATTTAAATCTTAAACAAACCATTATTTTATAAAATCCTTATATAACAGTTTAATGTTCCTTACGAGGCATGAAAGAAGTTATTATGGTTCTTCGAGCTAACTCAACCATTTTCACATATCTGCGTATCACATCATGACCCCAAACAATGTTACAAAAATAAAAAGATAATTTCCAGGAACGAGGATTTAGTACTTGTTTAGTGCTACTTTATGAGAACAAATCTTTACGGGGAAACCTTTACACTTATTCAAGTATTCATATCAACCGTCATTTTTCTCACGTGTGCGTCTTACAGTAATTCAGTACAGTACAGATTTTCTTACAGTAATCCTATTAAGCTTGTATTTTGGTTTCCAAGATATCTGGGGTCTATCGATTTCGGTACCGAAAGTTGTGCTCGGAATTCAGGGCATGAAGCTTGGAGAGTTAATTTCATAGCCCAGAAACGAAACAATAACTTAAAAAGACGTTTTGAAAAAGTGTGCTTCGGTAGTCTTAAATTTTCATGGAAATCCAATTTTAAAGTTTAGCCCTCTCTACACAAAATTTCAACAAAGTCACTGTTGAAATTGATCTTGTTACATATGAAAGAATTAATTGGTAAGTAAATTGGAATTAAACAGATCGGACTACACTCTCGATATTTACCTCTGTCATGGATGAATATCGATTCCATCTCCAGAGTTTTTCCGGATCAGGAGTGACTGTCCCTCCGTTTTCGGCATCACTGTCTTTCCCACTGTCTAAGCACAGGCAGTCACTGCAGAAAAATGCAGTGCAATATTAGAAAGTTAGTTTTATTTCATTAATAATTTCAAACACATGGCGTCATCAGAGGTGGCCGCCTGGCTACCCAGTTTGAAAGGGTTGAGGCTAGCATATGTAAATATTCTAAGTATAATAATCTGATATGTAAATATTCTAAGTATATTAATCTGATATGTAAATATTCTAGGTATATTAATCTAGCATATGTAAATATTCTAGATATGTTATGGCTAGCATATGTAAATATTCTAAGTATAATAATCTGATATGTAAATATTATGAGTACATTAATCTGATATGTAAATATTCTAAGTATATTAATCTGATATGTAAATATTCTAAGTATATTAATCTGATAAGTAAATATTATAAGTATATTTAAGGTGAGGTTTATAAATAGTTTATTAAGACTGAGTGTATATAAATATTATAAGTATGTTTAAGGTGAGGTTTATAAATAGTTTAAAGTTTATTAAGACTGAGTGTATATAAATATTATAGGAATTTAAAGCTGAAGTGTGTAAATATTATAGGTATATTAAGGCATAGGTACATAAAAATAGTCTAGGCTTGTTAAGGTTGAGTATATATAAATATTATAAATATACTAACCCTACTGGTGGTTGTGTCAACGAGGTATCGCGTCATTAATAAAACTGACCTAATCTTGATGAACCAGATATCTCGTCGAAGGCACGTGGAAGTTTAAGGCTGAGGTACATAGAAGTATATATATGAATATTTTTATTTAATGTTCTGATGATAATAATGGCTCTAGACTGGTGATGAAACGTACCCTTAAAATTATAAAAATACTAAATTTTTGTTAAAAGCAAATGCATTTATATAGAGTGATGATCTTCACCCATAAATATTTTTCATAAATTTTCAGACATAGGCCCTTCTGAGTGGTAAAACCTTTTTGAAAATTCAAACAATTGAAATTATAATAGCTTTTGTAGCTAAGTAAAAGTTTGACAGTTCAATGCAGTTGGAAACATTAATAAATATTGAATTTAATAATTTTTACTACGAATTCGAAACACAAAATATCTGCTTCACATATCGGAAGCACAATTAGCGAAACAAATAACAAATTCTAGAAAGAAATCAAAACTATTGTACTCCAGCATTCAACTAATATTTACATTTCATATTTTAAAAATATAAAGAAGTCATTAAATTATTCTTTTAAACTCAGGAAAACACACAGGAAAAGCTATGATTATTATTATGTACCGCATAAAAAACAACAGCTCTTATCAATGGAATGAATATAAAAGCAAAAAATTGGAGCATTAAAAGATTAAGATTCAAAATTGTCATCAAGAAACGGAATTACAACATTCGTTTCAAGTTACAATGCTTTTAATGATAAAAATAAGCAAAATCAAGCATTAGTCTACATCAGTGATGTTCAACCTTTTTCATCTCATGGCACACGAGTTAATCATTAAAATTCGGTGGCACACAAAAAAAGTATTGGTATATTTTGCTGATCCATCAAAAAGACAGGTATTATTTTACTGATTTACAAAAAATATATATAGTTGCGTATCCATTTTATCCAAAGTAGTCTTTTTTTTATCTTTTTGAACAATTTATCACGATACTTTGTAACAAAACATAGTATTCGGAAGTATTTATACGAGTATTAAAAATACCGTTAATACATGAAGTTATTTGTGAACACTCTTGTCAAAAGTCCGAAACAAAACCGTTGAAATGGAATAAATCTTATACAATTTGATCCAACATAAAACAAGTTTGACCATCCGTAAGGTACACCACTACCCTTCCTGTGTCACACAGGTTGAAAATTGTTGGTCTACATTAAATAAAATGAAAAGAATCGAATGAACTTTGTGTCAATCAAATACATTTGTGATGCGTGATTAAAAGATCGGATGAAGATTCAAAACTTCGCGCTCTTGAATCAAGTCATCTCTTTGATGTTCACCAAAACATCAACCTGAAACTGATGTTATTGCTCTGTTTCAATAACTCTTTCGTGCAGTATCTACAGTATAAACGTTCGCGCGCCCTATATAAACTGATTTATGCGCCCTATTCTGGCTTCGCAGAATACGATTCACTTTAGTAAGTGCAAAGTAGAACACATTTAAGTGCCGATAGTAAAAAAGAATGCATTGTGGTGGTAAAAAGAATTCAATGAATCAAAACGCTTATTTAATAGATCCGAAACGCATAAATGCAACTCGTTTTCGAAATCTGTAACAAAACTGCGTGAGGAACTGGATTCATATAAAAATTGCGATTTTCATACATAAAACTGGAAAACGGTTCTGGACAAAAGCAATTTTAGTTATATGTAACAATATAGTTTAATGTAGTTATGTTCTCTTTGAGCGCGTTACGATGAACTTTGAAATTAACGTCGTCCTCTTATAGTTACATAAACTTGTAGTCTTTCATAAATGCGCTTAGTACTAATTTTGAAGAGGAAGTATTACCATGATTATAAAAGAAGTTAAAGCATAACATATATCTGTAATATATAGCCCTTATAAAAACAAGTGGAAAATACAGGAGATGTCATTTAACTTCTAAAGTGTTCGGTAACCAATAAAGTTTTGTGTAGAACTTTTCCGTAAGGGAATTTGGTACCCATAACGTTATAAATGGCTGGAAGTTTGAATCAACTGTTTTAGTTCAGGTATTGATATATAAATACAGTTTAATGCTTAAACGCTTACACTACCAAGGAGTAAAGACAAATCATGTTCGCTCTAGTGAAGTAAAGCCCCCCATTGAATGTGATAATTTTCAATCAATGAATAAGTTTATATCAAGCCTCGAAATAGATTTTTTAATACAGGTCACTTTGTGCACCTAAGTTTTTAAATTAGGTGCACAGTTTATATTTTAGGTGCATATTAAAAAAAAAACGTAATATACGAGCATTAATGTAATGTACACTACTTTATTAGTTGGAGTAGTAGATAGTAATTAAATATATTAAACATCTAAATTCTCCCTTCTCCGGCGCACGGCTGTCGCAAAAGTCGCTTCAACAGCGCCACCTGGAAAATGTTTCGATCATCGGAAAGTTCTGGTGGCAGTGGCACACGTAAACCTTCCTCCAGTATAAACACGTTACGGGCCAGCGATTTTGTTTCGCACAGTGTGCAATTAGGAATTTTAATTACGTTCTTTTAGAGCGAGAGTGGTCGATACTAATATTTTGTTCCACATCAAAATAACATAAAACATGTTTCCCTCCTTTTTTTAACGTTATGTGCACTGCGTGATCCTAGCGGGAAAAAATTAGGTGCGCAATTTTATTTTCATGTGCACAATGCACCTGTGCACCCGGGTATTTCGAGCCCTGGTTTATATGAAAAAAAACATTGGATCATTCTGGGGATATATCCAGTGAAATTTCTGAATTTACATACACATTATAAGAATCATTATAGGTATTATTTAAGAATTAGTGGACAACTAAGTTTTAAAATGAAAATGAAATTAAAAAGTAATTTATATCTCTTACATCATCACATAGTTACTGTAAAGAAGTGTATCGGTGTTTGAAAAATTCAAGAAATGAATTTTGAGCAATAATTTAAGCAATTGTAATACTCGTATTTACAACTTCAATCAAGGAATTGAACTTACCACATTTCTGTACTGCAAGGTAGTTGATTTTCAAGGTGGAATTTCTCTGAACTTCCCCATTTATTTTTTATGCTACGATCATTCGATTAAAGGAAAAATATTTCAGAACTTATTTTAAACAATTCTAAAAGATTAAAAAGTATTAAAAAATAAATTTCACAATCTGAAAATATAAATATATAAAATCAACATTTTATTTTACTGGATGATTATTTTCTTTACTTGTATATTTAAGTCTAAACACTGTAAAAGGTTATTCATTGTTTTAAATTGCATTTCACTATATATTATTAAATTTTAAGTGTTTAATTATATTAATTTCAAAGATAAGCCTTATTATTTGCTTGAAAGGCTGTTATTTATTTTTAGAAAGAAATAGGGGGACTTCAGTTAAACAATTTATGTATTCTTTGTAAATCGACATCTTGAGTTACGCATACCACATAGATCAACTGTCTATAAGGAATCCTTTAGGTATATCATTAGTCTACAAAATGGGTTTTGAATATTTTTCTAAACATACCATCACTAAAATTGGCCTTACTTATTATATATATATATATACATCAGCTGAACTGAAGATAAGTCAGATTCAAACCAAAATTCATTCAATGTTCTAAATCTGCACAGTGTAACAAAAGGTGTATAAATGTAATAAATTTTAGACCGAATGGATGATAGTCTTAAAGATTGAATCAAAATACAACTTAGCAGCAAGAAGGATCAAAACTAATACAGAGAATTTCCGTAAATAATTTACAGGTATCCAGAATGTTGTTAATTTTCAAACTTGGTCAGGTATACTTAATTATTTATTCAAAATCTTATATCAGCACAATGAAACCAGACAAAAACATTTTAATAAAGTTACATGAATTGAAGATAACCGTAAAGATTGAGTCGAAATTTAATAGTTGCACAAATTGTCCACTTTTGGATCTAGCGCCAAAAAACTCAAACCAACCAATGTGCAATTTAGCAAGAAGAATGAAAACTGGTATATTGAAGTTCCATGAGCAATTTATCGGTATTAAGAATGTTACATTTCAGATAAATATAGTGTATATATTTCAGACCCTTCAGATTCCCAACCAAATTTATCCAAATTTTTAATCAGCAAAATATATCCAGACGTAAAAAAATTAATAAAGCTTAGGCCGAGTTGAAGATAATACTTAAGATTGAATCGAAACTTAACTGAGCAACAAGAACGATCAAATCTGGTATTGACAATTTCCGTGGGTAATTTACCGTCAAGAATGTCAGTCATTTTCGAACCCTATTAAATTCACACCTAAATTCATCCAATGTATTAAATTAGCACAATATAACCAGATGAAAAAGTATTTTAAATAAAACTTAGACTGCATTCAAGATAGCCTCATAATTTGAATCGAAATGCAACTGAGCAGCAAGAATGGTAAAAATGGAATCGAAAATTTTGTTGAATAAACTACCGGTTTTCAAAATATCGGTAATTTTCAAACCCTATCAGATTCACCTCAAAGTTCAAAAAAATCTTAAAAGCTTAAGCTACACTGAAGATAACACTAAATATTAAATCGAAATGCAATTCAGCAGTAAGAAGGATAAAATCTGATATTAAGATAATACTTCTGCGGGTTACCGGCATTAATAATGTCGGCAAATTTCAAACCCTTCATATTTACACCAAAATTCGTTCAATATTTTAAATCTCAGCACACCATATCTAGTCCCAAAAAATAGATTTTCCAATATAAACCTTAAACCGAACTAAAGATAACACTAACGATTCGAATCCAAATTCAGCTCACCTGATCCAAGTAACGTGTATCCTTTGCACCTGCTAAGAAAACTCAAACAGTGAGGTTGATCCATGGGCCGAAGCATGCTGGTAGCATGTGCCGGAAGTTCCCAATCCCAATCTCAGGTGACCCAATAATGAGCTCCCGGCGTGGGCTTCAGGTTGCTAGGAAACAGGAGTGTTTATTCGCCCAATCTTTTTATTACAGAAAAAAGAAAAATCCGCCACAACATTCATTTGGTTCACGTTTTGATTGTGGCCTTAGCGAGAATCAGAGCTGATCAGGACACATTGGATTTTTGGAGCTAGGTTAGCGATCAGGAATAATTGATGGGGGTAGGAGAAAAAATGGTTGACATAGATGAAGCACTGACCCAGTTGCCATGAAATTATTCTTCTCCATTTTTCCCGAGATCGAGAAAGGATTGAGGATACATATATTACAGGAAGCATTTGTCGAATAGGGAATTTTAAGGTATCCAAACACGCTCGAGACTCTTTTTTTTTAATGTGGTATAGAAACATTTGAATGATATTTTTGAATGATATTTATTAAATAATAGCATTGGGCTATAAATATTTAAAATATATATTAATCATTTTGTGAAAATTATGATTATGTATGAAATTTTAAAGAAATTTGTCAAAATCTTCAATTGTGCTATATGAATATCTATTCAACCCATTTGAGAAATGATGCTGCCAACACAAACTGCATGCATTTTTCTAGAGAATGAATTAGAATCAAAAGGTTATTTAAATAAACAAAAAGTTTACAAGCGATCGAAAAATGAATACGAGAGTTTTGATAGTTTTATAGTCCTATTTCTTAAAATTAAATAATGGTCATAAAGACAATAATTTAAACAATTTTCAACTCGGCATTATTATTTTTTCTGGTTGATTCCCTAGGCAACATTATAAAGAACAAGTTCTCAAAATTCTACTAGAATCCATCAATCACTTTTTGTGTTATAGCATTTGAAGAGAGGAAATAATGCATAAATATTAATTTAGAGTAAAAAATAGTTTGAAGTGTATCGTTTGCTCTAACTTGCTTTTACTGTTTGTGTAAACAATTTTGTTCTTCACTTTTTTTATAAATATTCACAATATTTCCAGAAGAGAAACAATTTAAACATTTGAGAAACTTTTTAAAAGAAACTAAATTTAAAATTTAAAGTTTGGCAGGTTTTGGTCTTTTAACGGCCACTTCCGGTTTTTCCATGCCTACTTCCGGTTTTTTTTCCGCCTTGATTAAAATCTTAATATCTCTGCAACTAATTAGCTTAGAGAAAAAATCAAATATATTTTAGAAAGGCAAATAAATATTCTATCAAATAAAAACAGAAACTGTTATGGAATTTTTGGTCAAAAATTACATTTTTTTAACGTTTTCGGATACCTAAAATGTTTCTTTTGTTGGGAAAGTGTGCGATTGAAATGAATTAGATAGAAAATTATAATGTTTCTCATCTCATCGAAGGACCGCGGTAGCCTGGTTGGTAGAGTAACGGAGACAGGTTCAAATACAACCAAAAACCGTCGTGTATAAAGGGGGCTGGTGCATGTTAAATCTGTTGTGGCCTCAAATATCCTCAAGTTGGCGTGGTGTGGAAGTTTGGAGACTGGGGGGTGCCAGCTCGGGTATGATGTCGTCATCTGACCATGGTTCAAAATTACGTGGTAATCCTCGGATCATTCCCTACGGGTTCTATCCCGGATCGTCACCGATAGTTTTTTGGTCTATGGTTATTTGGAGATAGGTGTTTAAATTAGGTACTTTGTTTAAATTAGTTACTTTGTGTTAATTAGGTACTTTGTGTTAATTAGGTACTTTGTGATAGCCAGAATCCAGAATCTGGTATTCTCCAAAAGTGTTTATAAATTTCTTTTACTGGCATAGTAAAGCGGAGCTAGCTTAACTAAACAGATTAGATTTTATTTATGATATGTAAAGATTTCCGCTCAAAAATAAAGTTTCCAATCAGAAGGCCCTGGTATGTTTAGCCTTCGGATTGCGATAAAGGAGTGACCAACCAAGACTTTGTACACAGCTTTGTCAATTCCAAAAATATTCTCGTTCATTGAAAATTCCTGTCTATTTAGCCTTCTGGTCGCAAAAAGGACCTTACGATGGCAAACAAAATTCAATTTTTTACACAAGTTCGTCAATGCTAAAACATAATCTTATTCATTGCGCTTATCAGATTGAAGTTCTTTAATACGGGTTTAACAAACGTTTCATGATGATCGATTAATTGAAGACCATATATATTCTAGACGAACGGAGACCTTTTTAGATGGTTTTGTAATTTCGTGCAGCCAAGTGTCTGTCGTGATGGTCAAGCGATGTGTACACCCTTTCTAATCCACCGAGGCTTAAAAGTATCCTTTAGGACTTACATACATCCCTATGTGAATACGATTTAGTTATGTGTTTCTTTAACTATAAACAGGAAGTTTTTGGTTCTGGAAAACTCTCTCTCTCTCTTTCCTTTAGGACATACATCCCTATGTGAATACGATTTAGTGATGTGTTTCTTCTCTACTGTTATAAAAGGAAGTGTTTATTTGTCTGTTTCTTGCCGCAAAATCCTGACGATTCTATGGCACTTACAGCAATGAGATTTGGCACACAGGTAGTGCGAATTTTTCGCAATTTGTGGGTGGCGGCGAATTTTAAAATTCAATCTAGAAGATTTTTAAATGAATTTGTTAGTTTTATTCTCCGTCGATTATTCAACACCTTTCTTCCACAAAAGAAGAAACATCAGAATCTAGACGTTTCTACTACCCACGTGACCTTGACGTCAGTCTTTGGAACTATGCAAAAAATTTTATCGCGGAGGAACGCGGAGAAAGTTATTGTTTTCGTTTACGTTTTGATTCTGCGCGGAGGATATATTTTCCAACAAGACGATAAAAACTAATAATCTTTAACTGGAGCCACTTGGGTTTTTTTTTCCTATCTCCTAGACCGTTAAAGATAGAGTAATAATTTCAACGGATTTGAAATCTGCGGAAAATTTCACTTTAGATCGATACCTAGAAATATGATTTTCTTTAAATAAATCATTTTTTAATTGAATATATCTTTTATATTTTCGCAGGCGATTGTGACGTCACGTGAAACAGATTGCATCTTCTGCCCTTCGCGTTAAAAAAAAGAAATACGTATATTACATTTCCTGTCCTATTCCATTTCCGGGAATGAGAGCAAAAAATAAAAACATTTAGACATGGATTGTTAGTTCTTTTTCGTAAAATCCGAATCGCTTAAGATAGATTACATCACGGCGTTGCCCGTGGTGTTGGTGTGCGAAGCTTACCAACACCACGGGCACGGACAACGCCGGGCTAGTTTAACTATAAACAGGAAGTTTTTGATTCTGGCAAACTCCATTGCCATTCTGTTAGAGTACCAACTTTCATCGTAGTTGGAGAAATCATTGATCCAGGTTCTCCAGGCATGACAAAACCGTCCAGCAACAAGACGTTTTGATATCACCTGAAAAGCAATAAAACCACCTATTACAAACACAGCGCCCTTTAGACCTGTTTTAATTTTCTTGCATTTTTAACCATTCATCCTACTGGGGTTGACGTGTTGCCTTCGGATCATTCCCTTCGTGGGTTGATCCCGGACCGTCACCATGGTGTTGCTCCAGTGTGACGTTAGTTAAATATCCACCCATGGACTCTAACAGTTTATACACATACAATGCACTCCATAAGCGTATTAACATAACCATACCAAAGTAATATTTTGACACAGAAATTTATCTTTAAGTTGTATATTCCTTACGTCCCGATCGTGGGTTTTCAACAAGTGGTGACACATACGTTAATTCCATAGATGCACCAATGCAAATATAAGAAAAGATTGCCTGAATCTCCTACTAATTTACTATAATTTTAAAACAGAATGTCTAGTACAAAAAGATGTTAATCCTCCGCTCGATGAAATGCTCCTCTAAGATCTGGTCTATTTTGCTAAGGACGAAATATCTCGTCCAGGCAAAACTGCCCAAAGCTAATGAAAATCCGAGTAGGAAAGACGAATTGTCCCTACCCTAGAACAGATGACAGTTCAGGACACATTTTTTCATCAGAGACTAGTTCCTACAGGTTAATTTTCGACGCTAAATTAAACCATCAGGAGGCTTAATGATTGAACATATACTATAATTAGTAAGTAACAGAATCTACTGTGAGACATAATTGCGTGTTATGCATTCATAAGTTGTACGAAAGACATAATCGCATCATCAGCGCCATTGTAAAAGGATCTGGAAATGATTCATATCTTCGTTTTCCTTTCAATTTTTTCGTCCAACCGATCTCCGTGCTCACACAGCACATAAATATACCAAGAGGTAGTAAACCGCTTCTGGTGATTGCTGGGATTTCTAGGAAGTAATATTCAGTCACGATTAAACAGAGCGCGGTTCTGTTTACTTTCAACGGAATTCGCCAAGTGTTCGTTGGAAAGGGAATTTTAAAACTGCTTTTCCTGTTTGTTATTGATGTGATTTATAATTTCCATTCAGCAGCTACCTGTTTTAAGCATTTATAAATACTTAAAAACACTTTTCATGTAGATCTTTCGAGATTGATTTAGAGATCGCGAGAGAGAGCTACCGGTGGTCTGTTCACTAGTTAGTTAGGTGCTAGTTTCCAGTCAGCAACTACCTCTTTTTAAGTATTTACATTTTGAAGCACTTTTGATGTAGAAAGGTAGATTTTGAAATGGATTCGGAGATTATGTGAAGGAGGCACCAGTCTACCAGCTTCCAGTCAGCCAGCTACCTGTTTTTAAGTATTTAAAACTACTTCCCAGTACCAGATTAGATAACTTCTCCATAACACTGATTCTAGTACTAGGTTAGATGATCGATGTACCAGATTTGATAATTAGTCCCAGTACCAGGTTAGAAGACGGTCCCAGTTTCAGATAAGATTACTGTCCTCAGTAACAGATTAGATAACTGATCACAGTACCAAGTTAGATGACGAATTCAACACGAGATTAGGTAACTAATCCAAATACTGAATTAGATAACGGCCCTCAGAAGCAGATTATACAACTGGCCCCACTACCAAGTTAGATGACCGACCCAGTAGCATATTAGATAACTGGTCCCATAACAGATTAGATAGCTGGTCCTAGTACCAAGCTAAATGACGAATCCAGTACCAGATTAGATAATTAGTTCCAGTACCAGATCAAATAATTAGTTCCAATACCAGGTTAGAAGACGGGCCCACTTCCAGTTTAGATTACTGCCCTCAGTAACAGATTAGATAACTGGTCACAGCACCAAATTAGATGACGAGTTCAACACGAGATTAGGTAACTAATCCCAGTACCGAGTTAGATAACGGCCCTCACTAGCAGATTATATAACTAGCCCCACTACTAAGTCAGATGACAGAGCCCAAATCCAGATTAGATAACTGGCCCCATTACAGATTAGATAACTGGTCCTAGTACCAAGTTAAATGACGAATCCAGTACCAGATTAGATAATTAGTCCCAGCACCAAATTAGATGACGGGCTCAGTACTCGATTAGATTGCTGTCTGTCCTCAGTGAGATTACTATAACTGGTCACAGCATCAAGTTAAATGACGGGTTCAATACGAGATTAGAACACTGATTCTAGTATCAAAGTAGAGGTGAGCCCCAGTACTAAGTCAGATGACAGGCCGAAATACTAGTTTAGATTTCGGGAACCGCATTTTATTAAAAATGCGGTTTTTTTTTCCTGGTACGCAATTGCAAAGTTGCACGTCTAATTTTTTTTTCATTTCCTTTGCACACTGTGTAGCTTAATTACAAATACAACGAAGTTCTATAAATTTGACAGTTCACATTTCCGATCTCCCAGGGTCCCCCGGTGCTGGTCTCCACCATGTAAGGTTGCAAAAGTACAAGAATCCCTTAATAGACTTCAAGCAAGTAAGGCTTCCTCAATACGTCTCAACGCTCTTTCATTAATACAGCCTATGCAAAGTAATAAAGCGGAATGGGAGAAAGGGGCATAAACAACCCCGAATGGTCAGTTCATCTCCAAGAAGGTCATTGACCACTGGCTCTGATTGCTCCCGCGGAAACTTCGGGCGATCTGGGGCCAGCCTTCCTTGTATTATTATTCCCAAGACAATCACGTCCGTTGTCCCCGTCGCTTAGCAACTACAGTTCACCTCAAACAAAAAGGGGCGCCGCACCCTTTATATTTTGATCGAGATAAGAGGGCAAACTGAGGGCGTGTTCGGAATAATTCCCAAACAGGGACAAACATCCTACCCTTACCAAACGCAGTCTGTCCAACTCTGACTATCGAAAAACACAGGTTTTCTCGGTATTTATCCCCCGCCTAGATGCACTCGACGTGAACTGAGCCATTCAATAAAAGGAGGATTACCTCAGTTAAAGATGATTCATCGCCTTTGGTCGATCGAAATGAAATCGTAATGTAATTACAAAAGAGCGTAGATTCGTTAACTGGATTGGAGTTAAATTTATGCGAGGCAGGTGAATAGCGTCTTTTCTAAGTTCCAATGCGTGCAGACAGGTCGTTAGGGGAATGGTAAGAAATGAGAAAAAAGACAGCGGATGGTGATAATCATTCCTTGTAAACATTGTGTCATCTGACAGTAGGAGTTCTTCCCCGTACCTCCTTCAAATGTGCTCGGATGTCCATTTTGAAGTGTTTAGAAGGATTCATTGATTAAGAGGTCAATTAACTTAACATTAGGTTTACTGACAGGTTGGTAATTCGGTAAATATTTTAATTAATGTGGTACTAGAGCAACACAACGCTATTGGCGACGGTCCGGGATCTATTGACAGGTTAGATATACATAACATAAAAATTAAAAAAGGCCTGAGTAATTTAAACTTAACAGAAAAACTAATGTCCAAGCAAAGTGTACTCACAAGGCATCCCTTTGGTCACACGTCATATGACGTGCTAGAATCTGAGCAGGATAGGAGAGATGGAGTTGGGGTTGAGATTAAAGTTAGCAACATTGACCTTGAGCCGTGACCACACCTACCATGATACTACGACTAACTACTTAGTTGTTTTAGTTAGAGGATTTTTACAATTTAATTTGACGTGTGAAAAAATTAATTTTCACTTTTTTTTGTTTTTTTAATTTAATTTTTTTAATTAAAAAAAAAAAAATTGCGGGTTCCGTTTCCGTGACAACGGCAGCACCACCTATGTGGGGGGGGGGAGGCTGGTCGCACTCCCTCCTTCTTCTAAAAGAAACTCGTTGGTTCTTCGCGGCCCCCTTTTAAGGGGTCGCACACAAGCTGTCAATATTTTGAAGGATCTTGGAGTGTACAAAATTAAGAGGTGTTGTCCTCAGATTTTTCACTTTGGGATTGATCCCGGAGAAACACCAACACCCCGTTGCCTTGCTCCAATGAGATGTTAATTTAACTACCGACCTTGTAAACATTGTTGAATCATTTTTCGAATAAATATATCCAATTATACTTACAGGGGAAAATGTTAGCTGAAAACTTCTTATTAATCAAGATACCTGTTCCAAGTGGCACAGCTGTAGCCCCGTGAATACAGTAGCGGATATGCAACCGGAAGGTTGCGGGTTCGAAACTCGACCCAACCAAAGAGAGTCGTATGGTGCTGGTGCACGTTGAATTTAGCGTGACCTCAAATGTCCTCACGTTGGCGTGGTATGGAAGTTAGGAGAGTGGGATGCCAGCTCAGGTGTTGACCGCATCTTCAGACCGTAGTTCAAATTGGCGAAATGTTATACTTGGATATTTCACTTCGAGATTGATCCCGGATCGACGCAAATAGTCTGCTGTGTTGCTCGAGCGTGATGTAACTGCCTACCTGGCCACCTGTTCAAACTGTAATATATTCAACTATACTTACAGAAACTGTGATTACATTCCGATTTCATTTATAATGTATTAAATTACATTCAGCAGTAAAAATACTTTTTAGATTCTTTTAGTTTAACTGCTTTTTAGATTCCAGTTTCAACTACAATATGTTCACAGGGACAAAAGCTAGCTAAAATTTAGTTATTATCGAAGATTCCCACTTTCAACTACAATAAACACTACTCTACAATAATGTACCGGACAGCGAGATGTGATGATATAAGGGAAAGTATACATGCTTTAATAGGAGGATGGTCCGCCACGTGCTGCAATTCCACTAGCAACCTTTCTGGGCCTACTTTAAAAAGGTTTTGATACACAGCTATGGGTATTTGTGTCCATGCCTGCTGCAAAAATATTGCCAGCTCAGCTGTAGATTTCGGACGTGGTTCCCTGGTCCGTAAGCGTCGCTTTAACTCGTCCCACAAATGTTATGTTCGGGAATCTGAGCAGGTCACGAAATACGTTTTACATCCATATCTTGATATCACTGCTTGAAGGAGGCTGCAACATGACATGGAGCGTTGTCGTCCTGGTAGTAACATTCGTCCATAAAATTGCCAGAGCGTAGGAAGAACCTGATTGTCCAAAATGTTCATGTTGGCGTCGGCGTTCAATTGACCAGAAACAACATGCAAAGATCCCAGGCCATACCACGAAAAACACCCCCAAACAAGTAGTAGTCGGGTTTTATGCAAATCCGCTGGCGTCCGGTCCATTATTGTAGGGCAGTGTAGTATTCAACTATGTCTATGTAGGAAAATATTGAAAAAAGCTGCCTATTATTGAATTTTTTGTATCAACTGTAACATATTTCACTATGTTTAACGGGCAAAATGTTAGGTAAAACTTCTTATCCAAAATGTTAGCTAAAACGCCTCATCCAAAATGTTAGGTAAAACTTCTTATCCAAAATGTTAGCTTAAACTACTTATCCAAACTGTTAGCTAAAACTACTTACCCAAAAGTTCAGCTTCAACTGTAACATATTGAACTATGTTTATAGGACAAAATTCTTGTTGAAAGCTGCTTATTATCTAAAATTCATTTTCAACTGCGATGTATTAAATTATATTTGCTCTATAAAAGTTGCTCATTCCGCTTTCAACTGTAGTATATTCAACTCTATGTTTGCAGGTAAAAGGCTAGCCAAAACCTGCTCAGTATTGAAGCTTTCTTGTTTCAACTATGTTTACAGGTAAAAATGCTAGTTAAAACTACTTATTATTCAAAAGTTCAGCTTCAACTGCAATATATTCATCTAAATTTATGTGAAAAAATACTTGCTAAAAGCTGCTTAATGAAAATTTCAGATTGAACTGGAAAGAACTCTTGAATAATTATAAGAGCAAAACAATTCTATCCTGTATATTCAAGATTTCAATAATAAATATATTTACAAGATAATTTGTAAGTCATAATTTTTTTCATTAAATTTCATGATGGAAACATTCTTGCAAATGGTCAATTTTGACCCCAAAAAAGTAAAATGGCAGGGGCTTGAGCCCCTTTGGTCCTAACCCTCTGCCATGACAATTCTAACATCTATAGCTCTAAAAAGAGGTTTACATTGTCACCGCTGGCTGGATATGAGTTAACAAAACACGCAGTCAATTATAGCATTAAATATCCCACAACACAGAATTGAAAAAGTATAAGGCGATAGAATTTCCTTTAGTATCCGAGAAAACATGTGTGAAATGGCTAGCACCGAAACATGCACAATCAGCAAATTCATGGGACGATTCATAAGTTTCTGAAGATGAATGCAATGGATTGATGAGTCTGAACTGGGTCAAAAAATAAAATAATTTAAAGAAATATATATTTTATGCATTTATATTACCTCTAAAATTTATCTACACATTCTTTTTCTATTACCTAAAATATCAGCCTTTTAAATGTTTGTAGAAAACACTCAACAGAAAGCTGAGTATTGAATAAATAATATTTATTATAATATTTGCCCCATCTCTATCTTGATGAAAAATAATAATGGAAAAGTCATTAAATTTCGTTTAAATAATGGTAATCCAATTTTCTCATATTATACCTGCGCATAAATTAATTTATCAAAAAAAATTTTACTCACTGTTCCGAAATGTTCTAGTCAATGATTTTCCTGTCGAGTTTACCCGTGCTAAAAGCACAGGAAAATTTTAATGCTAATGAAATTAGTTAATATTTTATAAGATGTAATTTAGTTTCATATATTGCTTTGTATTATTATGCAGCACAAAGTTTTGTTTCCTAACTTTCCTGATCAGTTTTATTATAATACGTCAAATTGAATACAGTTTCGGCGTTTGTTTTTCAAACTACGCGTCCAATATTTTAAAATTCAATCAAATGTGGAGAAACTGCCAATCCTTACGATTCTAAAAATAGGAACCTAGAGTACATCAATAATTCACTTTTATATTCATGAACAACAGGAAAATCTTCCCACTTGAACAGCACGAAAATATTTTATATCATCAATTTAAAAGTAAAATTTCTTTTCCAAGAATCCCGTCAAAACTCGATAAGGAATTTGTCTTGAGCAACGTAGTTTTCCTTACAAAAACTACAAGCAATTCTCAAATAACGAATTTTTTCATATTCCTGTTTGTTGGCTGTTCACTTTGTTTAATTTTTTCACATTTTTTACTGTGAGATACAAACAAAACATGCCTTCCGAGATAACACTATTGTTTTGAAGGTATGGAGTTACATTTTTATTTAGTATAAATCATATTCCGCGTGCAAATAAAATTCGGTTTAAAAAATATTAAGTCTATCACACACGACTAGAATTCCAGTTATATAGTTCTATTAAGAACATTCTAAAAGTGATTGAACAACACCGCCACACAATCTGTATTTTTTATTCTTAACTCAATTTTAATTAGTATATTTACTGTGAAAATATTCTATTTATAATATATATTCTAAAAAAGCAAGTGTAATACACACTATTTTGTTGATATTATCTCTTATTTCTCTTTTTCTCTCATTTTCTTTCTCTCTCTCTATTTCTCTCTCTTTCTCTCTCTTTCTCTCTCCTTTTCTTTCTCTATTTCTTTCTCTCTCTCTATCTTCCTCTATCTTTCTCTTTTCCATTTCCTCTCTTTCTCTCTCTATCTTTCTCTCTCTTTCTTTCTCCTTCTTTCCCTCACTCTCTCTCTTTCTCTTCTTATTGTTTCTCTATTTCTTTCTCTCTCTCTATCTTCCTCTATCTTTCTCTTTTTCATTTCCTCTCTTTCTCTCTCTATCTTTCTATCTCTTTCTTTCTCTTTCTTTCCCTCACTCTCTCTCTCTCTTTCTCTTCTTATTGTTTCTCTCTTTCTCTCTCCTTTTCTTTCTCTTTCTCCCTCCTTTTGTTTCTCTCACTCTCTATCTTCCTCTCTCTCTCTTTCTGTTTTTCTCTTCCCCTCTTTCTCTCTCTATCTTTCTCTCGGTCTATCTTTCTCTCTGTCTATCTTTCTCTCTTACTTTCTTTCTCTTTTTCTCTCTCTTTCTTTCTCTCTCTATATTTCTCTCTCTTTCTGTATCTCTCTATTTTCTCTCTCTCTCTTACTCTCAATTTCTTTCTCTCTCTTTCACTCTTCTTTACTCTCTTTCTTTTTCTCTCCCTCTCTCTTTCTTTTTCTCTATCTCTCTCTCTCATTCAACCTATCTTCATTTAATCTATCAACCGCAGTCTGGAGGATCGATTCATAGGTATTTTTTGAGAAAAATTGTATTTTAACCGTCCTGGTGGCTGTCTGGACGAGATATCTCACGTCATTATCAAAATTGGTCAGCTCCTAATGGACGAGATATCCCTTCAAAAACAGTTGGAGGGTTAAAATCTGAGCAATTTTGCGTTTCAATGGGGTGCCATTTTAGGTGTACCATCGACGTCTGACGGGGTTCATAATTACGTGGTGTCCTCCTCTGATCTTTCCCCTCTTGACTGGTCCCGGACCTACGCCAATAGCCCGCTGTGTTGCTCCCAGTGAGAGGTTAATTAAAATGCCTACCTACCTACCTGAACAATTTTGCTGAATGATTCGGTATCTCGTCATCAAGCTATTGACAATGGTTTTATAACAAGATCCAAGATATTGTCAGTTTTGCTAATGACAAGAGTTGCCTCGTCGATAGAACCACCAAGAGGATATATACGAGGGTGAGTCACATATAAGTACAGCCATGAGTGAGCAAGAGGTTCCGTCGCCCGTTGCTCAAAGTATTATAATAAAGTTCTTGAAGAAGGAAGGCATTAAACCATCAGAAATTTTTACTCGGTTAAAGGTGCAGTTTGCGTTCAACTGTCACGGACCTAAGTGTTTGATTGGGCCAGCAAATTTAAGGGTTGGCGAGAAAGTATGAGAAATGAAAGGCATGATCTGCGCCCAAGATGACCTTATCGAAGGTGAGCGGCGGTTGACTGTTTGTGAAATCGCTGCAGAGGTGGGTATCAGCCAGGGAGTTCTCATGACATCATCACAGAGCATCTTGGCTTCAGAAAGGTTTTTGTCTGATGGGTTCCAAGGTTGTTGACGGAAAATAAAAAAAGAGGCCATAATGCAAACCTGTGAGAGACCTGAATCGATTCCGACTGGAAGGGAACAATTTTTTGATTAGCTTCGTCACGTGTGACGAGACGTGGGTCCATCATTACACTCCGGAATCCAAAATGGCGGGTAAGGACATTCTTCCCCTACAGCCCAGAATTGTCCCCTGTGATTGTATTTTGTTTGCACCCTTGAAAGAAGCCCTGGGTGGAGAACGCTTGAGAACAATACAGAATTTGAGGATCGCATGCGCAATTGGTTGACGACTCAACCTCAAAGTTTTTTTGACGATGGGATCTACAAGAAAATTGAAACGCTGGGGAAAATTTGTTGAGCGTACAGGAGACTATGTTGAGAAAAGTTAAAGGTTTTGTTTGTATTTTCTCACATAATCAATAAATGTATATAAAAAAGTCCGGTTTTTATATTTGACTCACCCTTGTATATCTTGGCTTGAAGTGCCAAAAGTCATGAGATAGCAATATGCAAATATACATATGGCAGTAGCATCGCGTAAGAAATGTTTAAATGGGCAGTGCATTGTCAGCACCTTCATTTGTAATCAATTGATTCTCGTGAAAAGTTTTCTGACGTGATTATATCCGCACGACGGAAATTAACAGAATTTGAACGCGGAATGCTAATTGGAGCTAGACGCATGGGGCATTCCATTTCGGAAATTGTTAGAAAATTCAACATTCCTCGATCCACAGTGTCAAGAGTGTGCCAAGAAAATATAATTTCAGGCATTACCTCCCACTATAGACAATGAAAAGGCTGACCGCGTCTACTTAATGACCGAGACCATCGACGTGAGCTTAGAGTAGTCAGTGTTAACAGACAAGCAACAATGTGTCAAATAACAGCAAAAACGTACGACAGACTTGTCCGTAATGACAGTGCAGCGAAATTTGGCGTAGATGGGATATGACAGCAGAAGACCGACTCGAATGTCTTTACTAACAACACGTCATCGGCTGCAGCGCGTCTGCTGGGCTCGTGAACATATCGGTTGGACCCTTGATGACTGGGAAAACGTTGCGTCAGATGAGTCACGATTCCAGTTGTTAAGAGTTGATGGGAGGGATCGAGTGTGCCGCAGACCCAACGAGGCCATGGACCCAAGTTGTCAACAAGGCATTGTGCAATCTGATGGTGGCTCCATAATGGTATGGGCTGTTTTTACATGGCATGGACTGGGTCCTCTGGTCAAACTGAACCAATAATTGACTAGAAATGTTTATGTTCAGCTACATGGAAATTATTTGCAGTCATTCGTGGACTTCATGAACCCAAACGGCGATTAAATTTTCCAGAATAACCATGTCACCTTGCCAGATTCATTCGCGATTGATTTGAGTAACATTTTGGTCAATTCCAGAGAATTATTTGGCCACCTAGATCGCCCGACATGAATCCCATCGACCAAATATGGAACATGATCGAAGGGTCAGTTCGTGCACAAAATCATACACAGACGACACATTCTCAATTATGATCGGGAGTAGAGACAGCAGGGCTGAATATTTCTTCAAGAGACTTCCGACTTCTTGAGTCAAATCCACATCGAGTTGCTACACTTCGCCGGGGAAAAAGAGGTCACACACGATATTAGGAGATATACCATAACTTTTGGCACTTCAGTGTACTTCTGTATATAATTTGCATTGTATATAATTTGCATTGTAAATACAAATGTATATAATTTGCTTCAGACGCAAAATCTGTTACAACGACAAATTGAGTAAATGCATGCTTTTAAAATTATAATTCTTCTGAATATTTTAATAATCTATAGGAATACATACTTTCAACTAAGTTTACCAACAAAATTGATGGAGAAATTTATAGCTATCTCGTATTAAAATGTACTTACTGAAAACTTTCAAGATAAAAATGACTTTGGTAATCTTCAGATAAATCTAAGATATTCTTTTTTTTATTTTTAATCTTAGTAAACAAACTATGAAAAAAAGAATTGATCTCTCAACTCGTCCACGAGGCTCTTTCTTGCGGGAAATTCCCTCCGTTTATGTTGCGAAGGTCACAAAACTAAATTTATCCCCTCCTTGAAAGCATAGGGCCGTGGTAGTCCGGTTAGAATAGCAACGTATTAGCAGCCGGAGAATTGCGAGTTCGAATCCAACCAAAGACCGTCGTGTACAAAGGGGCTGGAGCACGTTAAATCTTCCGTGACCTCAAATGTCATCACGTTGGCGTAGTGTGGAAGTTGCCGGGAATCGATTTAAAGAGTAGACTTATTCAAAATCACGTGACTCAAATGCCAAGTCGCCAGGGTCTCACCATCATAAAAAAATCGGCAGTATCTTTATGACGAGATATCTCATCATTGGCAGATTGGCCAGACCTTAATGGTCGAGATATCTCGTCAAAACCACTTGTAGGGTTAAAGAAGGAAATTAACATTCAACTCAATTTTTATAAAAAACCGTGCCATCTATTTGCATTGAGAACTAAATTACTCACTTTTGAATTCATTTACCTTAGCAGTCAAACCATTTCAAAAAGAAACCCTTCACCAAGGCTCCGAGAACTACATCACCGTGCCATAAAACCGTGCACTGAGAAGTAACTTACTCACTTTTGAATTCACTTACCTTACCAGTCAAACCATTTCAAAAAGAAACCCTTCACCAAGGCTTCGAGAACTACATCACCGTGCCATAAAACCGTGCACCGAGAACTAAATTATTCACTTACCATAGCAGTCAAACCATTTCAAAAAGAAACCCTTTACCAAGACTTCGAGAACTACATCACCGTGCCCTAAAACCGTGCACCGAGAACTTAATTACTCACTTTTGAATTCACTTACCTTAGCAGTCAAACCATTTCAAAAAGAAACCCTTCACCAAGGCTCCGAGAACTACATCACCGTGCCATAAAACCGTGCACCGAGAACTAAATTACTCACTTTTGAATTCACTTACCTTAGCAGTCAAACCATTTCAAAAAGAAACCCTTCACCAACTCGAATGAATTAGGACGACCACTTAATGCATTCCTTCTTTAATTGCTACATCACATGCCATTTCAGTATCTACCCAATGTTTACTGTCCTTTCATCAATAACAGAGAGCAATCGGCAAAAAAAACGGTCGAGAACACCATAAACACACGGAAAGAAACATCGTAGATTAGATCTGCCGATAACTCCACACAGCCTCTACTTCAAGCCGTAAGTGAAACAGTTTTTCTTTCCAAAGGAATTGAAACACACGCGCCGAAAAAGCTCAGACTAAGCCTAGCAATGCCCAACTTTGCATTGACCCATCTGGTGTGCTTGACAGTCACTGTTATTCTCAGTGGGTCCGTCCTTTGCCAGAACAACAACAGCAGTTGCGGAGTGTGCGACAAGGGTTCCTGCGAAGCCCCGAGGAATTGCAGAGCTGGTCTAGTGAAGGATTCCTGCGAGTGTTGTCACCTGTGTGGTAATCGGGAAGGCCAGAGATGCGAGCACGAAGATCTCAATTCCGGAAGACTCGGTCGCTGCGGGGATAACTTGGAGTGCCGGGTCAGGAGTGACCTGGATTGGGACGACCCCCCTGAGGCCGTCTGTGTGTGTGTCCGGCTGGGTCCAATCTGTGGTAGCGACGGGGTTACGTATGACAATATTTGCCAGTTCACGGAAACCCGCTACAGTAGAAGGGATGGTCTCAGGGCGGTATCTACTAATCCTTGCATTAAATGTAAGTATTTATACAAATTCTTCTTTCATATGTTGGAAGTTCAGTTCGAAGAGTAGCGGCGAGTTCGAAACTCGGTCCAGCCAAAGACTGCTGTATGTTTTTGCTGGTGTACGTGTAATCTGCCATGGCCTCAAATGTCCTAACGATGGCGAGGAGTGGAAGTTTGGAGAGTGGTCAACGCCTGAGTTTGCTCAGGCGTTGACCTCGTCATCTGAATGTGGCTCAAAATGACGGGACGTTGACCTTGAATCATTCCCTTCGGGATTGATCCCGGTCGATAGCCGATATAGTCGAAGCCAATGCACGGGACTGATGTACAGTCTCGGGAAAAAACACCGAACACTACCTCCTTTATTTCGAGCACTATTCACACTAGATCAAATTCAAAGGTATCGTTCAATAGAAAATAACGTCCTCTACAAATTCAAATTTTAAAAAAATTAAATTAGTCTAATATAATATCCACACAGAGAAACACGTCATCATAGATCGAGATTAACTGTAGTTATGGCTACCCGAGTTTCAAATTTGAACACTATTTCAAAGTATTTTTCAGAAATCTGAGAATTATTATATTTTTTATACAAGTGCAAACGATTTGAGAATTACATTATTTTATTTACTATTTAAGTGCAAACGATCCGAGAACTATTATCTGAGGTTTGTCAGACGTTTTACAAACTTTTAGTTTCTCCCTAAAATCGCAAAAAATGGGAAAATTTAATGTAGCTCAACAACTAACCATCGGAAAGAGCTTAAATTTTGCATGGCCATACCCCTTAGAAATTCTGAATCGATTCCCATAAAAATATAATGACGTTGCAATTCATAATGTATTTTATTTTAAATTTATTTATTATTTGTAAATTTAATGATTATTATTGAATACCTAAAACTTTTTTTAAATAAAATACCAAGAGGATTGTGTTTGGGTTGTTCAATAGTAACATGGTACAAAATATCAGCGCTATAGAAATATTATTTAGGAAGATATCCAAAAAAATCTAAGAAACTGATTTAACATTAGAAGCTCCAATCTTTCTGCCTTCATAACTTCGAAACGGTAAGACCTAATGACATGAAATTTGGTATATGAAGTTAAATTTTGATATAGATTTGAGGATGTGTCACAATATTGGAGGTTCTTATTGGAAATTTTGAAGTTGATGTTCAATTTAATTTGAAGACCGGCCCCTTATGCAAATTTTATACATTTGAATTTATAGCAGACGTTAGTTCCTGCCAAATGCCATCTTTGAATTTTCTCTACTGTTCAAATTGCTCGAAGGAAGAGGGGTGGTTCGGGTATTTCCGCCTCTGTCAAGCAGTGGTATCAAGTTATGGATGTAAAACGTCTTCCCTGACCTGCTCAGAGTCTCGACTTAAACCCCATAGAACATTTGTGGGACGAGTTAGACCGACGCTTACGAACCAGATCCGAAATCTACAGCTGAGCTGGCGACATTTTTGCAGCAGGAATGGACACAAATACCCATGGCTGCGTATCAAAACCTCGTTGAAAGTATGCCCAGAAGGGTTGCTAGTGTGATTACAGCACGTGGGGGACCATCCCCCTATTAAACCATGTATTATTTCCCTTATACCACTACATCTTGCTGTTCGGTCCATTATTGTAGGGTAGTGTATATATATATATATATATATATATATATATATATAAGCGAAAGCTTTAATTAATATTGAAATCGCGTCTGTCAAGTGGAAAAAGTTGTCCAAGTTATTATTCGGGTGTTGAAGTAGCGAAGGGAGGAGAAACTCTTATTTTTTCGTCTTCTTTTTCGCCTAATGTGTCTATCGCGTGCTTTTTATCCGAAGTGGAGTAATGAAACTTGTGTGGAAGCTAGCAATTTCAAGAGACTATTGCGGAAATTCAGTACAAGTGGAATTAGGTTGCAGGGCAGTTACTCTTAAACTGTGTCGTATTATTTTTGTAAAACTTACTCTGGTCATGAGTTTTGTTATCAACTGTGAAGTCAGATTAAACGGTGTAGTAAATTATATTAAAATATACACTTCCAACTTACACCATTCAAATTGAAAATACAGTAATCCTTCGACAATCTGGTCATCTCGTTCAAATTTACGTCGTGTTGTCCTCGGATCTTTCCCTACGGGGAATGATCCCGGATCACCGCCAATAACCCGTTGCGTTTCTCTAGTACGACGTTAATTAAATACCTACCTGCCTACCTTCGAAATTAACGCTTCTAAGTGGCAGCCCATTGGTAATGGTAATGGTAATTTTAGTTAACGTCGTACTAGAGCAACACAACGGGCTATTGACGACGGTCCGGGATCAGTCCCTTAAGGGAAAGATCCGAGGACAACACCCCGTAATTTTGAACCACGTTCAGATGACGAAGCAACACCTGAGCTGGCACCCCTCTCTCCAAACTTCCACACCAACCCAACGTGAGGACTTTCGTCCACGGCAGATTTAAGGTGCACCAGCCGCCTCCACACCATACGCTTACAAACATCCATGCCCGGACCAGGATTCGAACCAGGAACCTTCCGATCTAAAGGCTAACACCTTAACTACTATACCAGTTGGTCGGCAGGAAGGATCCAGGACAACACGTCGTAAGTTCAAACCATGGTCAAATATGTAGGTTGGTATTTGAATTACCATTACACTTGAGCAGCACAACGTACTTCTGGCGAAGATTCGGGATCAATCCCGAAGGGAAGGAACCAAAGACAACACCGCATAATTTTGAACGACTGTCTTATGACGAGATCGACACCTAAGCTGGCACCCATTCTTCCAAATTTCCACGTCCCGCCTAAGACATTTAAAACCACAACAGATTTAACGCACCAGCCGCTACGTACACAAAAGAGTTTTAGTTGGATCGAGTCTCCAACGTGCCGCCCTCGGGTTGCTAATCCGATATGCTACCAACTGGGCTACCACGGCTCAATCAAAATATATAATTCCCTCTTTATTAGACAGTTGGAAGCGCGGTATCAAGCACTTCTAAGTGAACAAGAGAATACAGAGGGATGCAGTAAAGGAGAGTATCTGTGGTTTACATTACCCTACAATAATGGACCGGACGCCAGCGGATTTGCATAAAACTTGCATGCTTGATTGGGGAGTTTTTCGTTGTATGGCCTGGGACCTTTGTATGTTGTTCATGGTCAATTGAACGCCGACGCCTACATGAACATTTTGGAGACTCAGGTTCTTCCTACGCTCTGGCAAATTTTATGAAATGGACGAATGTTACTTCCAAGACTACAATGTTCCATGTCATATTTCCGCCTCAGTCAAGCAGTGGTATCAAGATATGGATGTAAAACGTCTTCCCTGGCCTGCTCAGAGTCCCGACCTAAGCCCCATAGAACATTTGTGGGACGAGTTAGAGCGACGATTACGGACCAGGGAACCACGTCCGAAATCTACACATGAGCTGGTGACATTCTTGCAGCAGGAATGAACACAAATACCCATAGCTGTGTATCAAAACCTTGTTGAAAGTATGCCCAGAAGAGTTGATAGTGTAACTGCAGCACGTGGGGGACCATCCCCCAAATAAAGCATGTATTATTTCCCTTGTACCGTCACATCTTACTGTCCGTTCCATTATTGCAGTGTAGTGTATTTGTTAGATTAGGTGGCTAAATAAATTGATGTCACACTGTATCAACACAGTGGACATTTGGCGACTGTCCGAGATCCATCCCAAACGAAAGATCCAAAAACAACAACACGCAATTTGAACCACGGTCAGATGACAAGGTCGATACCTGAAGCGGAACCCCACTCTCCAAACTTCAGAACTGAGCCAAACTGAGGAGATTTGAGGTCCGGATATATTTAACGTACACCAACCGCATTTACACGACTATGTGATTGTATCAAGTTTTTAATTGCTTGTACTTAAAAACGTCTCTATCTGTAGAAATTAGAATGTAATTCATTAATTTTTATTATTTTTTGCAGAGCATATAAATATTCCTTACCTTACTCTAGCTGCAATGCATTTTAATCAGTATCGAAAATGATCAATCAAATGAACTGCATATAACTATTTGCCACTGATATCTTTGCTCTCCTAGCGCCAGTTATTTCTACTCCGCCTCAAAATATTCGAAATGCCACGGGAAGTTATGCAGTGCTTACATGTGAAGCAAGAGCATATCCGTTAGCAGCTATTCGCTGGGAACATGTAAGAAGTCACACAACGCTTAAGCTGCCAGGTAATGCATTTAGTTCTCAATTTGATAAGGTTTCTCCCTCTTTCAGGAACATGAGCATATATATATATATATATATAAAGCTGCAAAAGTATATAAATATCTTATGCATATATCAAGCTTCTAAAGTGCACAAATATTCTGCATATTTTAAGCTTTTAATGTACGTAAATATTCTCTGCCATATTAAGCTTCTAAAGTATATAAACATTTGATGCATTTTATTCTGCTAAAGTATATAAATATCATATGTATATTAAGCTGCTAAATTATGTAATAAATATTCTATGTGTATTAAGCTTCTAAAGTACATAAAAATTTTATGTATATCAAGTTGCTGATGTACATAAATATTTTATGTGTATCAAGATGCTAAAATATGTAACTATATTCTATGTATACCTATCTGCTAAGGCATTTAAATATTCTATGTATGTTAAGCTTCTCAAGTATATAAATATTCTATGTATATTAAGCTTCTAAAGTATACAGTAAATAGTCTATGCATATTAAGCTGCTAAAAATATATAAATGTTCTATGTATATTAAGCTGCTAAAGAATATGAATATTCTATGTATATCAAGGTGCTAAAGCATATGCATATTCTATATACTTTAGCAGCTTTATACCTAGAATATTACTGCTAAAGTATTGATACTTAGTAAATTACTGCTATAGTACTTATACTTTGTATATTACTAATAAAGCACTTATATTTAGTACATTATTGCCAAAGTAGTTATACTTAGTATATTAAGCTTCTAAAGTATATAAATATTATATAGATATTATTGCTAAAGTATATAAATATTATATAGATATTAATGATAAAGTATATAAATATTCTATGGATATTAAGCTGCTAAAGTATATAAATATGCTATGGATCTTAAGCTGCTAAAGTATATAAATATTCTATGGATATTAAGCTGCTAAAGTATATAACTATTTTCTCATTTGATATTCTGGTGTCTAAGAGAGGCCGAGTTTCAAATTCCTCTTTTCTTTTCTATCCCCCACAACTTAAACATCGGTTAAAAATTCAATTATAAATTTAACTCAATTTCACACAAAAAATCCCCCCCCCCAATCATGAAAACGAAACTTTAAAATCTTCTTCTTTCCTACTGATGAGCTTCTTTTGTTAGCCCTCAAATCCTTTCGCAAATAAAATTTGACTAATTATTCTCAATAATCTTATGCTGACCAAATGCGTCTACGATGCTGTGGACTTCAAAAGTATGTGATTTAAGTATTATACTTTTTTTTATACATAAACAGAATAGAAAGTGTAGTAGTTTTTTGTTTTGTTAAGAAGGGGCAGTGGTACAAAAAAATTTCTTCCCAGCTAATGATCCTCTTTTTTAGTCCTCAATTCCTTTCTCAAAACAAACTATTATTCTCAATAATAATGTAATGCTGACCAAAAGCATCTCCAATGCTGTGGACTTAAAAGTATGTGATTTAAGTACTATACTTTTATATACATTAATAGAATGAAAAGTGTAGTAGATTTTTGTTTTGTTTAGAAAGTAGTGGTACAAAAAAAAATTCCCTGTAATGGTCCTCTTTTTTTTAAGCCCTTTATTCCTTTCCCCAAAGTTAATTTATCATTCTCTATAATCTAATATTGAGTTAAAGCGTCTATGATTCTATGGACTTCAAAAGTATGTGATTTAAGCTCTATTCTGTTTATACATTAACAGAATAAAAAGTATAGTAGTGTTTTGTTTAGAAAGCAGTGGTACAAAAATATTTCTTCCCTGCTAATAATGCCTCCTTTTTTGGAAGCCCTTAATTCCTTCCTCAAAAATTAAATTATTATTCTTAATAATCTAATGTGGAGTAAAAGGCGTCCATATGATACTGTAGACTTCAAAAGTATGTCATTTAAGTACTACACTTTTTCAAACTTCAGCAGAAAAGAAAAGGCTAGTAGTTTTTTGTATTATAAAGGGGCGGGTACTACAAAAAGTTTTGAAACCACCGACTTAAGTTATTCTGTACATGCACATTAACACGTAATATTACCAGAAAACGTAAGCATAAACAGATGGACACGTGAATTGCTTATACAATCAGGCGTCCCTTAATCTTAATTTCCGTACTAGGGAATCACGAAAGGAGAGTCTCTAAATTTAACCATCCGTGTGTGTTTTTTTTTTAATTATTTTATTTTTGTTTTTTGTTGTTGTTTTTTTCTGAAGAGATTTCTCTTGTATGAAACATCTGATTAAAAAATCAATAAAAGAATGTAGTCCGGAAAACTTCTTTCTAGAATAAAAGAGCGTGACTACATTGTAAGTATGAGAAAACTAGAACACTCTTACGTTTTGTTTTTTTGATTCCGCTTGGCATGGTTTCTATCTTTCTCGGCATTGTCTTATTGTAACTGAGACGGTAAGTTGGATACACCTCTGAAGGAAGGTCCAGCGAATGCTAGATATAGAATTAATCGTTGTGATATGGATCTAATCAGCTCTATTGTCCTTTCGAACCATTCGACTTACCGAATAGAAAAGTTCCCTGGTGCTTGCGTCGATAAGGTAGCTCCTCATTAGGATAACTGGCCAGATCTTTATGGACGAGATATCTCGCCATTTGATAAAACCTGACCAGATCTCGATCTTGTCAACATTAAAAAAAAGACAGTATCTTGATGACGAGAAATCTCGTTTTAGCACACTCGATCTTATCTTTATGGACGAGATATCTCATCGAAACCATTTCTTATCTAGCAATATATACAGGGCTATTCAAAATGAATCATCTTATTTCAAAATGCTATATTTTCATAAATAAACGACATAGATTGTTAAATAATACATGAGTACAAAGGGAAAATATGGAAGATTTTTTTACAAGTGTCCGATATAACTTCCATTAGTAACACGTATAATGTCAAGATGGTATGTAAATTCCTGCCAAACACGTTGTGAAGTGTCAGTGGTAATTGATTGTACAGCAGCAGAAATCCGTCGTTTCAGCTCACATAAATTTGTGGGTAATGGTGGCACATGCACTTTATCTTTTACAAACCCCCAACGGAAGAAATCGCATGGGGTCATATCAGGTGACCCAGGTGGTCAACTGTGTAACATGAAGTCCTCTGGTCCACTACAACCTATCCAACTGCAAGGTAACTGCAAGGTCCGTGTTAAGGCAACGACGAACCACTGTAGCCCAGTGGTCTGGTGCCCCATCTTGTTGGAAAACGAAGTTGGAGAGATCTTCCTTTATCTAGGGGAAAAGCCAGATTTGCAACGAATGCAAATAGGTACTGACAGTGACTGTTTTTCCGCAAAAACAGCTTTCTTGAAATAGCTTCACAAAAAACCCACGAGCGCCATCTATGCTTCACACAAGACAAAACTTCCATATTTTCTCTTTGTATTCATGTATTTACTTATCATTCTGTGTCGTTTATTTTTGAAAATATGGAATTTTGAAATCGGATGATTTGAATAACCCTGTATAATTATAACACAAAACATGCACAACATTTAAAAAAGCAAAGAATCAAGCCATCGGGGTGTAATCACCCTGAAAACGAAAGTCAAAACTAACCATGCAAGTGCGGTGAATCTGCAGACATAACAAAGTAAGCGATATAATTTAAAAAAACAAAACAAAAATTTAATAAAAAAATTTTAAAGAATTTTTGAAAATTAAAGTGTTGATGGATCAGGGCGTCATCAGGGAAGAGCCTGACACAGACAACACAAAATGGTGTTTGCTACGTATGAGCAGCTAAAAAAAAATTTCTCATGCACTCCCGCAAACAACATTAAAAAGCAAACACACAAAACAAAACAATATACAGTCAGAACCGGCTATATGTTCACCCTCTTATAAGGTCACCCAGCTTATAGGTCATTTTTCGAAAACCCGTCTAACTTAATAGGGAACATGTGTTAAAGTGCACCGCTTATATAGTCATTTTATATTCTTGGTTATCGATTATATGGTCGTTTTTTTATCTTTTCAATGAGGTTATCGTGTTTTTTTAATAGTTATTGTGGTAAAATTTTTTGGTCGGAGATCAACACAGGGAATGACCAGAAGACAGGAAAGACTTTGTGACCCCGGAGAGGACATGAATTTACGCCTTTACTTCCTCCCCCCCCACATTCCTATTTTGCATTGAATCATTGTGGTTTTACCCACCAACCCTCAATTCTCTCCCTAAACAAGCTCAACAGGTGGACATCTGTCTGTTTATTGGTTGAAGTTTTTTCTCCTTGTTTGAAAAGTACGTTGAAATTCAGACGAAAAGAGTAAAGGAAAATTTTGTTCCACTTAGATCATACGTAATAAATAAAAATGTTTGTTGATTTATTTAAAAAAATTTTTGTTTGTTTTTTTAATCTGCTGACAAATCGTTCCTCTGTGTGCAAAATGAAAACGGAAAAAAATAAACCTAAAAATGGCGATCTTTTTTGCTGTTGCCATTCCAAAGAAAACAATAATAATTAAATTCCATTACATTCATTTAAAAATGTTCTACATTGAATTTTAAAGTTCGCCGCGACCCAAAAATTGCAAAAAATTCGGACTACCCCGTGTGCAGAATCCCATTATTGTAAGTGCCATAGATTCGTCAGGACAGTGATAACGAAAAACAAACACTTCATTTTATAACAGTATAGATATGTGCATTGAATATGGATGCACGTACGTATGCGTACTGTCCATAAATTGGTAAGGTAAGCAAATAAATTTCACTAAAAAATATTGCATATTTCTTACTATAGATTTTACTCTACGAATTAATTTTTAAAATGTTCTTTAAAGTTTAATAATTTGTTTATGAGCACTATATTATGATAGGTGAATATAATCCCGCCATAATTAAATAGTGTAGTATTGTTCTGCATATATGGTCCCCCCGCTTATATGGTCTGATATTTCCGGACCGCTGAGCTTACCATATAACCGATACTGACTGTATAAAGAATGAGAAGAAAACGAAAACAAACCCGCAACAGCGGCCGGGAGACCGACGTTACCAAGCGCGAAGATTGCCACCAAATGCCACTATCCACTTCGTCAAACAAAACCCTAACATTAATAACAGTTAAATTCTTGTTGCATTGAAAGTATAAAAAATAAAAATGGTAGTGTTCGTATACATTCAGAACCAAGAGTGTTCCGATTTCTATTTAAAGAAAATCGAAAATAAAAATTTGTGTTCGTCTCCAGATCCAATTTTAAGAATTAAATTTGAATGCAATTGGAAAGGCAACTAATATGTTCCAAAAGTAGTATAAAACTAAAATCAATTTTTATTATATATATATATATTACAAACACAAAAGTTATTTAAAAAAATAAAACACACTGTCAGAGGAGTGCGCTAAAGCTACAACTAGCTCTGACTGGTAAATACTTATATCATTCAAATACGTAATTTAATGAAAGATCAAAATAAAAATAAAAAGCATGTGTATTTAACCCCAGAAAACGAAAGTCAAAACGAAAGTTAGAAGAAAAGTTAAAACTAACCATGCAAGCGCGCTGAAAGCTGCAGACATAGCATGGTAAGGAATATATTTTTCTTAAACACGAGGAAATTCAAAAAATAAAAACCAAAAGGAATTTATTGAAAACGAAAGTGTTGGTGGATCAGGGCGTCATCAGGGAGGAGCCAGGTTTGATTTAAATTTTCTTATTTCAATCTTTTTTTGTATATTTGCTTTTAATGGTGTTTTGGGGAGTATATGAGCAATTTCTTAGCATTTTGCGGCTCATATTCGTAGAAAACACCATTTTGTGTTGTATGGGTCAGGCTCCTCCCTGATGACGCCCTGATCCACCAACACTTTCGTTTTCAATAAAATCCTTTTGGTTTTTATTTTTTGCATTTCTTCTTGTTTAAGGAAAATATATATATATATATATATATATATATATATATATATATATATATTTATTTTTTATTATTATTATTTTTTTTTTTTCCTAAACAAGAGGAAATGCAAAAAATAAAAACCAAAAGGATTTTATTGAAAACGAAAGTGTTGGTGGATCAGGGCGTCATCAGGGAGGAGCCTGACCCATACAACACAAAATGGCGTTTTCTACGAATATGAGCCGGAAAATGCTAAGAAATTGCTCATATACTCCCCAAAACACCATTAAAAGCAAATATACAAAAAAAGATTGAAGTAAGAAAATTTAAATCAAACCTGGCTCCTCCCTGATGACGCCCTGATCCACCAACACTTTCGTTTTCAATAAATTCCTTTTGGTTTTTATTTTTTGAATTACATTTGGTAATTTGGTAATTTTAATTAACGTCGTACTAGAGCAACACAACGGGCTATTGACGACGGTCCGGAATCAGTCCCTTAAGGGAAAGATTCGAGGACAACACCTCGTAATTTTGAACCACGGTCAGATGACGAAGCAACACCTGAGCTGGCACCCCACTCCCAAACTTCCACGCCAACCCAACGTGAGGACTTTCGGCCACGACAGATTTGAGGTGCACCAGCCGCCTCTACACCATACGTTTACAAACATCCATGCCCGGACCCGGATTCGAACCAGGAACCTTCCGATCCAGAGGCTAACACCTTAACCACTAAAAGATAAAGATAAATATATATATATATATATATATATATATATATATATATATATATATATATATATACGTATGTATATATATCCCCCAAACACCATTAAAAAGCAAACACACAAAACAAACATTAAATAAAAAAGAAAACGAAATAAATTTTCTGTAAAGGAATTCTAAAAAGAAAGTAACTGCTTCGTTGTTCTTAGGTAAAATAATTATTAGGTAAAAGGTTCTGGAAATCAAATCGTTCTGTGTGGATGAAGTAGCTTTAAGAGAATTTCACATACGTCTTAGGAGAGGTCCTGTATAAACTGTAGATTTTTGTGAGATGCCGCTCTGTAGACCAGCTGCTTGAAAAATTTTAATTTGATTCGCCACAATCAGCGTTTCTTTGCTCATACGTTCCTTCCTTTTGTAATTTTTTCATACCAGAAAAGCAAAAAGTAGGAAAACAAATTTCGTTCCAAACAAAGTTGAAACTGAAAATGTAATGGATAAAAGTAAGGAGCAATAATGGGTTCCCCGCGTTTCTTAAATATCATTGCAAAAAATATTTCCAAAACATGTTGTCACAACTTTAAATTCATTTTTGAAGCATTAATTTTTTGTAGAATAAAGTTCTAATACCCTTGAATTTAGCCATACAGCATATTCAGTTTTTCAGAAATGCAAAATGAGCAATTCGGCTGTAACTGACATATCGCCGATTTTAAAGAAAACTAGTTTTTGAATATATCACATATAGTAATGAGGAATAGCCAAATATTAGATTTCAGAAATGTATACTATATTTTTTAGTTGAATTTTAAAGTTCGAGGGGTCATACAAATGTAGATTTTTTAGCACTAATAATAGCCTGTTTGAGACCCTATATTTCAATAAGTTATTGACACAAATTAAAAATGTTTGTATTATTACACTCTTCAGAAAAGGATTTTTAGGAAATGTCAGAATATAGTTCAATATCTGTCACTGCTCGTTCTGAGGGATAGGCGAAAATAGAGATTGCGTCAATTTGAAACAAATTTCAAATTGCTATAGAAAAGAGAAAGAAATGGAAAAATCTAAAACTGGAAACACGATTTCAAAAATTATTCTTCACAAAGCACTTCTTATATCTAAAAGTTTAGTGCAATTTAGTTATCGTGTTTATATTCCTTAGTTAAGAAAAAAGTACTAATATGGTAAACAGCGATTTTTCTGGGGGGTTTTAATACAAATTTTAATGTGAAGGAAAACTCCGAAAACATCGAAAATGTTCATATTATATGTCAAGATGTATGTTATCTGTTTTGAAATTTTCATTGTGTTTTGCTTATTTTCATCCCCGGAACATTTTTAACTGATGGAGATTATCGTTTTATTTTATCGCAGAATACAGCAAAAAAATCGGGACACGCCAGTAATACGTCCATTTTCGCCTTTGAAAGGGATGTAATACATTCAAAGTCAGATAACCGAACAAATAAACACTATTAAATGAATTGTGATTATTAATGTGGTTTCTAAACTACAATATTTTTTTCGAACCGAAAGCTTTCGAACACAGGATGTTCTGGCAATCCGTAAAGTGTGAGTACTCACGGATTGATTGATATTGGAACTTCGGTACGTCTTGTATCGCCATCTAGTGGTAAATAAAAACACAATTGAGTTAAGTACATAATACTGAAGGAGAGGAGACAATCCTTTTGCTATGGAATCTGTGGGCTGTTATCTTGCATGCTGCTGAGCGAGCATAAATATGAACAGTAAAAGTATATGTATAAAAATACCTTTGTAGGAAAGATTATTTGGACATGAAGAAATATTAGTTACGTAGTAAGATTATTTTGTACTGTTTTGATGCTGGTCAACATTCTCGGTTTTTTTTATAAATAGAATATTCAAAACCACATTTTTTTAACAAAATTCATCCCATAATTAATCTAATAAGATCGCGATAACAACCTCATGAAGATATTATGTTTCATAAATAATTTCAAATTGCTAGTTTGTTAAGTGAACAAACAAGCAAATTATTCAAATAATATTTGAATATGAGTCGTATTCGAGTTTGTCAAATTACAAATGGCATTAAAATAGCTTTCATATGGTGATACATATAAGTTATTTATTGGATCATACATATTGCCACAGAATTAAATTCAGTCAAGTCCCCTCTGTTCAATTTTGAAAAAAGCCCTAATTTTTGTTTTCTTCCCTTTCTTTGTAATGTCATATTTTTAAAATAATTTTCTAGTGTCTTCCTTGATCGATCTTGGACCATGTAAATTCAACTACCAACCTGCCTTTCACCCAAAATCATCTTCGAATCAAATTTTGTTTTCTGTTTCTGACATTTCTTTTACGCCGCATTGATTTTTTCGCGTTCAGTACAGAAACCGCTTCTTTGGTTTAAAATGTCAAATAGTTTGTTTAATGGATACAAGTGTTTTGAGCACGAAACAACAAATATTCGTCTATTGTTTGATGGTGCTGCCATCTATACTTAAAGCAGAAATCATATAATTCAAGATTTTATATGAACTATATCTTGATAGATATTTAAACTTTATTTTACATTGGTCCACAAATTTTACACTTCTTTTTTTTTTTATTAGTCAACAACAGTTATATATTCAGAATAAAAAAATTGCGTTACGAATGCATAATGCTAAACCTTTTTGTGTTTTTATTAAATGTTTCCTTAAAAACTTTTATGAACCAGTTATATACATTTTCAAAAAAATTTTGTCTTAAAATGATGTGTTGCACCCAGTTGGTAGAATTATGGATTAGCAGCCGGAAGGTTGCGAGTTCGAAACTCGATCCAACCAAATACAGGCATGTACTCTCACAGAAAAAAAAAAGAACCACCTCCTTTATTTCAGGCATTATTCATACTAAAGCAAATTCAAAGGTATCATTCAACAGGGAATAAAGAAGTCCTCTACAAATCAAATTTTAAAAAGTTGCATAAGGGGACGTCTTGATATCAAATTTTGCACAAACAACGAAATTTCTAAAAATAATTTTTTTTGAAGGAAATTGGTAATTTTTTTTAATTAACGTCGTACTAGAGCAACACAACGGACTATTGACGACTCTGTCCAATATCTACCCCCTTCGGAAAAAATCCGAGGACAACACCTTGTAAATTTGAACCTCGATCAGATGACGAGGCAAACACCTGAGCTGGCACCCCACTCTCCAAACTTCCACACCAACCCAACGTGAGGACTTTCGGCCACGACAGATTTAAGGTGCACCAGCTGCCTCTACACCACATGCTTACAAACACCTATGCATTCGAACCAGGACCTTCCGATCTAGAGGCTACCTAAACCACCAGTCCGCTTGGTCGGCGAAATTTCTATTGGAAACACCGTGTTTTTATGCCATAGTCAGATTCTGCATCGGTAAATTAATCTACATATGAAATTTCATGACTTCACTAGGTTTATATCCCAATATATTCAATCCTAAAATTCGTGTCAATTTCAGAGATCACCTCGACGTAGAAAGTTGCTATTCGTAGATTGAGATTAAGTGTACTTACAGCTACACGAATTTCAAATTCGAACACTATTTCAAACGTATTTTTCAGATATCCGAGAATTATGATATTTATTCCAAGTGAGTATATAAATATAATTACGATTTGAAAATTACAATATTATTTTTACTATGTAAGTGCAAACGATCCGAGAATCATTATCCGTGGTTCATCAGATGCTTTTTAAACTTTTGGTGGCCTTTAAAATCGCAATAATGAGGAAAATTTAACGTAGCTCAAAAACTATTTATCTGAATGAGCTGAAATTTTGCATGTGTGGTCACACATATACTAGAAGTCCTTTTAATGTCATTCCGATCAAAATATAAGGCTCCAATGAATAATTATTTCAAACCTTAATGTAATAATTATTATTGCATACTAAAAACTATGTATTTTTGAAATAAATTTTTAGGTAAATTTTGTTTGGGTTGTTTAAAATATCAGCGCTATAAAAATACTACTTAAGACGATATTCATAAAAGTCAAAGAAACTGATTTAACTTAAGGAGCTCCAATCTTTCTGTCTTCATAACTTCGAAACGGTAAGACTTAATGACAAAATTTGTTATCTGAAGTTAAATTGTAATACAGATTTGAAATTGTGTGTGTGTCGAAATATGGGATGTGTGTGTATGTGTGTGCGTATGTATGTGTGTGTATGTGTGTGCGTATGTATGTGTGTGTATGTGTGTGCGTATGTATGTGTGTGTGTCGAAATAGGCGATTCGTATTGGAAATTATGAAGTTGGTGCTCAATTTAATATGAGGACGGCCTCTTATGCAAATGTTTTGAATTTGAATTTGTAGAAGACGTTGTTCCTATCAAACGCCTTCTTTGAATTTTCTCTACTGTTAAAATTTCTCAATTGAAGAGGAGTGGTTCGGAGTTTTTTCCAAGACTGTACTTGGAGGCTGATACAAGTTAAATCTGTAGTGGCCTCAAATGTCCTCACGTTGGCGTGGTGTGGAAGTTTCAGCAGGTAAGGTGACAGTTCATGGGTTGACCTCGTCATATGAACCGCGTTTCAAAATTACGAGGTGCTATCTTCGGAACTTTCCCTTCGAGAACCCGACCGTCACCAATATCCCGTTGTATTGATACAGAACGATATTAATTCTATTACCAGTAGTGTTGCGTAACATTGATAACCGAAGATGAATCGAAAAATAAATCTGGTTAACTTTAGAAAACCTTGGAAGTCACATGATTTATAAGCCTTAAGTTGAAAAGTAGTCCAAAAGTCACAATTTCACATATCTTGTCAAATCCGTGTGGATGATCCAAGCACCATCTTAACACTAGAAGTGGTTGTGACTAGATAACTCGCCCATCAAGATTTGGCCAATTTTGCTAGTGAAGATATCTCGTCCTCGAAGATATAAAAGCTTCAAAAAGTGTGACCAAAATGTCTACTAGTAGTCACGTGGCTGCTCTGGAAAATTTTACTTGGTTAGCCGATTTGGCATCTTAATGCTTCGTTTAGCGGTTTCCCATCTTATGACAAAGTAGATGTGTGTAGTATTTCTACAGATTGGCGTCAAAAAAGGTGAAAGCGTTGATGCCTACCACTCTGTCGTGCAGACCAATCATATGATGAATCAATGGGTGGGCATCTTCTCCCGTAACGTGGACCAATCAGATTATGAATCTCAGGGTCACGTTATTACTAGTTTTGGTCACATGATTTCGGGCACAAAAAGGATACCATTGCTCACTCTACTTTTATATTTTCTCTATGGTTCCGCCCAAAGTTTGGTGATTCGGCACACTTCGGATGGGGTACCGTTAATGGTACAATCATGTCTCATCCGTTTCCGTTAGCTATACCATATGCTGGGAGCATAACTTCTATCTAGGGATTGCAATCCGTCACGATTTTCAATCCGGTCGGTTCCGGCCGGATTGACACTAATCCGGCTGGATTACCAGCGGCCGAGAAGACCCTCTCAGCTTTGACACTAGTTGCTTAACCGTCATTAAGTAGTCGTACATGCGAGACAAATATTTTCTTTCTTCAGTATTTTCTCAAAATCTGCTTCTTTTCTAAAGTTTGTCTTTTTGCAATTTTCTTCATTTTCTTGCAGAATTTACTTTTCCTAATTCCTCTTTATTAAAAAAATATTATTGATCATTTAATTTATTATTTGTGCTGGAATTCTCTAAACTGATGATTGAAAAATATAAAATCGATTAATTCCCAATCGATTGCTTTATAAACGATTTTGCGACTTTAAAGTTGGGTTTCAACAATCGATTATTTCATTTTAAAGAAATTCGGGTTTATCGGACCTAGTGATGCTACATCGACAGTAAAACATCGATGTTCAAAATTAAAACATCTATGCTCATAATACATCGCCCCAAAACCATCGATGTTTTTAAAATTTAGTGTATTTAAACTTTTTCCCCCATTTCTTAAAATTTTTTTAGCAACTAGTGATGCGACATCGGCTCCAATACATCGATGTTTTTATAAAATATCAATGTTTTGAAAACATCGACATCGATGTCGCATCCCTACTTTTCAGACCCTTCACCCTTGGCCACTTTGGTCTATAAGTACGTTCAATTTGCTGATTATGAAAATTATGCTACTTGGTTTTTTTTTTTAATTTTATAACGGTACTTTTTTCATTTAAAAATAAAACATCGACAGCGTAAAAACATCGATAAGATGAGACATCGATGATACAAAAACATCGACTCCAAAACATCGATGTTAAATATATCGATGTTTTTTTTAAAACATCGATGTTTTGAAAACATCGACATCGATGTCTCATCCCTAGTACCAAGTCTCCATCTATTATGACAATAGCCCAAATCGGCCGTGTGTCGAACCTTCTAGTTAATCCAGATAGAGCTGGCAGACATTCATCTCTATGAGAACGTGATTTGTATTTGTTCTCTCAATTTACAAAGTTTATGCAGGAAATTTTGAAACATGCTACATACAGGAGAGACCCACTATATTTAACCTAGAACAGAAGTTTAATTTTATCATCTAACCTGATACTGAGGTTCAGTTTCTTACCTGGTAATAGGGCCCAACATATAACCTAGTACATGAGTCTATCTAACCAGTTCCTGGTGGCCATTATCTTACCAGGGAATAGGGCCCAACTTTTAACCTAGCACAGGGCCGGGCTTGCAAATGTGGAGGACCAGTTCCTTACTCTTTCCTTGCCTAGCTCAATGAAAATTTTCCAAGATACATTAATTTTTACCAAGTATCTGGAAAATGCAATGTTTTCAAAGAACGAGAGTTGAAGTGATAAGATAGGTCTAATAAAGATAAAATTCTATGGAAGGTTCCATTGGCCCAATTTGGGCCAAATAAAAATATATCCTCCTCGATAGTTGGGTTCCCAAGTGTACTATGCTCTAGAAATTACAAAATCATTTTCATTCCAGTCACTAAGAAACGAAATGTGCTCTAAGTAATATATGAAGATAATTTGGCGGACATAACATTCTTCTGAAAAGTAGGTCGATATATGTTTTTGTCCTTTATTTCTGAAACTTCGCGTTTAAAGGTTAATCAGATGGAACTTTTTATAGTGGGTTACTGCCTACGACCTCAAAAGTAGGGAACGAAAGCACCTATAACTCGTGCTATAAATATTGAAGAAGGTCTAGTAGATATCAATTTAAGTACAACGGATTCAAGTTGTTTCTCTGCAAAACCTAAGTACGTTTTTGTCGGTTCGCAGACAAACAAGATTAACAACTTTTCGGGAAAATAAATATTTGTATTTTATTTTTTATTACATTAATCTATACTGTATCTATCTTATCTATATGTGTGTGTGTGTGTTGTGTGTGTGTGTGTGTGTGTGTGTGTGTGTGTGTGTGTGTGTGTGTGTGTGTGTGTGTGTGTGTGTGTGTGTGTGTGTGTGTGTGTGTGTGTGTGTGTGTGTGTGCATAATAATAACCCATATGTGTAACACATGTTATAATGTAACACATATGTGTATATATACACATATAAGTATATGAGTAGATATGTGTGTGCGTGTGCGTTTGCGTACGTGTGTGTGTGTCTCGTCACTCAAAGTGCAAAATGTCGTACATCTAAAAGCTGCGTTTTTCAGGAGAGAAAAACTAATTGTCTTCCTTGTGATTTTATTCTATTTTCTTATATAGATTTGGTTGTAACTTTTATTGGATCTGTTGATGACACATAAGAGATTTCGTTGCCAGGAAGAAATCACAAAATGCCACATATAGCAATAATAGAGGAATAAATGGAAATTTTGACGTATACATATATATATGCCAATAGCAATTAAGTATTGCATTTACAAAAATAATGTTCACTTCTTTCTAATTTCAATCATATTTGCTAAGAGCCACTTCACCCCAATCACAAAAACCGGATCAATCTGAATCCAGTAGAAACTGGGTACCGAAGATTCAAGATAAATCTTCGTTATTCAGTTTCTACAGGATTTACTTTCATAAGAAATGCCTTGTTAGTCAAAATCTTCCACACTGCCTGAATCCGGAGCGTCCCACTTCAATGTGCCCGAATCTACGTTAGCCAGTATCTACTGGATTCAGAATTATTCGGATTAACCCGGATTCTGTAGGCGTGAAACGGACCTAAAGCAAATTTTCCTTCGTTTTTAAAATAGGTGGATACGAGCCAATTATGACCAATTTTATTAATGTTGATTAACCTCTACACCTAAAACAGTATTATTATTGGTTTCAGATGAAGTAATAATTCAGTTAATAATCTGGTGTAAAATTTTCCGCAGATTACAAATCCGTTGAAATTTTCAATCTATTTTTAACGATTCAGATTTTACGAAAACGAATTAACAATCCCAGTCAACACTGCGTAAAATGAAAGCGGAAACGCTAAGATAAATTTAGAATCTGCCGCGATGAAAAAAATACTTGGCATGATTCCAAAGCCTGTGACGGCAAGGTCACGTGGGTAGAAAAGTCTAGTTTCTGGTGTTTCTTCTCTCTGGTAGAAACGCGGTGAAGAACCCCAATGGAAAATAAAACTATTAAATTCATTAAAAAATCTTCTAGATTAAATTTTAAAATTCGCCGCGACCCAAAAATTGTAAAAAATTTGGACTACCTGTGTGCCAAATCTCACTGCTGTAAGTGCCATAGATCGTCAGGATTTTGCAGCCGCGAAACAAACAAACATTTTCTTTTACAATAGTAGAGACTAGCCACTGCGTGGCCAGCACGGCGTTGCCCGTGAAAAATCTCTTCGTGGGGTCAGGTGTGACCACATTCCTCGCTGACGCTCGCCAACCCCCGGTGATTGCTACGTATTCCCATTTGGTTTGCATCGCAACGAACTTCCATGGACAACGCCGTGATGGCCTCGGAAGTGGCTATTATCAACAACGTAAACCAAACACGCTAGAATCGGAAAAATTGGCATGATTCCAAAGGCAATCGGACTAAAAGCACTTGTGACGTCAGCGGTCGAAAATCGCGAAATAGGCTCGCTTCTTCATTCGAGGTAGGGGTGACGTCACATTCCGGAAAAAAGAAAGAAAGGAGAAAAAAAACTAATAACTTAATTTTAAAATGTACTGGAATAAATTTTAAAATTCGGGCTGGACACATAAATCGTAAAAAATTAGGACTACCTAAGGGTCTGCCAAATTTCATTATTGTAAGTGCCGTAGATTCGTAAAGACACTGCGTACAGTGTACTCAGAGAAACACTTCCTTTTATAATAGTAGAGATACTAATTACAATCCTATCTCTTATGTTCCAGCTCTTTACTGCCTTGTTGGACTCAAAATTTAATTTTTTACCTTCTATAGAAATACAGCGAAATGCAAGTAACGCATTGGTTCAACATCAGTCGTAGCAACACAAAATATGCTGAAATACGCTTGCCTATCGACATAGTTTTGTACAGAAACGGAGTATGCATACGCGTGTCGAATGCTTTTGTCGCATGTCCAATAGGGTGTGTCACAATTGTATGGGGAATTTTTTTCTGATTTCTATCCGGCACAGCAAGAAAAGAGTGCCAAATGCTGGTTTAGCTCACATATGAAATTTTATTAGAATGGGATATCTTCTTCTGGACGTTAGATAATACATATTTAAAAAAAAAAAAAAACTTCTTTTTGATGAATTGTTTCAGCAAGATTAAAAAATATAAAAATGTGTCTATTAAACAAATTTGAAATCGTATGAGTAACATTTATGTATTACAAGACGTGGTGTTTGGTTTTTATCTGGTGTAAAATTTTCCGTAGATTTCAAATCTGTTGAAATTATCAATCTGTCTTTAACGATTCCGATTTTACGAAAAAAGAACTCAACTATCCCAGTCAAAATGTTTTCATTTCTTTGTTCTCCTTCGCTAAAATGAAAATCTGCTTTTATTTTTGTTTTAACGCGAAGGGCAGAAAATGCAATCTGTTTTCTTTACTGGAATCCGTTTCGCAGGAAATCAAAATGAATGAATCTCAAAACAGAGGAAGGTCATTCGAATGTGTGCTCTCCCCGGAGATGAAAAAAAATTTGGTATAGTTCCAAAGGCTGAAGTCAATGTGACACGTGAGGGCAAAAAGTCTGAATTGTGATGTTTCTTCATCCTTGGAATTACCGCGGAAGAATGAGAATGGTGAAAAAGCTATTAAATTCATTTAAAATGTTCTAGATTGAATTTTAAAATTCGCCTCGACCCTAAAATTGCAAAATATTCGCACTACCTGTGAGCCAAATCCCATTACTGTAAGTGCCATAGATTCGTCAGGACTTTGCGTTCAAGAAACAAACAGACAGACAGACAAACACTTCATTTTATAATAGTGGAGATAATAATGTTTCATAAATCGCGAAAATGCTTCTTGCTATCGAATTTCGGCAAGTGTTTTCGAGACTATTTGGTTTTTTTGAAGCCCTCTCTTTCAGATTTTTTTGCTCAATCCGGCTAAAACTTCTGTCACAGTCTTGACCGCCCTTTCAGCAGCTTGTGTGCCACATGGCAGCCGTAGTAAAGACGGTTCTGCTTTTTGGGTAGCAAACAGTCGTACGTCTTCGTCAGGTGTGGATTTCAATATTGGTGGATCAGATATATTCTCCTGCCACTCAATGAGATCGGTCTAAGTTGATGCATCAAATTTTACAGTATGGAAGCTGAAACAGTCGCAGTCTATTTTCTTGAATGCTGCGGGCTTTCAAAATGTGATGGGCTGTCAGTTCACGGTTCTGCAATTCTGAGTAGGGATGCGACATCGATGTCGATGTTTTCAAAACATCGATATATTTAACATCGATGTATTGGGGTCGATGTTTTTGTAACATCGATGTTTATACTTGTCGATGTTTTTACGTTGTCGATGTTTTATTTTTAAATGAAAAAAGTACCGTTACAAAAATTTTAAAAATAACCAAGTAGCATAATTTTCATAATTAGCAAATTGAACATACTTTTAGACCAAAGTGAACAAGAATGAAGGGTCTGAAAAGTAGAGATGCGGCATCGATGTCGATGTTTTAGAAAAGAACATCGATGTATTGGAATCGCTGTCGCATCACTAGTTGCTAAACCAGTTTTACGAAATGGGGAAACAAGTTTAAATACATTGAATTTTAAAAACATCGATTGTTTGGGGGCGATGTATTATCAACATCGATGTTTTAATTTTGAACATCGATGTTTCAAAACATCGATGTTTTGCTATCGATGTCGCATCCCTAATTCAGAGTCGGTCAGCATTACGTTCAATAAATTTTCAGGGTCTGTTTCTTTGAATTACGGGATGTATTTTGACTTTCAGTTCTTTGGTTAAATATAGAGTCACAGCGATGAGTTTTAACAGGTGCCGTACTCCATTTTTACAGAAAGGGCGAATTTTGAAAGCAAACCAGGTTTGGAACGTAAACCTTGACGACATACGTTGCAAAAATTACTAAGTTTTCATAAGGTAATTTTAGTTAACGTCGTACTAGAGCAACACAACGGGCTATTGACGACGGTCCGGAATCAGTCCCTTAAGAGAAAGATTCGAGGACAACACCTCGTAATTTTGAACCACGGTCAGATGACGAAGCAACACCTGAACTGGCACCCCACTCTCCAAACTTCCACGCCAACCCAACGTGAGGACTTTCGGCCACGACAGATTTAAGGTGCACCAGCCGCCTCTACACCATACGTTTACAAACATCCATGCCCGGACCCGGATTCGAACCAGGAACCTTCCGATCTAGAGGCTAACACCTTAACCACTATACCGGTCTGTCGGCAAGTTTTCATAAGGAGAATCCATCGAAACGTACAAACGTAGAATTCTATTCGCACGAGTTAGCCATCAGGCATGAGACATTTTGCCTGGCGATTTGTTTATGAAATTTCTTAGGGGATATGCCTGTTGAAACCACTGAGACTATTCTGTACAAATATGTTTGGTCTGTACTAATACCTTGAACAAAAAACTCATGTTGAAATACATTGAATCCGAACAACGGGCCTGTTTTCGCACATTGCTAGATCTTTGCCAATTCTTCCTGAAAATGTCTCGGGTCCCAATTTGCTGCCATCAATACGCAAAAATAAGTGTAGGAAGGGTAATTCGTTCATAGGCAGATAAGCCGACCAACCGGTATAGTGGTTAAGGTGTTAGCCTCTAGACTAAAGTCAGAGGAAGTCGACGCATTAAGCTTCTCTGTGCTTACTTTTTGAGACTGAAACTGTGATTTCTGCTTTAGCATTTTCCTTTTCAATGCGTTCGATATTTTATTCGTTGTAATAATAACTACGGTTTCTATCACCATTCTTCAAGTGTTTCGTTGGTCGATTAGGAAGCTTTACTCTCTGATAGATATTTTTTGGGTCTGGGACAAATGGCACACATAGATGTTCTTACAGTTGCAGGATGAACTGTCTAACAATACTTTACTGATACGGCGAAACTCTTCTAATTTCTTCTTTGGTATTTAAGGGCGAGATTTTAAAAGATTTTTGCATTTCAGATGATATGCCTTCGACATCGCTTTCAGTCTATGTTCGGCAGTAGGAATGAATGCTCTTGACCATATATCTTCAATTTTTTCCAATGTCCTCTATTTTCTTAAATGTGGGTTCTTTATTAGTTTCATTATCACGTTTTTAATCTTATGTCGGTTCCACTCAGAGGACTTCATAACATCTTCGTGGGTTGGTAACATTACATTTAATATCACTTAATCCACCAAACAAAGGTAGGTAGGTATATTAACTAACGTAGCACTGGAGCAGCACAACGGGCCAAACAGCTAAGTATTACCAACAACGGACATTTCCTCTCTGAACGAGTACGATCCATGATAAAGAAAATGGCGCAAACGAGCACAACCTCGCCTTATTGCAGCCGGAGCTATAAGCCGGCTCCTTTTTTTATATCAATCCGGAGGTAGTTAGAATTATCAGAATTTAATAATATTTTACACAGGTTGTTTTAAGACCATTTAGCACCTTTTTATCGCTGTGACCCTTGAAAAAGTAAAAATAAATTAAATGACCCACCCTAATGTGAAACCAATGAGTGGCTTGACACTGTTAAAAATATATTAATATATAAGAAACAAAAATGAACCTTCAATATGAGTCATCGTATTTTGTTTTCCAGGAAACAATTCTCGTATAGCGGTACAGTCCCGGACAGGTCCGTATAAAGATGAAACTACAAGTTGGCTTCTTTTCTTAAGTCTTTCGAAAGAGGATGAAGGGACTTACCTATGCAAGGCAGAGAACGATGTTGGATCTACCACCGAATCCGCAATAATCACCGTGATAAACTAAGGTTGCACGAAGTTTCTTTCAAAACAGACAAATCTGGAATCTTATCACATGTAAACAAAATAATAAAAAAATGTGCTGTTCGTTCATGCTCAATAACAAGGTTTCAAACTCACTAACGTTATTCCAATCGCACGTAGCATTGAATTGATATAATTCATCTGTTTCTGTCTCGTTCAATTAGCTTTTACATTTCACACGAGTTCGCAAAATGCAACAAATTTCTAAGAAAATTAAGCCAAATAAAACTATCGCACACACATCAGACGAAAATATAATGATTCATTTCATCAAGAAATCTTCAAATAGTGCAAGATCGATACAATTGTAAGACGAAAAACTGAAAATGAGAAAAAGTTACAAGTCTTCATTTTGTCTACTGTAGAAATATCAAAAAACAAAATAAGAAATGCAAAACAGACAGCTTTAAATACAAAGTCCAAATGTTTCCAAGTTCATCTAAGTTATTCCATAAAAAAAAACTAACCAGTAATTTACATTAATGAAAATGAAAATAACGAAAATTATCTTGAGATAAAAGATCATAGATAACTTCCCTCTTTGATAGTTTTGTCAAAATAAAAAAATCTTTCACGATAAGTAAAATTTTTTATTCCACTTCTTGATTGAATTTTTAAAACACGCCTTCTCTGCATTATTAAAATTTTCAAATTACGGTCTCCGTGAGAATACAGGAAAACACTGTCGGTGAAGTTGAAAGGAAACTCATTTTCTTGCAGCAGAACATGCAATTTGTTTCTTTAATAAAACAAAACATTTCTCACAAACATTCATCATAACGCTTTGTAAAATAATTGATGAGAAATAAAATTAGACTACCCTGGATTTTCCAACGGAAGTACCGAAAAGCAACATGGTACACCGGAAGAGGCAATATCGCTTAGGCCGGAAACGTAAGAAAGGAAGGAACCCATGTCATCCGTAAATGAATAATTCCATCCGTTATCAGGATGACAAACTTCATTCTAGAGTTTGTCTGATTAATAGTAATTGAGACAATTGTAATCTAGGACGTGAAGGAAAATTAACACACATGATTTGATACGAAGCTTGAAACTAATATCGAAACACATGTTAGTCCGTTTCTTCTTTGTCATACTCCACGAGTGTTAAAAAAGTTTCAACGTAAACAAGACAATGAAATCATCCGTTAAATAGTAACTGAGACAATTATCACATGATATGACATGGAGCTTAAATCCGTGACATTGCAAACGCATATGTTAGTTTAAATATGTCCCCGTTGAGATATTTGACTCAAATAATAATTGGGACAATTTGATTTAGGACGCGAATAACCACTTGATTTGATACGGAGCTTAAAACTGCGGTATCGAAGATGCTGTAAACACTAGTTAATTCACTGTTCCTTCGCGACGTACTCGACGAGTGTTAGAAAGCTTTAAAACATAAATAAGACAATGAAATCATCCATCAAACAGAAGTTGCCCGCCCCCCTCAACAAAATAATCAACAGTGAGCAACATTTTAAAAACATAAACCATCTTCGATGCTATGAAACAAGACCTGATTCAAGAAGGATTAAGTTTCCCCAAAAGCTTACAATAACAGTAGTTCATTTTATTTGTTTTATATTTTAGAAAAAATTGAATAAATATTCATATTTGTTGAAATTTAGATAATTCTTTTTCAGTGTACCTTTATTCTACTTTTCGTAGAATGAGAATTTTGGAAAAGTTTGGAAGTAACAATTCGTCAATATTTTTACTCGAACCCACATAATAAAAGCACGTAAAACAACAGAAAATTGGATTGAACAGCAAACACTAAAAAAATAGTGTTACGCTTCACAATTTAAACACAGGTGCGTTTCTTCTGCTTCGAAGCCTGTCAGTTGCATTAAAAAATTCCTTTCTCATTTTTGGCCAACCGAATAAAAGGTCGTCTTCAGGAATGAAGGGTTCAAGGGCACTGTTTTTAAGTTTCCACGCTTTGACTTTTTTTTATTTACCCTGGTTCTACACACACACCCGAAACAAATACGTTAAATCAGATTGATTCTGCTTGCCTCAGGTTTCTAACGATGAGAAAAAACCCGATTACTCGCAACAGTTCATTTTCCTAAATGAGTTTACGTATTGATCACTGTTATGTGTAGTTGTCAATATGGGAAAGTTGACAAGGTCCAAGGTCAACCTCGCAGATGTTTCCAATTACAATCAAGGCATTGAAGATACTTTTTGTTGTGTCTGTTAATCCCGGCTTTTTTTTCTTGCTGACTGACGATTGAGGTTTTGTTATTTGTACTCATCTTTCCTAGTCATCACTCTTTCGATTCAGCTATCAACCCACATCGAAAGCGCGACGAAAAATATTATCTTCACAATGATGAGAAATTAAAAAAGAATTGTGGTCGAGCAATTGTGGACAGTTTTGAGTTAATGAGTACACTGAAATGAAACTTCGATTCTATTTTTTCGAGCTTCTTGTAATGAATTTCAAAATGACTGCCGTATAAAGTTTATTCAATTTTATTTCATCCCAATTAGATCAGCGATTTTCATACGTTGTGCGACAAGAATGGCCACTGGTGACTTACAAATGGTGAAACGGTTAAAATTGTTCAACATTTTTTTCATTTCAGCGGTTTGGTCTTGGAACTTGACAAGTGCGCTCACAAATAATTTCATTCCCGTAAGAAATATTTTGAATTATTTTTTAGTAACACAAATAATTTTTTAAATAAATTTATAAAGCTGTTTTGGTTGGTAGGTTTTTCGAGTTTTGTGACATAAATCGCAAAGCAGGACAAACTGCACGCCAAATAAAATAGAAGACAAATCCACTTAAAAAATTGTAATATAGTAGAATTTTAGTAAGTATATACTATAAATTACAACTAGTGACCTCTAATAAAAAAAAAGTTTTAAAAATTACTATGGACATAACATGTAATTAATAGTGAGAATATTATAGTTTTTATGCATATTCTGCATGATAAAAATGACGAAAAAAAATTAAGAGCATATTTTCACAACTTCAGAAACACGTCTGAGGAAAAACATGTTGATCATTACACAGATATGCTAAAATTAAAATTTGACTAAAGGAATGGATTGAAAACATTTAGTAAAAACGTTTCAATAATAAAAAATTTTGCAACAAAACTATTATATACAGTTTAAATATTTAATAGAGCATAGGAATGCAAAAGGATTTTGATGGAGATTTTCCCCGATTCAATTCTGTCTGGGAACAAAAGTACTTTCACAGGCGGCTGAATCTATAAATAATTTTTTGAATTTTGATACAAGTTCTTAAAATATTCACGACAACTTTATTAACCATGATCGACATACATTTTTGCCCAGACACGAACAATTCAGGGTAGATCAATTTTATGTTTATACAAACCAAGTTGTTAGTATTAACCTAGTCAGAGAGTTCGTCACCTTGTCGTTAGTCAGTTCCAAAACTGAGTTAACACTGGTTTCGCGTAAAATTTTACGTTCGAGATGAAGTTCGTATTAAAAATTATGTTTATGATTTAGAATATTTATTAGTAATCTCTTAAGACTTCGTTTTCATATAAGATGTTTCAAAAATCCTGCGCAATATTGAAATTAAGATCAAGGAAAAGTAATTTAGAAATTATCTCCGGAAAACAAGAGTTACAAATTGAGTAGCCACTACAATAAGCAAAGCTTTATATGCCACTATTTTTCGTACAATTTTTAGTAAGTATTATTATTTACCCTTGATGATATATTGTCCGTTGGAATTCCTTTCTGTAATTTTCTCAAAGCGAGTGATCGAATGGAGACTTTAGAAGAAGAAAAGAATTTAGAAATATTGAATGACCAAAAAAAGAAGGTAAAATTGTCAAAAAATTGCTTCTTTGATAAAAGAAAGATAAAACTGCGCTTACAAAATCATTCAGAAACACGGAAACCCGCATAAATTGCGAATATTTAAAGGAGGATTAAAGGAAATCAACACAATACACCACAGAACAAGAATTCACTCTATCTATAAAAACTTGATGAACAGCGTTCTGAAACTTGTTGCATGATTAGACATCAGTCAATTATTATTGCTACGTCAATGATCAATAGAATATGTTGCTCGAAGGGTTCTTCAAAAAGCAAATAACTATGGCTGTGTTTCCAAGTGAAAGGCATTTATTAGCAAAGCCAATCATTCTAAGATGCTTTCATTTGCTAAGAATAACGTTTCCAGTTCCAGGATTATTGGACGTCTGTCAATTTTAGTGTCAAAAGCAAATTTAGCATTTATGGAACGGATGGACATTGTAAAAGTTGGAGTCAGCTTAGCTCTCCCGAGAGTACTGTATCAACAGTTCTCGATTATGCTTGGAATGCAGTTCCAGGGGTTGGGAGACCTATTATTAACGACGGTATCTTGGGCCAGACGCTGTATCTCGACATTTTAATAACCCCTAAAATACGCCAATAAATTGAATTTGCGATCAAACTTCACTTTCTACCAGGATAGCTATCCCAAATATACTGCTAAAAGATGCGATGATCTGGCTATTGTATCACTTCATGCAATCAACTACAACTCGTCTTTAGAATTGACTTTTATAAAAAAATTTAGGGTTTCAGAAAAGGATATCCAAGAGCACATAACCATCAAGGAGTATTTGGTATTTCTTAGGAAACTACAAAAACATTGTACGATCAATGTTCAGAAGATTGGAAGTTGTAATAACAACAAATGGATATGCTACAACATATTAAGGCAAAATTATCTAGTTTCAATTAGTGTATACTTAATTTTGTGAATTATTTTTTCACTGGATTCTTTCAAACATTTTATTTCTGGGCTCAATTTTGATACTGTATGAATTTCTTGTCATATTTTGTTAGAAAATAGTTCTTAATATTGACCATAAATATTCCAAATCTCAAAGAAAGATCTCTTACAAATACAAATTTCAACAAGGAAAAGAGCTATAACAAAATTTCGGGATTGCCTGTAGGTATATCATATTATTTTGATTCCGACATAGCTCACCAGCTCATCATGGTTGTTCCTAATTTGGCGAAAGCTTTGAATTCGTTTTGGGCTATCAGCCTCAATGACGCACAGGTATTTATTTAGTATAAAACTAATTTTAAGGAAAACATTTTTCTTTTCAATTACTTATTCAATATATCAATCTGAAATCAAATTATTATTTTTTAACGATATTTTGGCATCATTCACATCTAAAACAGAAATTCAAATGACTCAATACTTCGGTGATATTCATTTTGGAACTATTTCCAAAGCAATCATTCATTCTTGGTTTTCGTATATTTACACATCATCCAAGACTTAATTAATTTTAATATTTAAATTCACTATAATTAGTTGGTTTATACGTAAACTAGAAAGGAGAGAGACAAAAGCCTCTAAGCTATTTTCAGGCCTTAGATTGAAAGCATGAATGGTAGGTAGCTGAATTTACATTGCACTGGAGTAACACATTGGGGTATTGGCGACGGTCCAAGGCCAATCCTAAAGGGATGGTAATTTTAGTTAACGTCGTACTAGAGCAACACAACGGGCTATTGACGACGGTCCGGAATCAGTCCCTTAAGGGAAAGATTCGAGGACAACACCTCGTAATTTTGAACCACGGTCAGATGACGAAGCAACACCTGAGCTGGCACCCCACTCTCCAAACTTCCACGCCAACCCAACGTGAGGACTTTCGGCCTCGACAGATTTAAGGTGCACCAGCCGCCTCTACACCATACGTTTACAAACATCCATGCCCGGACCCGGATTCGAACCAGGAACCTTCCTATCTAGAGGCCAACACCTTAACCACTATACCGGTTGGTCGGGGCGCCAATCCTAAAGGGAAAAATCCATTAAAAAGCATTCATAAATTGAACTTTTGAAACATTTTGTTGGATGTGTGACATTTGCCCATGTATATCCGAGGATAACTGTAATTATAAAACAGCAAGAGTTCTGTATCATCCTAATTGAGCATTCAAAACTACTATGAATTGCACTCTATTGTCTACGGATGTTTACATCTCCAATTCTACCATATTAGGGTCGATTTAAGTGACACATTCTGTATATTTACAAAAGGTTTTTAACTACAATTCAACTCAATAAAAACATTTAAGGGTACTGTGACCTCTTATACGAGAAACAAGACTACTTTGTGCAGAAATAGTTCTTTGCGGTTTACCAATGAAAAGTAAAAAGATTCCGACTGTAAACACACATATCATATCTTTCTTAATGTCAAGACAAAGGTCCTACCCGAAGGCTGGGAAAACAGTGAACTCGCCTTCCTCCCCACAAAGCACCTCTTATTTCAAAGAACGATTCGCTTATTTCGAACTAGCTGAATAACCCGACGTTGCTCGGGTTTCAAATATGGCCGCGATATTTCCGCCCAATATATGGCCCCGCGATATATATATATATATATATATATATATATAATATATATATATATATATAATATATATATATATATATTATATAAATATTTTATATATATATATATATTTTATATATATATATAAATGCACAAAGTCTGTAGAATGTGTTTCCTACCACGACAACTCCTTGTGTTAACTCATACGCAAATCCTGTAGAACGTGTTTCCTTATCCATGTCCATTTAATGCAGAAAAACGAACTTTAGAATTTAAAATTGGGGCTTCGAGGGGAACTTTTAGGACAACCTGTGTGCCAATTTTCATGGCTACATATTGGTCTGAAAACAGGAAAGAAATAGCCTTTTTCCCGCAGTGTTCGAAAGTATAAGTGTACCAAATTTAGTATAGAGAATAAACACACCCACACATGCATACACACCCAAACATCCTTTTATATATATACTAGCCAGTAAAATTTCCCGCAGATTTCAAATCCGTTGAAATTTTCAATCTTTCTTTACCCATCCCGATTTTACAAAAAAGAACTAAATAATGCCAGCCAAAATGTTTTTTATTTTCTTTCGCTGAAATCGTAAGAGGGCTTGAAATGTAATCTGTTTATTTTTGGAACACAAATGTTAGTATAACGTCATTCTCTTGCGAAAATATAAAACATATTAAGTTTAAAAATTTTATTTATTTAAAGAAAATCATATATTTAGGTATCGATCTACCTGATTTTTTCCGTAGTTTTCAAATCAGTTGAAATTTGTACTCTATCTTTAACGGTCTAGGAAATAGAAGAAAGAACTACATAACAAAAGTTATAACTTTCTTTTTTATCGTCTGATTGAAAATCATTCCTCCGCGCAAAATGAAAACGGAAAAAATAAATTCAGAATATGTCATATCTTTATGATGTTGCCACTCCAAAGAAAACAATAATATTTAAACTTCATTAAATTCATTTAAAAATATTCTAGATTGAATTTTAAAACACGCCGCGAGGCAAATAGCAAAAAATTCGGACTACCTGTGTGCCAAATCCCATTACGGTAAGTGCTATAGACTCGTCAGGACTTTGAGTGCAAGAAACAAACAGACAAACACTTCCTTTTTACCAATTCTATACACATATATTATTTTATTATATATATAAAAGATGGTAATGATTCTTAGTATTCTCTACTGTCAACAAAAGCCTCAAAAAATGGAAAATAAATTAATTTAAATTGTTGACACAATAGTAAATTTTAGGGTCGGAAGAAGCGGATAATTTTCTCTCCAAAATATGCTTGATTGCTAGCCAACGTCCACCCAGATGTTATGTCTCCGAAATGTAAACACATTATTTTTCACACGTGCCCTCTTGCAAGGATTTAAATTATGATACAAAAATGGGAAACTGAGTAATGTTATTTTGATTAGATTACAGGTTTTGGGATATTTTCGACCTTCCTGTAGCACATTTTCGGTGTTCTCTACACTTATTTTTGTACTTCTTGTTTACGATTGAAGAATAGTATTTACAGTCGGTAAAATTCCACACAATTCCATTTCGAAATGAAATTTCAAAAATATTGTGAGAACGCGTATATGATGGAATTATAGTTAGTTTCTTTGTTGTAGTGATATACATCTGCCTGTGGGTTAATTTAGATCTGAAAATTGTAACTACTAATTACAGTTTTCAGGCAAATAAAATTTATTACATTTTACACATTTTATTCATGACTAGTATACAGAGAAAATTACATCACGTTATTTTTTAATTGCACATTAATGATTTCCCTCCATATATATTGGAAATTTTACAAAGGAAGAGATACATAAGATTTTTCAATGTAACAAAACAGATAAAAAATATTTACCAAGTTATTCAAGTTCTTTTCACAAAATTCACGATTCAGGAAAAGTTCTAGTCAATGCATCTATTTATCAATTCTTCGAGCCAATACAGGGAAATATTTCCACTCTACTCTGGATACAGTACATCATTAATAAGAATTTATGCAATGGTTGTTATATTAATAAATCATCCGTAAAATTAGTTTAACATTAACTTGGAGGTTATTAAACAACTCCAAAACTACTCTTGGCACATTCATCATGAGACAGAAAGACAGGCATTTGATTCTAAAATGAGTTTGACTCTCAAAAACAAAATAAAAACTTGTTAGTAGCTAACAAGCTTTCGACAATTCACAGGATTCAAGACAAAATAATTGCAAATCACATGTTTGGATGAATCGCTATAAAATGAGATTCCACACAATGTATACAAAAGAAACGTCTATTGGCATAACTTTCTATGCAGCAAAACAAATTTATACAGATATTTGATTTTAATGCATGGTTAAGAGTGCACTAACGGCTATCTTACAAACGTGTTAACCAATTTCAAATAATCCCATGACGAAATAAAATTCAAACTTAATCTTATGATGAATAACGAATTTTACTTTCATACTTAAGAAACTAGTCAAAAGTATTGGGAAATATTTCAAATCTGGTTCCAAAATGGGAAAACTACGAGGGCTGTTCAGTAAAGAATGATCATAAAATTATAAAAAATAATTTTCTGTACTAATCCTACAAATTTTTATGGTCTTTGTCAAAATACACCCCATTACGTGCAATGCACTTATCCTACCTCTTTACCAGTCTTCAAACACCATCTGGAAGCCATTTTTTGTCAGGTCCTTCAAAATCGCCTACACAACTTTAACCATTTCCTGTGATGAAGAAAACCGCTTTTCCCGAAGGTATTTCTTCAAATTCGGGAAAAGAAAAAAAATCCATTGGATCAGGACTATATGGAGGATGGGGAACACACATGATATTGGTTTTTGAAAGGTCTGCTATTTTTTAAGGCGAAAACAAAATTTCAATGCAGTGTATTGCACTTCGCGTGTCACATCCATTTTTGCCGTACGCGAAAGTAAAACTACGTGTTCTTGGCCGGCAGCCAAGGACTCAGCAATGACGTCATGACCGTGAAACTTGCGCCGATCTATTCTCCACTTATCCCGCTACACACTCAATATGAATTTTATTTTTTTCTCGATTTTTTTAATCACCTTTAAAAAAATTATGATTATTCTATTGAACAGCCATCATAAGTTAAACGCTATTGTCCCAAACACAATAGTTAGATTTCTAGTAAATGACCACAGAATAAAACGAACTTAAGTGGTGCAACGATGAATGGATTGTGAAGAACACTGTCAGTTAATTAACTTTTAATTGCGCACGGACTAGATCGAGACTTCCCGGAGGTTTCGTGCATTAAATAAATTTTCAATGAAGCATGAATAATGTTCAGTTTCCCTCGGGAAACACGAGAAATCAAGGGTCTTCCCTAAGAACCCACACATTCTCTTCACTGGAACACGAACTCGAACACGAAGCTGAGAGTCTAGACGGCGTGGCTCTGATGTTCTTCCAATCAAAATCAGGAGGCAACTCCCGAATGGTCGAATTCTGGAGCGACATTTTCCGGAAATAGGTGTCCAGAGAAGTCTTCGAGGAATTGAGGCTTCTGGATGAGGTCTCTAAATTCGGGCAAGATGGTACGCGACTCGAATCCATGCTCAGCCTTGTCGGTTTAACGGTATCTTCAGAGATTATGTCCGCTGGGTCCACGTTGAGCTCGGCATTCGTGTTGGTCAGCATCCTGGAGGTCTTTCGGCAGGTGATGGGCAAGACTGCCCGCCTCTTGGAGTCGCTTCGGTTAAGCATGGGCACCGAGAGCGTGGTAGAAATGGGTCGGAGGTCATTCTGACTAGAGATGGATGAAGTGCGGGAGTGAAAGACGAACTGAGGTTGGTTCGTACTGGGCTCGGTGGAGTTCCATGTGCACAACCTGTGCTTCGGCGAGGCCACGTGGTTGGGGGACATGGGCTTATCCGAGGCGGAAAATCTGAACTTCTCGGCTCCAGGCAGTTTGGGCTGCTTCATGGTGGAATGCAAACCGAGTGAGCTGATGGGTTTCTCTTGCGTCACGGGAGTTGCCAGGATCTGAAAGAAACGAAATCCAAACGTTAGAAGCTATCTATATACGTATATATAAAAGGATGTATGTGTATATTCTTCATACAAATCTATCATTTGACCAATCCACACCAAATTTAGTACACTTTTTATACTTTGGAACACGAAAACATAGGCTATTACTTTCCTATCTTCAGACCAATCTGTAGCACTTACGCTCTTGAAAATTGGCACACAGGTAGTCCTAAAAGTATCCCTCGAAGCCCCAATTTTAAAATCTACCTTGCAATAAATGAATATTGACAAGTAAACACGTTCTACTGGGAACTAGACACGGAAATGTGGACATATTTGAGCATTACTAAATTTCATAAATTATTATCATCTTAATCAAAATGTTTCTAGTGTCTTTTTCGAATTGCTGTATTTCAGCTCAGGAAGTCGAAATTCGACAGTTTGCACATCTTTCGTTTTTCAGAATTTTGCATATTTTTTAATCGGAATTTTGTTTGTATTTGTCTTAGTCTTTTGCACATTGCAACATATTATTCAGGAATTAAATGTATATATTTGCATCCGAAGTAAATTGTAGCGGCAATGTAAAAGTTAAAACGAAGTTAAAAAGTATTTTTAGTACAACTAAATGATTGCATTTATATGTAAGAAAAGTGATTATTCTAATTCACTTTTTAGTCAACATTTAACCATTTCAACCCAAGCAATGCTGGGTTATTCCGCTAGTTTCTAATAAATAAGCAGCGTCACAATGTGGCTGGAATAATCAATTCCTGAAAAGAAAGCAAACTGATACACAGTATCACCATTCTTCAAACAAAAGGGGGAAATTAGGGCTGTCTTTCATTACCCACCCCCACCCAAAGTAGTTTTTACGAGATATGACCAATATTGCAGATGCGAGAAATCTCGCCATCAAGATAGTGCCGTATCTTTTATTATGATGAGATCAAAATTAGGCCAGTTTTCTTCCAATGACGAGATATCTCGTCCATCAAGGACTGATCAGGTTTGCTTAGTAACGAGGTTCAAAATTACAAGGTGTTATTCTCGGATCTTTCCCTACGGGATTGACCCCAGACTGCCGCCAATAGCCCACTGTGTCGCTCAAAATGAAATTCAACTATGTACCTACCTTTGTATTAAGTACATATTCACTATCCCAACCAACTTAAACTGCACGAAATGACTAAGTGAAATTTCATGAGTGAAACGCTTTTGTAAAACACTTTAGACTCCGTTTCGTTAGAGTTATGCAAAAAAAATTGAGACTAGATAGAACCTCTCATAACTATTTAAAGTTCAAAATGTATAACCCAAGTATTGGAAACGAACATTCCTACCTTTGTATCAAGAGTACATATTCACTCAACAAACTCAAACTGCACGAAATGACTCAAACTGCATGAATTGACTCAGTGAAATTTCATGAATGAAAAGTTTTTCTGTTACAACTTTTTTATAACACTTTAGACCCCGTTTCGTTAGAGTTATGCAAATGAATTAAGACTAGAAACTCTCTTTCTAGTAAAAGTTCAAAATGTATCACCCAATTGTTGGAAACGAATGTCGGCGTCTTTTATTTGGTCCGCCGCAACTTTTTTTCACTGATCCAGTTAACACACACGAATTGTTTCCATAATCCTAACAAAGTGTAAAAGAAGTGGGTAAAAAGAAACGGAGGATTACACGTTATTCATTAGCGAGAGGGGGAAAGAACACATCATGAATCATCAGAACAGTGACGTAAACAATGAAGTCTTTCTCCTCGCCGAGGGCGCTGCAGTGTCTCTCCATAATTCTTTCGATTTCACAACCAGTTTCCTCCACTACAAATCTGGTTGTACTTATTCGGCTGAATAGTGTTGTTCGTATGGTTCATCTCCTCTCACTTGCTGTAGGCCCATGGTAGGAACATTTTTAGCTCATTCAAAAAAATAGCAACATTAATTTAACTTAAAGTGTATGTACTCACTACGGATGCGACATCGACAGCAAAACATCGATGCTTTGAAACATCGATGTTCAAAATTAAAACATCGATGTTGATAATACATCGCCCCAAAAACATCTTTAGCCCATTCTTTAGCCCTTTAAGTGGTTTCGACGAGATGTTCATCAAGATATTAACAATTTTGCTGATGACGAGATACCCCGTCATCAAGCTCATGGTAGCCCAGTTGGAAGATAAAACATTTTTAGCTCATTCAAAAAAATAGCAACATTAATTTAACTTAAAGTGTATGTACTCACTACGGATGCGACATCGACAGCAAAACATCGATGCTTTGAAACATCGTTGTTCAAAATTATAACATCGATGTTGATAATACATCGCCCCAAAAACATCTTTAGCCCATTCTTTAGCCCTTTAAGTGGTTTCGACGAGATGTTCATCAAGATATTAACAATTTTGCTGATGACGAGATACCCCGTCATCAAGATAATGCCGATTTTTCGATGATGGCAAGACCGAGTTCGGGTCAATTTTTTTCTGATTCCGAGATATCTCGTCCATCAAGATTTTACCAATTTTGCAAATGACGAGATACCACATCGAGGCAACCACTAGGAGGGTTGAGGCACGTGGGTGCCTCGCATTGTTTACGTTAAACCTGCCCTTAATTTAACCTCACCAGTAGTAATAAGACATCGACAGCAAAATATCGATGTTTTGAAATTTCGATGTTCAAAATTAAAACATCGATGTTGATAATACATCGCACCAATTTTATACCAATACCTCACTAGTAGTGATACGACATCGACAGCAAAATATTGATGTTTTGAAACTTCGATGTTCAAAATTAAAATATCGATGTTGATAATACATCGCCCCCAAACTATCGATGTTTTTAAAATTCAGTGTACTTAAAATTTTTTCCCCCATTTCTAAAACTGGTTTAGCAACTAGTGATGCGACATCGGCTCCAATATATCGATGTCTTTTATAAAACATCAATGTTTTGAAAACATCGATATCGATGTCGTATCCCTTCTTTTCAAACCCTTCACCCTTGGCCACTTTGGTCTAAAAGTATGTTCAATTTGCTGATTATGAAAATTATGCTACTTGGTTATTTTTTAAATTTTTATAACGGTACTTTTTCATTTAAAAATAAAACATCGACAAGTATAGACATCGATGTTACAAAAACATCGACTCCAGTACATCGATGTTAAATATATCGATGTTTTTTTTTAAAAACATCAATGTTTTGAAAACATCGACATCGATGTCGCATCCCTAGCTACTCACTAGAAATCCTGAAAATCGAACAGAAAGTCTAAATTTTATGTATTGCTTCAAAAGATTCTTCAATTCTTTAGCTTTCAAACGATGCCAAGATCTTGCAAATATTCGAAATAATTTTCTAGTTACAAGAGTTTTCGTTAAGTACTGTCACTATGAACAGACATGTTTCCGAAACTTTGAGCTCAATTTCTGAAGAAACAAGTTTTTGCAATGTGCTTTGTTCAAACAGGGATAACTCAACAATAAATTAATCTATTTTAATTATTATCATTATAATCTATATAATACAGTGGATGTTTTGACCTTCGATCATAGTTATTAGTTAAGAAATAAATTTTCAATGGATTTTTAAATCCTAAATTTCCAGAAAAAAATCTTGATTTTTTATACATCCTTGGCGGAAAAAAGTTGTAACAGAAAAACTTTTCTCTCTTATCAACTTGATTGAGAGTAAAAACATAAAGAATAATATTGGAAATAGTTTTCAACTAGAATCATCTTTCTAGACAAATTAGAATTTGAGATATCAATGTTCAAAAAACATATTAATTAGCTTATTATATTAATTAGCTAATTAATAATTAGTTTAATATAATGGTTTCTCATTGAAATGGTTTTAAGCGAGAACCAATGACCTAATGTAAAAAAAAAAACTTTTTTTTTTAAAGTCAAAATTAAAAAAAAATTTCTAGTGTGTACTAGGGATGCAGAATCGATGTCAATGTTTTCAAAACATCGATGAATTTACCATCGATGTATTGGAGCCGATGTTTTTTGAACATATAAGTTTATACTGGTCGATGTTTTAGCGTTATCGATGATTTATTTTAAAATGAAAATAGCACCATTATACAAATTAAAAAAATAACCAAGTAACATAATTTTCATATGTAAATTAAACATACTTTTAGACCAAAGAGGTCAAGGGTGAGGGGTCTGAAAAGTAGGGATGTGGCATCGATGTCGATGTTTTGTAAAAAAACATTGATGTATTTACCATCGATTTATTGGAGCCGATGTTTGTTTAACATCGATGTTTTATTTTTGAATGAAAAAGCATCATAGTAAAAATTAAGAAAAATAACAGTGCGACTAAGTATTTGTCAGTGATGGCGACATGTGTCCCATCAGAAAGAGTTTTTCTCCCTAACTGGTAGGATAGTTAGTGAACAAAGTTAACAAACTCCTTTTTTTACAAACTGTAAATAACAAATACTGGGGCGTATAATAATTATAGGCCCCAATATTTTTTATTTACAGTAAATAAAAAATAAGTTAATTGTGTTCCTCCACCCCCCCCCCATGGGTTGATAAATAATTAATAATAACTAACAATAATTATTGTTATAAAAACATCGATGTTTAAAAACATCGATGGTTTTTGGGCGTTGTATTATAAATATCGATGTTTTAATTTAGAACATCGATGTTTTGCTGTCGATGTCGCATTCCTAATGTGTCCGTACACTTTAATCCCTAAACATTATGCCCTCGATTTAAAAGCAAAACATTTATCTTGGTTTCAAAATGTAGGTGAAATAAAATATGCAGTTTTAATAAAAATAAGGGCTTTTAATAGCATTTTTTAGGGACTTTCAGCAACTATTGAGGCTTTTTAAGCAACCTTTTAAAAGGGGGGGGGGGAATCAGGCCTTGCTAACCCTCCAAGGAGTTTCGACGAGATGACCATCAAGATATTGCCGATTTTATTATGACGAGATCAGGATTTCATCCGTTTTTTTCTGATGATTAGAGACGATGACATCATGGTGGACGAGATATCTTGTCCATCCAGATCTGGTCAGTTTTGCTAACGACGGGATGCCCGTGGGAAACCTGCTCAAAGCTAACCCAAGAAACCTAGTCATTTGTAAATTTCACATTTGTACGTCAACGTCCCCTCGAGATAAGTTTAGTTTTCTAGGGTTAAACCGAATGAACTTATCCACCACTATAAAAATTACAACTGCAGTGTAACCTAACTCCATCGTGGAGTACTCTTTGGTAGACTAAGTTGCACACGTCTTGCAGATGTGACTACGACATTCAAAAACAGGCCTGATGACAAATACCAGATGGTGCTCGAAACAATCGGCACGCACTTCGATGAACAGCTGAAATTACACGTTGAATGGTCCATAATGAACAGCTGAAATGCCATTGCGAAGCTAATCACTTCCAACAACTATCTGAAACACTGTGATAACAGACACTATTCCTATCACGGCTTCACTTTTCGTTTAATACTCAGCCTTCACTTCACACGGCGACTCACACTCGTCACCTAAAGTCAACACACGAGTCGTAGGTCTCAATCATCTATTGCATGACCATCCATACGGAAGTATTCTTGCCATCTTAACCCCTCGTTTCGACTAAGCTTTTCGGCATTGAAAAACTGACTAGACCTTGATAGACGAGATATCTCGTAATTAGAAGAAAACGAACTAGATCTTGAACTAGTCATCATAAAACTAGTTGTCAATATCCTAACGGACGAGATATCTCGTCGAAACCACTTGGAGGGTTCATACAACTTTTACTGTCTTACACAATTGCTGATCTCGACAAGTGGTAACATCTATTGAATTCAGTCCTTTCTAAATTCTGAAGGGGAGTATTTTGGCGAACTTCGCCACCAGTACAAAAATTAGCTTACATTATAATAGTACGAACTAGATCTTGAACTCGTCATCATAAAACTAGTTGTCAATATCCTAACGGACGAGATATCTCGTCGAAACCACTTGGAGGGTTCATACAACTTTTACTGTCTTACACAATTGTTGATCTCGACAAGTGGTAACATCTATTGAATTCAGTCCTTTCTAAATTCTGAATGGGAGTATTTTGGCGAACTTAGCCACCAGTACAAAAATTAGCTTACATTACAATAGTGTGTGTACACTACCCAACCCCACCACCAAGTACTCTTTGGTAACAAAGGTAGTCTTACGAAATATGCAACTCAATGCCGCAGAATCCTATTCTAATATTCCATTCGAATAAGCGAAAAAAATGCCATATTCTACGCGCGAGATTACATAAAAAATGTTACTTTCTCGCGATACTAGCGGTAACATTGAACATTCCATTGAGCGACTTGCTTTAGTTTTCACGAGTCACTCCCTCTTCGTGCTTCCTATTTTACTTCAGACTGTTACAACCCGTTTGTGGTTTTTTTATTATGGTCACCCCTTCTCCTAAGGCGAATACATTCTTAAACCGGCTGGGCTTGAAACATCGAACAGACATCACCTACTGCGAGAGAGGGCGTTCCGTCCTACACTGCTCCACCAGGTTCACATTTGCTACTCGTAACAAAGAAAATGTTTCGTAACTTCTACACCAGTTATTCGGAACTCGTGGGACAAACTTCAAGGGGGGTTAGAGCACACACTAAAGGAATCATTTTTTGTAAAGCGATGTATAGGCCAAGCACAAGAATTGGGCAGGAAATGAATCAAAACATTCGTTGATATCATTCTTTTCGATTATTTATTTACAATGATTTTTTACAACTGCTCAAAGGTGCCACCATTAACATAAATGCAAGCTTCGCAGGGTGGCAAGCTTGCGAAACCCGCCTTTCAATTGCCGGGTTTCAACAAAGAAACCATGTTCAAGTGGCCTAACCAAACAGTACTCTAGCGGCGAAACAGTCCGCCAATCATCGATGCTGCCAAGCTTGCATTTATGTTGGATCAAAAACAACAACTACAACTACCAACATAAATACAAGCTTGATATGTTGTCCGCGGATTGATTCCCGACCGTCGTAATAGCCCGTTGGGTTGATCCAGTGCGGGATGTCAATTCAATTGCTTATTAAATTATTTTTCAGCATTTCTCATCCACGATATCTAAATCAAACCGCACGAATACCCCTTGAAAAGCACACTTGGTATATCGGACTGAAATACAACGAAAAGCGATTTAAGTCAAAAAACGCATTACCGAAACTAAAACAAACGAGTTACATGTGAAGACAAATTTATGTAGATTATTAAATAAAAAAGGTACCAGTTATTGTAAAGGAAATAATCTCATGTCTACAGTGGATTCCACCATGATGAATGAGTCCACCATGAGTCATAATGAACAAGAAGATTTCTTGGCAAAGAGGGGTACTGCAGTTGTTCAAAGTACACAAATGTTGCAAATGGTATAATTACATAAAAATATACATCGAGAAAAAAAAATCAAAGATACTTATCCATCAAGAAAGAAAAGTTTGAAGCTCAAATAAGACGGCTTATTAACCGTAAATACACCCCAGATGCCCCAACGGCAGAAGCTGTTGCAATAACCCTATTACTGACGATTGTTTAGCTAAACATCTCTACTGCCTAAAAATTCTGCAGAGCCCCTGCTGCCCCCAAGAAATAGACATCTGCCACTTGCAAATTTGTACCGCACTCTCTAGTCCGGAAATTAGCTCTAGTGGAATGCTAGAGGCATGTCTCAAACAAAAAAGAGGGGTACTGTTGCTGCTCAGTTTCTCAAGTAGTCCTATAATTTGAAACTGGCCAGGCGCTGCGGTCGCTTTGACGTCACGACTGTGGGCCTATCGTTTCCGTTCGTTCTCGCAGGCATGCATGCTTTTAAGGCACTCGAAACCTATAAATGTTTTCCTTTCTTCGGGTTTTGAAGTGATAACTGATTCCGACCGTTCCTAAACGATATGATGGGTGAACAAAGTAAAAAAAAAATGGGGGAAGAAATCTTCTGACTTCACGGTATATGACTGATAGCTACTTTTTTTATGGAGATTCATTTGGTACTTTTCATTGTTAATGTAGTTTGTTAAGGATACGGAAAAGATCACAGGTCATCAAAACGGCTCGAATAGAAAAGGAACACTTTCAAGGTGAGATGTCTCCAAGCTCATCTCTCCGAGCAGTGGTTAGGGGGACGCAAGTAACAGATGGTTTTAGTTATTTTAATCAAAAATGGAAGGTATAAAGGATCGTTTCGTTTTCCAGCTCTAACATTCCTACTGTGTTAATGGCTGCAAGAATTTACTAACACACGGGTACAAAGATGTTACTCAATAGCAACAAATAGATTGTAAAGGAGAATTCGATTTAAAAGGTATAATAATGATTATTACATTTGGAAGACCAACTTCTCACGATGGCCCCGAATCACGATTGTTAGCAACAACCTAAACATTCAGCAAAGCCTCTGCTGACCCCTTTGTACTACTTCCCAAGAAATGGTCTAAGTTCTCAAGCCGGGACCCCTGTGGCCGATACTGGGAGCCTAGAGGAAGGATGGAACTTTTTCTCTGTCTTGCCTTAACTTTTTTTTGTCAATTTTAAATATTGTTTGAGCGTACGTTTGTTTTTTCTTAAAAAACCTTTGTATTTAGAATTTTGCGTTTCTATATATATATATATATATATATATATATATATATATATAACTGCCATTAGAAAGTTAGTAAAATCTTCCGTGTAGACCGAAAACAAGCAGTTTCTGAAACAAACCTACCAATTTTCACCAACAACAATCGCAAGTTTTACTAACCTTCGTATTGTGAATGTTGCGTTTCTGCTTGCCATTAGAAGTAAAAAAAAAAAAAAACTTCAGAGCAGACCAAAAACAAGCGGTTTTAATAATAAACACGTCAACACACGCGGAAATTAATAAAATACAAAAACTAGATTACTTAAATACTCAACCTAGGAAAATACCGTTCTAAAAATACTTTACTGCAAATCAAGCCACCGATTTCACAAAACGAGGTGAACGAATGGACAAAAATAGGTTTGTATCAATGTAATATTTAAACCGAAATACGACCAGCTAAAGCGGAAACTGGTGTGGAGGTAATAATGAAGACCCAAGAAAACACTTGATAATGACCCCAATTGATTCGACCTCGCTGGAACAAGCTCTCGATTTCAACGTCTGAAGACCCTTGAACACGCCCCCTAATCAGACAAATTAATCATCCCGTTTCTTTAGTGCTAGAACCAGAGCTTGAAAAACATTAAGAAACATCGTCTCGGCAGGGTGTCAAACGTACACATACGACTATCGGCGTAAATAAACTCCAACCGAAGCATCCCTGCTGGTAAACTTCCGACTAATAACACAGACTTCAGAGAGTGAATTAGCTAAATGTTTCAGCAAGCTTTCGAATTGGGTGGCAGGTAATAAACGGAATACTAAACTGAAAACTTGAGTTGTTACGACTGTTGCCCAATTTAGATGTTCCATGGGCGGCTTCTTTGATTAGTCCTGTGGGATTATACGATAGATAACCCTATGGGATGCGACATAGATGCGATAAATAACAAATCACATCATTAAAGGGGGCAGATTCTAGATGCTGCCATGGAGGCAGGCAACGTTATTATCTGTGGCATAGTCAAGGGATGATGGGAATCGTATTCCTCTCCTAATACCCCGATAATTTTAAAATACTTGTCAAGTTTGTTTATTTACAGAATGGATAATTTCCCTTCCATCTTAACAAGAGGAGAACTAGGTTCAACCAAATACTTATATGTACGCGAGAGCTGGTGCGCATTAAATTTGCCATGGCCTCATTTGTCCTCACGTTGGTATAGTGGGAAAGTTTGGATTGTGGAATTACAGCTCAGGTCTTGACCTCGTCATCTGGCCGTGGCTCAAAATTACGAGGGCTTGTCCTCGGATCCCGTACTATTGCCAATAGTCCATAGTGTTACTCCAGTGCGACGCTAATTAAAATACCTGCCAAAATCTATTTAAGCGTTTTTAAGAAGTTTCTTTAGCAGTTGAAATACATTCATTCACAGAGTAAACACTCAGCACAAAGCATGAAGAAAAAGCATCAAAACGAGATTTTTTTTTTTTAAATATACAAATTATGTTTATTTAAAATGTGGATAAAATAAGATTACATGAAAAATTTAGAAAACTATACTAATTATTCCCACGTTAATTTTACTACAAAATTATAGTTCACAATATTAATTTTTGATTGCAATTAATTATTGAAAACACACATAACACTAGAAAAAAAACCTAGTCTTTGTTTACTGGATCCGCCGACCAACCGGTATAGTGGTTAAGGTGTTAGCCTCTAGATCGGAAGGTTCCTGGTTCGAATCCGGGCCCGGGCATGGATGTTTGTAAGCGTATGGTGTAGAGGCGGCTGGTGCACCTTAAATCTGTCGTGGCCGAAAGTCATTACGTTGGGTTGGCGTGGAAGTTTGGAGAGTGGGGTGCCAGCTCAGGTGTTGCTTCGTCATCTGACCGAGGTTCAAAATTACGAGGTGTTGTCCTCGGATCTTTCCCTTAAGGGACTGATCCCGGACCGTCGTCAATAGCCCGTTGTGTTGCTCTAGTACGACGTTAACTAAAAATTACCAATTACTGGATCCTGTAAGAATCTCCAGACAGAATGATATGTACTCCTGTACAGCTTTGTGGTCTCTAGACGTTTGTAAAAAAACAACTTTATTGTTTTGTATTTTTCTGAAAATAATACGACTTCAAGGAATACATGAAAGGAAGAAAGTTGTTATATTCTAAGGTAGGTTTTTTAGATTAACGTCGCACTGGAGCAACACAACGGGCTCTTGGCGATGGAGCGATATCAAACCGGTAGGGAATTATCCTAGGACAACACCGCGTAATTATTAATGGTAATGGTAATTTTAGTTAACGTCGTACTAGAGCAACACAACGGGCTATTGACGACGGTCCGGAATCAGTCCCTTAAGGGAAAGATTCGAGGACAACACCTCGTAATTTTGAACCACGGTCAGATGACGAAGCAACACCTGAGCTGGCACCCCACTCTCCAAACTTCCACGCCAACCCAACGTGAGGACTTTCGGCCACGACAGATTTAAGGTGCACCAGCCGCCTCTACACCATACGTTTACAAACATCCATGCCCGGACCCGGATTCGAACCAGGAACCTTCCGATCCAGAGTCTAACACCTTAACCACTATACCGGTTGGTCGGCCGGCGTAATTATGAACCACGGTCAAATGACGATGCTATATTCTGAAGACGGAGTACATGAAAGAATTCAATCACACGGGAGCAAAACTAAGGAAAACACTTCTGTACCAAGGGCAAAACTGTGCAGAAAATTATGGTAAAAGTAATGGTAATGGTAATTTTTAGTTAATGTCGTACTAGAGCAACACAACGGGCTATTGACGACGGTCCGGAATCAGTCCCTTAAGGGAAAGATTCGAGGACAACACCTCGTAATTTTGAACCAGCAACACCTGAGCTGGCACCCCACTCTCCAAACTTCCACGCCAACCCAACGTGAGGACTTTCGGCCACGACAGATTTAAGGTGCACCAGCCGCCTCTACACCATACGTTTACAAACATCCATGCCCGCACCCGGATTCGAACCAGGAACCTTCCGATCTAGGTAATTGGTAATTTTAGTTAACGTGGTACTAGAGCAACACAACGGGCTATTGACGACGGTCCGGGAGCAGTCCCTTAAGGGAAAGATCCGAGGACAACACCTCGTAATTTTGAACCACGGTCAGATGACGAAGCAACACCTGAGCTGGCACCCCACTCTCCAAACTTCCACGCCAACCCAACGTGAGGACTTTCGGCCACGACAGATTTAAGGTGCACCAGCCGCCTCTACACCATTCGCTTACAAACATCCATGCCCGGACCCGGATTCGAACCAGGAACCTTCCGATCCAGAGGCTAACACCTTAACCACTATACCGGTTGGTCGGCCACCTGAGCTGGCATCCCACTCTATAAACTTCCACATCACGCCAACGTGGCGTTTCGAAAGGACAACATACAACTTAGTAACAAAACTTTCTGATGTCCTCGAAGACATTGGCGCTCGGGGCAGTTGCCAATGTCGCCCGACCTCAGCTACTCCACTGAGTGAATCTTTCCGTGTGTGTGATGGGGCCGTCGTGACTCAGCAGTTATGTCCACTGCGCTAGCAACCTTTGAGTTGTATGCGGTACAGGCTCGATTCCGGTCAGATGTATTCCTTCCTGGGTTTATTTCTTTCTTCTGCATCAGTAAAACGTTCATTGTATGCGTATTTCTAGTACTTGATATTGTACGTCTTGTGTCTGGCACAGCATGGCCAAATATGGCCCTTGCGCTATGGAACCCCAAAAGCAACCAACCTTGTATGTGTAAATAGCCCGTTGTGTTGCCCAAGTGCGACGTTTGTCAAATACCTACCTACCTTGTGTGCGTATGTCTATGCATATGTACCACTTTGGAATTGGGTCATCAAAACCCAATCAACCCAATAATTGGCTGGAATTTTCGTCTTGCACAAATATTCGGAAAACTTAGTCGTCAAAAATGACGACTGGTTCCAGTCTCGGCAGTGAAATGGGCCGTGGTTGCCCGTTTGAAAGAGTAACGGTTTTGCAATCGGACGGAAATCGAATCGTTGAATCGAGTTCGAATCCAACCCAAGATCGTCGTGTACAAAGGAGCTTGATGCACGTTACATCTGTCGTAGCCTCAAATGTCCTCGCGTTAACCTGATGTGGAAGTTTGGAGAGTGGGAGTAGGTGTGACCTCGTCATCTGACTTGGGTTCGAAACTACGAGGTATCGACATCGCATCATTCCCGGTCAATAGTCCGTTGTGTTGCTCCATTAAAAAATACCTCGGTCGTCAAAACAAAATTTAAGAGGTACCAAATACAACTAACGACCTCTTATTTCAATCCGTGTTTTGACAGGATTCTAGTTACCCTAGACCAGGTGTGCAGGACTTTGCCCAGCATAGGAATTTCCGTACGAAATATCCATCCAAAATTTCCTGCACTGTCATCGGTCACTTGAAGAATCATGGCACAGAAGGTGTGGGTCACGAGAAAACCGAAATTCCGATTGCTTTCAAACGCGATTCATTCAGAAAACTGCTTACCCTGAAAGAAGTGCAAATGTATGTCATTTGAAGACATTCCCAGAAAGCTCAACATAACCTGTTCCAGCATCCAGGGTGCGAGGCGCAGTAACTGAAAGGCCGCGTGGGACTTGAGATTTCGACGCGCTTCAATTTAAAAAAATGAGCACTTCAAAGCAAATTGCTAGAGCTATTTGCATAGAAACCTTAAGCCCACCCTACGCGCACTTCCAACCCCCTCGGAAATGAAGTGCCCAGAGTTACCGAAAACTTTTTACATTCGCTTTCGAGAAACGTTTTTGTGTACTTTCTTGTTCAACTGTATAATGAGCTGGGAGCGTGTTTTTGTGTGTGAAAACCAAGCGCACACCCTACCACTTTGCTGTGAAGGACGGGGGCATTCAGAGGCGGCTTTGGTTGGAGAGAGGCCTCTCTTAATCCACTTTAGTATGTAACCAAACAAGGACTGGGCCCTGAGGCCGTGTAAAGTAACCTAAAGCTCGGCGTCTGAGAAATTAAATGCGAAGCACGTACGGAGTTCATGATAACGCGCCGTGGTCTTTACTGAATGAACACGGTCTGCGGGCAGGTGGTATAATTGTTTCTCTACCCAAATTCCAGAGGGATTTTCATATCTGTAGCAGTTGGGACGAATTTTTGATCTTACCTGAAATTCTCAAGGGCCCCAAATCAAAGAGGAAATAAATCTGTAGAGGTGAAGCCACTTTTTGAAACCTGGTGCGAACGGGGCTGATGAAGTTAGTTGTTTTGGGGTGTTATGGCGCAAGGGCTATATTCGGTCAGGATTGCGACAAACGCCAGATATAAAATGTCAAGAAATTGTGAAAAGAAAGGAAAGAGAAAGATCACTTGGATCACGATCACCATGTTTACTAGAGGTAGTAAATCCTATGCGAAAAGATGAAGTTGATAAAGCCTTTTCGAAACCTACCAGGGTTCGATTGATCGTTAGCTGTTTATGCATTTTTTAATTGGTCGAACGAAATCCAACATTGCATATAAACTTCACTCAGCTCATTTTTCTTCACATAGCTAAAAAATTAACTTGATATCAGTTCCAAAAATTTTTTAATTTAAAAATGTTCAAAAAAGTGACTGTGCTTACATTTGATAAAACTTGAGAAATTATTCATGAAAATACACAGTATTTACATTTTCTAAAAGCAGATGTTGAATTTAAAAATTTGTCTTCACAATTTTTTAATATATGCATATAAAAAATATTAAATTAAAAATGAGCATATTTATAATTTATAAAAACACTTATATTTTGTAACCGCCGACCAACCGGTCTAGTGGTCAAGGTGTTGGCCTCTGGATCGGAAGGTCCCCGGTTCGAATCCGGGTTCGGGCATGGATGTTTGTAAGCGTATACCAGCTCAGGTGTTGCTTCGTCATCTGAACATGGTTCAAAATTACGAAGTATAAATTGTTAGGAGTAATGATGGTCCTCCCACTGGGTGCTCCTTCACAAGTGGCCATCACTTCCGGCCTTGTAGTGGCCAATGACTTAGGTCAAAATGTGCCCGCCATTAAAAAAAATATTTTGTAACCTATCAATAATTTTTTTAATTGCTGAAGACAAATCACTTAAATGTGTATATTGAATAGATTTTGAGTTAAATCATTTTAAAGTTGGGAAAAGTGTGAAAATTCCATCATGGAGAAAAATCACTTCAAAGTTTCACTATTGAAAATCAATTACAAAAGTGAAATTTTAGTACCTGATGAATTTTTCACTGCGAGTACGTAAGTAAATCCGTTACTGTCTTTAGACCTTTGATTGAGCTTTATTTTGGCTAATAGTATCTTTCTACGGTACAATTTGTATGCAACTGTGTGTGTGTACTTCTGTTAGCAGTTTTTCGGATAGGTCGACATATTTTTGTTTCAAAACTTTGACAGCTGTCAAAACGTTTTTTGTTTATATCTTCGGTACTACTCATGGATATCATCATAAAATTGGTGTCAAACGAAAGAGGATTAAGATTCAATTTTTTTGCGAAAGTAAAACATAAAAGGAATTTTTGAAGGTTTTTTGTGTCCCAGCCCTTAAGCATTAAAAATGGCGGAAAGTAAGAAGCATATTCGACAGTATGCTTTTTATATTTCCTAAATGCAAGAATGCTTCGGAGACTCAAGAGTATGTGTTGTAAAGGGTGAGGGTGCCTTTGACGATTCCACGTGCCGTTAGTGATTTAAAAAGATTCGTCAACTGGATCAGTTTAGCCAGAAACCTCAGAAAGTCTAGGAGCGTGGTAGTGTGCAGCTACCGGAGAGATGGAGAAAGGCCATCGAACAGAACGGCACATATCAGATTGATTAACATTCCTTTTTAGTAAATACATTTTCCTCAATTTTTTTCAAAACACGGGATGAACTTTTGCATCAACCAAATACAATGTTATGGAAACGCATAATTTAACTAAGGAGCTATGAAGTAGGGATGCGACATCGATAGCAAAACATCGATGTTTTGAAACATCTATGTTCAAAATTAAAACATCGATGTTGATAATACATCGACCCAAAAACATCGATGTTTTTAAAATTCAGTGTATTTAAACTTTTTCCTCATTTCAAAAACTGGTTTAGCAACTTGTGATGCGACATCGACAGCAAAACATCGATGTTCAAAATTAAAACATCGCCCCCAAACCATCGATGTTTTTAAAATTCAGTGTATTTAAACTTGTTTCCCCATTTCTTAAAACTGGTTTAGCAACTAGTGATGCGACATCGGCTCAAATACATCGATGTTTTTTTCTAAAACATCAATGTTTAGAAAACATCGACATCGATGTCGCATCCCTACTTTTCAGACCCTTCATCATTGGTCACTTTGGTTTAAAAGTATGTTCAATTTGCTGATTATGAAAATTATGCTACTTGGTTATTTTTTAAATTTGTATAACGTTACTTTTTTCATTTAAAAATAAAACATCGACAACGTAAAAACATCGACACGTATAAACATCGATGTTACCAAAACAGCGACCCCAATACATCGATGTTTTTTCAAAAACATCGATGTTTTGAAAACATCGACATCGATGTCGCATCCCTACTATGAAGCAAACCAAACCAAATGAACACTACCTTCCATTGAAGACCATTTACAATATCTAAGTGCCTGCAACCAATGTCTCAACGATATACACTACCCTGCAATAATGGACCGAACAGCAAGATGTGACGGTATAAGGGAAATAATACATGCGTTAATAGGGGTATGGTCCCTCACGTGCTGCAATTACTCTAGCAATCCTTCTGGGCATACTTTCAACAAGGTTTTGATACACAACCATGGGTATTTGGGTTCATTCCTGCTGCAAGAATGTCGCCAGCTCAGCTGTAGATTTCGGACGTGGTTCCCTGGTCCGTAAGCGTCGCTCTAACTCGTCCCACAAATGTTTTATGGGGTTTAGGTCGGGACTCTGAGCACGCCAGGAAAGACGTTTTACATCCATATCTTAATAACACTGCTAGAGAGAGAGAGAGAGAGTATTTGGTTTTAGTTTGTTACTATACGGTCATTTTCGCCAGTGAAGTCAATAGGCAAAATTTTATCTTTCCACGTTTAAGAGAAGGTAAAGCTTTGTTTTGTTTTTTTCACGCGTGAAACTTGTTTCCAAGAGCATTGCCAATAAATACAATCCTAAAAATAGGACTGAATGAAAAAATTAAATCTTTTATCAAAGTTCCAAAATCCCACGCATTTCCATACAATGCACAGTACCGAAAACTACAAAACAAAGTCTATCACAAAAATAAATTGTTGTCGGATTCGTTTCTTTGTTAAAACTGCCATTCTCTCTTAAGTGAAAGCTCCGTTTCCCATTCACCACTTCATAAGACAAATGAATATTTGCCTAACAGAAGAGGGTTCAAAAATAATTCCCTTTTTTTGTTGACACTCCCCAACAGTATCTCATCGCCTCTTTTTCAAGCAAACATAAATTGAATTTTACTAACGAATCCGACACACAAATATGCTAGAGCTACTCGGGATCTGAAAACTGAGATTTGCATTTATCTAATTTCAAAAGACTACATTCAACTGAGAAAGGAGACCACAAGAAAGTGTGTGACGTGGATGTGGTATTCAGTCTTTCCATCTCTGCAATGAAGGTATACAACTGAAGATTTCATCTTTCACCAAAGCAGGGCAGGATGAATGCGAAATAAACAGGATTACAGGCGACTGATAACAATGCCGTGGTTTATTTCGGAGTGCTCGTGTTTCATAAGATTTAAATACTTGAAATATGGAAACGTGGATAAATAGATGTACGTGAAAGAACGAAATTTTTTTTTGTCATCTGCAATTTGTTCGACCTGTGACACCCAAGTAAAAATAAATATTCACCCCTCCAAAACCGTTTGCATATATATTTGATGTAATTTCTTTTGTCAGATAAATGTACGTAGCGTGTGTTTACAAGGGCAAAATGCTTATTGAAAGCTATTTATAGATAGGTGAATAATCAGGAAATAGGAACAGAGTTTACGGTTAGATCCAGAATGAAGATGGCAGCTACAACGAACAAAGAACTGTCTTGAATAGGAGACTGCGAAAGAAATAACTCTACAATGCACATTGGAGGTTTTTAAACAAGAAAATACCAATCTATACTGTTGGAGCCTCTCAATGCTACTTTGACCGACAATGTGTCAATATTGGCGCAGCTTGGGAGTTATGTTTTTATTTTTTGTGTTTATAAAAGATTCTGTTCTTTGGAAGTGAGGTGGTCCATTATCCTCTTATGCGAGCTTCTGCGCTCATATAATTGATAGTATGGACCATCTCTTGTAATCAGAGCAATGGTGCTCACAATTGTCATTTAAGTTGTTTATAGTGCATCTATTAATCAATTAATCTAAATAAAGCTTCCCACCTTGATAGACCTTTTCAATACCTTTGAATCGCAAAGTTGGCTAGCTTTGGGTTTTTATGGCGCACGGGTGATACTTGGCCAAGCTACGCCAAACACAAAAAAAACGAGGTAGGGAAAAAGTCAAAAAGGGTAGGTCAATGTAAAACAGAAGGAAGGACACATCACGAGGTTGTGAAACCTGTACACACCTAAAGAAGAAGTGCCCCTGAGGGCATTGCACCGCAAAGACATATGCTTGTAAATATAATGTAAATTGTTCATCCCTAATTCCATAACCAAGACATTATTGAAAAGGAACTCTTGGCACATAGAGGAGGATAGAAACTTGAGCCCTAGTATCTTAACCCATCTGACAAATTTTTAAAAAGAATATAGCAGCGGCTTCGGCCACAAGGTAGACGACCTTGGGAAATTGCATTTGTACAATGATGGTTAAGTACGCAGAGGAGAGTGCTACCCATACTCATTATCATACATGAAGATGGCCATAAATTATTATTATTTTTGCCACTCCGTAACCAGAAATCAAGTTAACAACGTCAACTATGGAAGAGAAGTAGCTGAATTAACATCGCACTAGACCAACACAATCGGCTATTGGTGACGGTCCGGGATCAATCCCGAAGGGAAGGATACAACACCTCGTAATTTCGAACCACGGTCAGATGACGAGGTCGACACCCGAGCTGGCACCCCACTCAGCAAACTTCCAGGCCATTCCAACGTGAGGATAGTTGAGGCCACGACAGATTTAACGTGCATCTAACTCGCAAACTTTCGGTTTCTAATCCGTTTCTCCTAAATCAGGCTACAGCGCTCCCAAAATTAGGAAACGCGTTGCATGAGAAAAATGTGGGTCTTTTTTTAATTTTTTTTGAAGCTACATTTTACATATTTTACATAGATCACCTGTGAGTACACACTAGGGATGCGACATCGATAGCAAAACATCGATGTTCAAAATTAAAACATCGATGTTGATAATACATCGACCCAAAAACAACGATGTTTTTAAAATTCAGTGTATTTAAACTTTTTTCCCCATTTCTTAAAACTGGTTTAGCAACTAGTGATGCGACACCGGTTCCAATACATCGATGTTTTTTTCTAAAAAATCAATGTTTAGAAAACATCGATATCGATGACGCATCCCTACTTTTCAGATCCTTCATCCTTGGTCACTTTGGTCTAAAAGTACGTTCAATTCGCTAATTATAAAAGTTATGCTATTTGGTTATTTTTTAAATTTTTATAACGGTACTTTTTTTTATTTAAAAATAAAACATCAACAGCGTAAAAACATCGACAAGTATAAACATCGATGTTACAAAAACATCGACCCCAATACATCGATGTTTTTTTAAAAACATCGATGTTTTGAAAACATCGACATCGATGTCGCATCCCTAGTACACACATGTGAAGAAACATTTTATGGGTGCTATGTTTGGGTCTCACGCACCTAGCTTCAAAACTTCAATTTTTAACAAACCTACAAATGTTATATCACCTATTTTTGAAGACACTTGATCTTGTAATAATCATTGTTTTTTTAATGCGGGTGAACTATAACATCCAATGTTGCAAAAACTGAAGTTATGGATTTTGTAAATATTAAGGTTTTTTTAAAGGTTTTTAACCCTCCAAGTGGGTATCGACGATATACCTTGTCCATCAATATTTGGCCAATTTTGCTAATGACGAGATATCTCGTACGAGACAACCACTAGGGAGTAGGGATGCGACATCGATGTCGATGTTTTCAAAACATCGATGTGTTGGAGTCGATGTTTTTACGTTGTCGATATTTTATTTTTAAAAGGAAAAAGTACGGTAATAAAAATTTAAAAAATAACCAAATAGCATGATTTTTATAATTAGCAAATTGAACATACTTTTAAACCAAATGGCCAAAGGTGAAGGGTCTGAAAAGTAGGGATGCAACATCGATGTCGATGTTTTCAAGATATTGATGTTTTATAAAAAAAACATCGCTGTATTGGAGCCGATGTCGCATCACTCGTTGCAAAACCAGTTTTAAGAAATGGGGAAAAAAAGTTTAAATACAATGAATTTTAAAAACATCGATGATTTGGGGGGCGATGTATTATCAACATCCATGTTTTAATTTTGAACAGTGATATTTTGCTGTCGATGTCGCATCACTAGGTGCTAAACCAGTTTTAAGAAATGGGGAAAAAAAGTTTAAATACACTGAATTTTAGAAACATCGATGGTTTTTGGTGGGATGCATTATCAACATCGATGTTTTAATTTTGAACATCGAAGTTTCAAAACATCGATATTTTGCTGTCGATGTCGTAACACTACTAGTGAGGTTAAATTAAGGGCAGGTTTAACGTAAACAATGCGAGGCACCCACGTGCCTCAACCCTCCTAGTGGTTGCCTCGATGTGGTATCTCGTCATTTGCAAAATTGGTAAAATCTTGATGGACATCTCGTCGAAACCACTTAAAGGGCTAAAGAATGGACTCCAAACCCACGTTCCGCAAGTGCCATCCCGTCGAACTGGATGTTAGTAAGTACTCGTGTCATTCAAATAACTTCAAACCACCCCAGAGTAAATAAACAAAGCAAGAAAACGAAACGTAGCACAGACCACGTTGTCTTCGGCGAAATGTAGGTGGGCGATCTTTCTGGGGCAGTCGTCAGATGTCAGTGGGTGACATCGTAGGGCATTTCCGAGGAAAAACGAGAAACCAGCTGCATAAACCCCGGGACCATGCCGTGATGTCAAGGCTCACACTAGCCAGAACCAACGCGGAAATTTGATATCGCAGCAGAAAGAGGAAAAAAGTTTTCCAAAGGATCACAAATTGCGTGAATGAATCGGCTACAATGGCACGAGTTAACGCTGCCCGACTCACCGGAAACTAGCCTCCTTTTCAATTGAGAGCTGTTGGGACAGCAGACCGCAGGCCTGATGCGGCCCTCCGTTGATTTGCTGGAGGCCAGCAGCACCATTCGATGTTTAAACTTTAACTAGTCGCACAGAAATTGGTTGCCAGATAATGCATTGAAACGCGAGTCTCTTTAAAACGAAGCGTTGTCCTTGGATCTTTCACTTCGCGATGGACACATGGTCCATCGATAATAAACCGTTATGTTGCTCTAGTGTGACGTTAATTAACTACCAACTGTACTTTTAAATGTTAAAAATATTAGAAATGTTGCGTGGGGAAAGTTTGCTAGGATTTTTACGGAAATCTGGTAGTAAAATTTACTACTAGTTTTGGTCACAGTATCCTTAGCACATACAAAAGGTTACCATTACTCATTCCTCTTTTATATGTCATCTACGGTTGCTAAAGCATTGGTCGAGTATGAACACTTCTTCAATTGTCATGGAATCATCTCTAAAAGTATTACCCCATCTCGTAATACAAAAACTTACTCAGCTCACAAAAGTGGTGGTCCAGTACATGCAAAACTTAGACCCCTTAAACAAAAAGAGTACGCGCAATGTTGTTCGAAAAGAAAAAAAATCGATCGCAATTATATTCGCAAACCGGTAGTTACAAAATAATTAAAATAAATGCATCTATCTTCAAGGTAACGAAAGCAACCATCGATTTCCCTTCACAAGAACGCCGCAGAAAAATCTATCAAAACGCAATTAGGCTCGATTCGTTTTAAGTTACCGCCATGAAAGTCGAACAGGCGTTCCCATGCTCCAAACAGGCTTCTGTTGTGCTGAACGACAGCAAATACTGGAATCAGAGTGAAAGCAAAACAAATCTGAATGCGATGGGGAATAAACCAGAAAATGAAATCGAATTGCAGTCAAAACAAAAACAAGGAAAATTCCAGCCAGCGTTAAGCTCCCAGGCCCTCAGAAGATAATCGTAGGTTCAAGGACACAACCATTTTTTCATCCCCTCTCTCGTATCGTATTTGACTTTTTTCGCTTGTTAGCAAGTTCTTTTAGCTTTCCGCGCTGAGTTAAACGTAAAACAGCTGAAGTTCGGTTTTTTATCGTGTGGATGAAATATCAACGCGGTAAAAAAACTCATTACTAGCAGCTCGTGTTAGGCTCTCGTATAAAACAAGATGTCAGTCTTTGGGCGCGGATGGGCGCAGGTAGAAATGGGAGTTTGTAATCATGGTAGGAAGCTTTAAACATCCACTTCCTTGGAAATCATGAACAAAGCTAAAGACCAGGTTCGAGGTAGAGATATGTAAATAACAGTAGAATTTTTGTTTTTAATCAGTTTTCTTGGTGAAGTTTGGTTTTTTATCATGTGGGGATGAAATGTCAACGCGATAAAAAAAACACCTCATAACTAGCAGCTCGTATTGGGCTCTCGTATATAACAAGATGTCAGTCTTTGGGCATGGATGGTCGCAGGTAGAAATGGGAGTTTGTAATCACGGTAGGGAGCTAAAACCATCCACTTTTCTTGGAAATCATCAACAAAGCTAAGGACCAGCTTCGAGGAAGAGATATGTAAATAACAGTAAAATTTTTGTTCGCAATCAGTTATCTTGTTGAAGTCAAAGGTACCAAGTGTTTAAAAATACTGGATCCGTTGGGAGGATTGTTTCGGGGCAAGAATGTTTGAACAAATAGGAGTTTTCAATAAAAGCTTAAGTTTTCAACCAATCATAGTTCTCACGAACAGCCATATTCGAGAAGTTTTCTCAGTGAATTTTAAAGTCGAAGGAATCAAGTTTGATAAAGTTAAGATACTGGATTCGTTGGATCTTAGTTTAGGCACACGGATGTTATTGAAACAAACAGGAGTTTCCAAACTCAAAAATCATTAAAGCTGGTTATAGAGGAAGAAGGTATGTAAATAACAGCACAGATTTTTCAATCTGAAAGTTTTCCCACTGAATTTTAAAGCCAAAGGAATCAAATTTTAAAAAAATATTAGATACTGGATTCGTTGAATGTAGTTCAGGGATTCCCATCTTCCATTGAAAAACTACAAGCACTAAATTTTGTCAATAGTAAAATAATCATTCACAAGTTATAATAAACATTCGTCTGTAAAATTTAAAAATAAGCTTTTTTTCGCATGCTGCCCTTCAAGAGCTTAATTAAGCTTTATCTGCTTCCAAGACCTGTCTTCTATTAAATTTCATTTCCTATTCACAGAGATTCAAACATGCTGCAATTAAATATTTTTCTTTTCTTTTTTTTTTAATTTAGGATTAAAAGATGTTTGAAAAATCAAATTGCATCCCTTGATGGAAAATACGAAATATATTTTATCTTTCCACGAAAAGCCGTTCCTATATCAAACCCACTTCATCGCATAAACCGAATTAAAAACTATTCTCGTCCTTATATAAAACAGTTTGCTATGCATTGGTCCAATGACTACAAGCCGTTTTCTATCTCCGTGATCCAATTATGGAAGTAAAGCAATATGCGTATTTGGACAGTTGAATTTGTTATTGCATGCCTTAATAATGGCGCGCTGCTCAAGTCCTATAATTTAATGAAAAAGAGATTGCAAATGCCAAGTCTAATTTTAAAGTTGCATTTTTTAACGGTTCAATAAACAAATCCCATCTTATAAATCTCAATTCATACATCTTAATGAATATTTGTATAATAGAAATTCTAATATCTTAAAAAGTGAGAAAGCAAATGAACCAGTCACAGCACTTGTATAGCAGCATTAGTAGCAGAGGCTTTCTAAATTGATATTTTTAGTAGCAAAAAGCGTTTTCTCTTAAACCCTGTTTTAGTAGCACTTTAGGCTCTTAGGCATTTGCTCAAATACAAAATGAATCGGCTAAGGCGCAAAATGTGCTAATTAAGTATGATACAGACATTGAAGATCTCGCCAAGAAATTGAAATTTTAAAATTAAAAACTAAATATTTTCCTTATAAGGTTTTTATGGTTGACGCCAAAACTTCGAAATCACGGTTCTTTGGAAACTTTTCTCCCTAAAGAAAAATCCGCAATATCTTCCCACCTCCTACTTGTTAAAAGATGAATTTTTTTAGGGGTAACTTTTAAAGCAAAATCGCCTCAAAAGCTCTTATTTTTAAAATTTTGGCGATTTGTGTTTGAAAATTCACTAGAAAAAAAATCACTTCTTTTAACAAGTAGCAGGCGGGAAAATATTGCATATTTTCCTTTAGAGAAAAATTTCCAAAGAACGGCAATTTCGAAGTTTTGGCGACAACCATGAAGACCTTATTGGGAAAATATTTAGTTTCTAATTTTGAAATTTAAATTTCTTGGCGATATCTTCATGTCTGTGTATCATATTTAATTAGCACATTTTGCGCCTTAGCCGATTCATTTTGTATTTAAAATTATTTATTTACTAAAAATTACATTGAGTCAATACAGTATGAGCAGTTCTGTTCGATGGTCTATCCGGTAGCTACATCATTCCGCGCTCATGGAAGTTCTGAGGTTTCTGGCTAAAGACCTGAGCCAGGTGACGAAACTTTTCGAACTACTTACGTCTACGGATTCGACATCGACAGCAAAACATCGATGTTCAAAATTAAAACATCGAAGTTGATTATGCATCACCCCCAAACTATCAATGTTTTTAAAATTCAGTGTATTTAAACTTTTCCCCCGATTTCTTAAAACTGGTTTAGCAACTAGTGATACGACATCGGCTCCAATACATCGATATGTTTTTTATAAAACGTCAATGTTTAGAAAACATCGACATCGATGTTACAAAAACATCGACTCCAATACATCGATGTTTTTTTTAAACATGTCGCATCTCTACTTACGGCACCTAAAATATTATCGGTGCTCTCACCATGCACAACACATATTTTCTTATGCGTCTGCGAAACATTCTTGCTTTTTCGGAAATAAAAAATTACACTACGTCGAAAAGGCTCCTTATTTACTGACATGTTTAATAGTGAACAAAATAACACAATTCTCCCCAAGTACTCTCTGAAGTACCTTCCTTCAAACATAAAAACTTTACACATGTGAAGTATATAACACTTCGGTTTTGCGATACTAAGCGTCAAAACGTGACGAACTTTTGGATTAACCCAATACAATGTTTAAGATTTTTCCAGATGTTATCTACTTGATACATTTTCTGAAAAATTGCTTTATTATAGACAAAAATTGTAGTTTTAAATGTCTCATTAAAAGAATAATGCGCATCTTTATGAACTTAACCAAAAACGGAACATATCTGGAATAAATGAGACCTAATGGGTCTTTGATAAATTGAGAATTTTCTGTTCAAGTCTGCTCACGCGTGGTACTTTTGAATTAATACAGAAAAACTTGTATTTATCGGGAAATTTACTGAAAATTGCAGATTTAACGAGATGCTGTTTTTGAAAATCTGTTCCTCACCGTAATACTATTTTAGAAAAGGACGAATAACAAAATCCAGAAATATTGCTTGACATTGCGAAAGAATACAAGCCTAGTTAGACAAACTTGGGTACAACTTCAAATTGTCCCGTCATAAGTATAATTCGTAACTTTATTTTTCATACTATACATTTAGTTTACTTTTTCCGTTTTTATTGTTCATTGGAACCCCAATCTTTAGAAGGCGAAAAAAAAACAGAAGTCGAAACAACAGATCCAACAAAGGCGACCACCTTTTTGAGCCTATATTTTATGATTAAACAGATACCCCAGATGAAGTGGGTAGTTATCTATACAAACAAAATTGTTTGAAAAAACACTAATATGTGAAGCGATTGTAGTCTTGCTTGCCTAATTTCCTCCAAGTTGGCACCTCTGTCGAAGGCGAATTGCAAATGGAAATAATTCTTGAAATTCAAATTCAAAAGCAGTCTCCCCCCCCCCCAAGTACTCAGAAATTCCTTCTTTCAAACAATATCAAACTTCATTTATAATATAGGGTTGATGCAAAAGTTCCTCCCGTTTTTGCAGTCTGGCATTGCATCGCAAAACCGTAGGGATCACGAGCTTCAACAATACTTCACACGTATGAAGTTTTGATATTGTTTGAAAATTGGAATTTCAGAGTACTTGGGAAAAAATTGTTTTAGTGGATTGTGTTTCTTAAATTTTGTTAAGCATTCAAAACGGCAGAAAATAAGAAGCATTTTCGACATAGTATGCTGTTTATTTCCGAAAAAGCAAGAATGCTTCGCAAACGCATAAGGAAATATGTGTATGGTGAAAGTACCGTCCCCACGTGCTAAGTGGTTCGGAAAGTTTCGTCTCCTGGATCAGTTCTTCAGCCAGAAACCTCACAACTTCTATGATCGCAGGATTATGCATCTACCGGAGAGATGGAAAAAAGTCACACCGGACTCAGAAACTGTCATCAGAACGGCACACCCTTTTTTGATTAATTGTAACTTGTAGCAAATAAAATAATTTTTCTTCAATTTTTGGCATAAAAACGAGACGAAGTTTTGCATCAAACCTATAGATTTAAGATGATCCCGTTAGTAAAACTCTTCGAACCATGACGCTGAAAGGTTGCGAATTTTTGTACCAAAAGCAATAGTTTCTAGAAGAGAAAGTCAATAACAGATAACTGAACACGCTGATGTTTAGTTTGTGAATGCGACCGGTAAACTTTCAGCCCCTGTGGGTTTGGTTACACAGAAGTCGAAACAGCACCAACAAAAGCACCGCCAACCGCAACAGCCAACGGCACCATCCAGCAGCCAAGATGGCTCACAACTCAATTACATACCAATTAGGGACGACCAGCTCCCAACCACCGTGCAATGGGGGATTCGTAGACAAGAGTAGACACCGTGAGAATTCCGAGAAACGGCACTACCAGTTCACGTATAAACAGGAAGGTTGGGGTTCTCTTTCCTTTTCGACTAGGCTCATTCCAGATTAAAGACGGTTTCCTCTTTTTGGACTGGACATATCAATTACGGAGAACTCGTCGAGCAGCAGCTCATCTCATCTCATCTCATCTCATCATTAATTGGAAAAAATTCACAAAATTGTTGAGCTTAAACGAAAAAAATTTCATATGTGAGTGGAATGGGCATTATAACGAAATTAATCAGCGGAGCCAAAATGACATAACACACCCTCAAGCCGAGACAGCAATCAACAGGTCACTCTCAAAGGTACGGTTCACGACCGACGATGCTCGACTTGAGTGATCCAACAGGCGGGCGTTGATCCATCGCGGCACTGAGACTCTTGCATTAGGAGAGTTATAATAACAAAAATTCGGAATGTGTGGGGTCCCAGTAGAAGCTAAAAAATTAAATATTTATCTTCAATAGAAGCTATCTGCAATATGGTTAATGGTCCTGTTGAGTCCTATCCCAAATAACAGGAAACACAACGCGGACCTATATTTGGACATGCAAATGCTTAGACCGCAGAGGGTTAATTAAAGGAACTGAAGTCGGAGAATCCAAACGGAACACACCACAATCGCGTTTAGGTCGAGGTGGGAAAGTTTGAAACTGTTGATGGCAGAATAGCTTTAGGTATTTTCTTCGAGCTCTCTGCAGGTTATAGATTTGAAAGCATTGGATATTTAAGAAAGGATGGGACACATCACTTGCGGAGCACCCGGTGTAAAACAGTTTATATATAAAAAAAGCTCCATCATCATAAAGAAAAGAAAATATAAATAAAGAAATTTACAAAAAGGGAGAGTGAAATTTAAATAAAAAATAGAGATCGTGGGGCTTAATAAGCATAAAAATCAGCTAGTACAAAACCAAAAATAGAATCGCATAGGTCTTGAACCAAAGGTGACCCTCCCATCTACTGACCTTGCAGAATAGCAATGACATCAAATACAAGAGACGGTAAAAGTCACAATTTAAAAAATTTGGTGAACTTAAAAACAAAATATTTTTTAAGTAATGATATAATTAAAGGTCCTATCGTATCCATTGTCCTAGTTATTGGTGATCAGAATTGTAGAGATGTTATTTAACCCTCCTGGTGGCGCATATCTTCGCGTCGAAAATTAAACTGTAGTGACCAGTCTCTGATGTAAGAACTATCACCAGTTCTATGCAAGGTGCAATTTGTTTTATGTGCTTGAATCTTCATTCCCCTTGGAGTAATGGGGAAGTTGTTTCGATGTAGTATCTCGTCACTAGCAAAATTGATTAGTTCTTGGACGAGATATTTTGTGGAGGGTTATCACTTGGAGGGTTAATGGGGAAATTAATTTAGGAATTGAAGTCATAAACTTCAGTGTCGAAACGAAACACACCACAACGACGCTTTGGTCGATCTGGGAAGGTGTTAACACTGTCCCGCCTTAATCGGTTCCCATTCCTCAAGCAAAAAAATCATGGCGTTTTCAAGGCCTGGTGTCATTTTTTTGAGGCTACAATTCACATGGATTGCAATGGATTAACCCATGAGTGCACATGGAGACTTTCAGGACTGCCTAGGATTGGACACCACGGGTCTAGTTTTAAAAACATCAATTTTTAGCTAACCTTTATGTACTAAACCATCGTTTTCTGGTGACACTCGAACTAGGATCATTGATCTTGGTTTTTAAATGCAAGAGAAATGAAAAAGCAGTTTTCTCGTAAAAATTAAGGTTTTTTAAAATTGAAGACTTTCAGTAAGATTAAGGCTCTGTTAAAGACCTTTAAAAATAAAATTAGGCCTTAAACCTTTTAACAGTGAGTGGGAACCCATGATCACGTTAGGCTAGTCTTAGAAAATAATTTCCTAGGACCTTATCTTCTCTCGTATTTACCTATTCCAATCAGGCCTCAGTGAGTATGCCTACTGTATAGTGACCATAGACGTGAAACATAAGTAGACTGAGCATTGCTACTGATAGGAGCTTCAAAAAGCGTGACTAACATGCCGACTAGTAGTCATGTGACTGCTCTGTGAAAAATCGACCTAGGTGGCCGATCTCATCGCCTCGTTTGGCGATGTAACATCTTAAGACAGAGTAGGTGTGTGAATCCGCCTTTTTATAGAGTGACGACAAAAGTGGTAAAACCGCCTAAGTCTACCACTATCAGATGATCAATCAATGGACCAATCAAATGACGAATCAATGGATGGGCGTCTTATCCCGTTCCACATGATGAATATTATGTTCCATCCAGCCGACGAAAGCAGTCTAAGTGGTACGTTACTACTAGTTTTGGTCAAATCACCTGACTAGTTTTGGACAACATGATCCAGGACACATAATAATTTTACCATGCACCTTCTAATCTTATACTTCCTGTGATAGCAACCTGCGAGTTGTCAGCGGAGCCCGTTCAATTGCTCCTTGGGTTGAAGTAGTTGATATTGTCTGGCGCAGCATGGCCAAACATATCCTTGCACCGTAAAACTATATTCCAATCAAAAGACCGTAATGATAAATGAACATCACATCACCATGAACGTTTTTTTTTTTTACTGTTTTCGGACGTGCTTTTTATTTGTGTAATAAAAGAAACTTCAATTTACAAGGATCAACAGGGCGAAATATTTTAATGGTTAAAAACAACCCAACACACAAATTTTTGGTTGTTTTGACCATTAAAATATAGCGGGAAGGTTCGAGGGCCCTTCTTCTGAGTACGTGCTTGGAATGTTTTTATACTTAAAAAAGCATTGATTTTATTAAAAACTCTTAAGGTTTTTTATTGATTGGTTGCTTTTTATTTCTGTGAATGGGCGAGTAGAGGCTCAAGAGCACTCGTATGCTTTAAGCCTATTAGATGGCCTCAAGATGGCTGTTTGAAAGGAAATGAAGTTATCGAACGGAAGTTCTATTTATAAGCTGTGAATACTACCCCCGTTCGCAATATGAAGAGCTTGTTTTCAAAACGTATTAAGCCTATTTTTTCGATTATTCCAAAAATGCTAATTCTCATGGAAAATGACTGGAATTCAATTTTTGCCAGGACTAACTCTGTGCTCAGATGGCAAAATGTTATAAGTCACTTTTCTCAAAAAATTGAGTAAGTCCCATCCTGGAGTCTGATTTGTTATGTTTTGAAGTGGTCTTTTTCTTCAGTTTATGAGAAAACAAAGGTGAAAAATTGCAACAAGTCCAAAACCACAGAACCACATGTTGAATCTTAAAATTGCTGTCACGAAAGATTAAAAAAAGTGACTTATAACATTTTGCTATTTGAGCACAGAACTTATATTTGGATTGTGGATATATTTACTATCATATTACCAGACACCGCTTCCATCGTAAACACAATTTCTTTTTGTAACAGACTTAATACCTATTGGTTAAGCAATATTGACTTAACGCCATTTGGCAGTTACATGTGTACTTTCCTTTTTGAAAATTCGTTTGAAGGCTTCTATTTTATTTTTAGACTCGAGTACCCATAAAATTTTAGTGCACGAAAGTGTTCACTATTACTGAATGCTATCCTCTTCATTTTTGGTGCAACACTTTGGGCATATTTTTCAAATAACAGCTTTTTGCGTTACAAAACTTTATTCGTTGATTCCCGTTGCCTCCATTCAGCTACATTCGAATCTTCAGATCCAAGGTACTTCCCCTAAATATGCGCTTGGAATGCATTTTATTTTTAAAAACATCAATTTTATTAAAACCCTTAAGGTTTTTATTGATTCTTTACATAACAAAAAGGGGGCTGCCACAGTGCTTGTGAAGTAGTAGCATTAATCTCAATAGCATCAAATATTTTTAAATAGAAGCAAAAGGCCTCCAATTTCGGAAGCAATTTTAGTTGCTCCGATACAAAATTAATTGGCCAAAATACAAAACGTGCTAATAAAGCATGAAAACATCTCTTTTCGGTACGCATGCGTATTTCTGGCAATTTAGTGTGGCAAGACTGATGCTGGCCTGCTGAACCTAAGTGTGGCTTGCTTGCTAAGGGGTTTTGCAACATGCAGAAGCATGGATTTCGTCTTTCTACACATAAAACCATTTTTTTAAACTGGCGGTATGCAGATGAAGATCTTGAAAAAAATTTTGTTTTTTAAATTGAAAAAAGAAATTATTTCTTGGCTTGGAGACACAACGTCAGTCCCTAAAGAAAAATCCGTAAAACATTTCCCCGGCCGTTATTAGTTTAAGAGGGATTAAATTTTCGTTGACCTTTGGTAAATTTATAAAAAAACGTCGCCAAAATTTTGACAGTAGGAGTTTTTTGCTGCGATTTTCCTTAAAAAGACACCCTTAGTCGCAAAGGTTAAAAACAGTATCAAAAAGACACCTTTCAGTGCCTGTGGCCCAACGAAGACCCATTTTTTCAAAATATTAAAATACATCTGTTTCTGAATTCAATGAGACACGAGTACAGAATTTACCATACCTAAAAATTAACACCTTAAGACCTCCTTAAGACACAATTGGATAGTCAGTGGGAATTGGAGAATTTATAAACAAAGGACCAGAAAGGGCTTGAGCCTGTAGCTGGTCGTCAATATTTGTATTTGTATTTGTAAAAATGGAAATTCCTGACAAACTCAATAAAATTGCTGACATTTTAAGGTAGCTGCCCCAACTGATAGGGTATAATAAAAAAAAACTTTAAAATTGAAAAAGTCAGACAAACAATGGCTCTAAGCAAGAAACAAAAGTATTTCAATTTAAAAAGAATCACAGACTTGAAGCATACAAATCCGCGATCCACAATTAAGGATATCTTTCCATTTTTAAACATTATGATAGATTTTTTGCACACGGAGCGATTCAAGCAATACGAAATTCAGATTGAAATAATAATATCGCTGGAAAACCAGGGCAGCTTTAATAACTCCTGGTGGTATCCCGGCAACGCACGCAAATCCCGGATTGTCTAGACGTCTGGCAAGATGTGGCAAGTGCTTTTGCGGGATTAGTGTGTCTTCTGAATGTAAAACGACGTGTCCGTGATTAAAGTAGGACATGCCACAGGCTGGAAATGCTTAAAAGAGTCCTGTGTTCAGCACTAGAGCGCTTCGAATTTTGGCAGGGAAGATGGGCAGTCCGAAGGGCATAAACGAGACTATGTGATCATGCCAACTCACAATCTATCATATTGCAAACAACAGTCCATGCCCCAGCATGGTGATAACGATGTAACATTGCACAGATGTAATCTATATATAAATATAAAGCAGAGTTGGAGTCTGTCTCTTCTCTTTTCAAATCTACACAGTTTTACCCCATCCACCCCAAATTTGATACACTTATCTATATATATAATTATCTTAAGTGGCACGCAAAAAAGACGTTATTTGCTATCGCGTTTTGGCAACATTGTACGGTTGTTTGTTTACCACGTAGCCTCGCGCCTCAATTGAATTTATAGCGTCATCGGTTGAAATGTTATTGAAAAAGAAAAATGAATTTTAGTCGAGCTGTTGCGGTTTATAATTAGAAATCAAAGATAGCGAAGGATCTTTTCAGGGCCATTTAAAAAACGGTCCTTTTCAAAGCCATTATAGTTCAACAAGACGCTTGCACTACAACTTTCGACAGCAAACTCAATGAAAAAGTGTGGGTGGCTCGAGTGCTGGGGAAATGTACACACAAACAACATGCTGTGTATTCAATTTCCAAAGCAGCGCTCACATTTCGAGTCAAAATTTGCTCAAAGTTTTATTTTGAATTCTTATTCCAGAGGTACAATGTATATCTTTTCTGAAAAAAAAAAGAAGCAAATTTAGATTTGAAAATATTTTTTTGGAATATGATATTTTGTAAACAATCTCTTCTGCTAGGACACATGTCTTCATGGATGCGAGCGAAGCGAGCATAGGTTCGTGAAGCGAACCAATGAGGATTACAAAGCAATCCTCCGGGGGTTAGCAAACAGGGGGGGGGCTAGTTGAATTTATAGCGTTATCGGATGAAATTTATTTTATTGAAAAAATGAATATTACTCGCGTTGTTACAGCTTATTATAGAAATAAAAAAAGTGGACAAGATAACCCAATGAAAGGTTAATTGAAAGAGATGCAAGACGTAATGGCAGAACTGAAAGCAATCGTAGAAAACATGCATGTTTGAGTTTTAGGTACTCTCATTTCGTTTGAAGACTATGAAGACAGTGGAAATACTGTAATTTTTGGAATATCATATTTTGTAAACCATTCATTCTGCTAGGACGCATCTCTTCATTGATGCGAGCAGAGCGAGCATGGTTTGCGCAGCGAGCCAATGAGGATTGCAAAGCAATTCTCCGGGGGCTGGCGAGCAGGGGGCGGGCCCCCTAGTTCTTTATAATCCAACAGACAACGTAGATTACGTATTAACCCCCATTCTATTTGTCTTGGGTGTGCAGGGGGTCTAAAAACAATTCGAAATCCTTACAGGAATAACATTAAGGTGTGTATATATACACTAGAAAACCCGGAACTATCAGAAATTTCTGTATTGGTTGTTTTTCTAGGTTCTATGGCTCAGGGTCATATTTGGAAAACATAAGACAATGTCAAGTGAAAAAGGAAAAAAGAGAGATTAGAGTAGTGGGATGACAGCGGGAAAAGATCGCGCGGATAGTCTCTGGAGTGTGACACACGTGTTGACTAAACAGAAAAGCCCATTGGTGAAAAGGATCGGTAGAGTAACTCGACTTCTTGAAGCCCGTACAAACTAAAGAAGAAATTACTGGCACAGAGCAGTAGTGTGATCAATATGAGCTTTGACTTTCCCCACCTCACCCAGCTTTAAAACCTATAAAATAATTTTGAAGGAAGACTTTCTCGTCTCGTGTACCAAACTATGACCGTAGAGCGACAAAACCAAACCTATTTTCGTTCTTTTAATTAAACCACACTCTTTAATGGCAGTCAAAGCAGTTGGCATTTATAAGAGTGGTAAATGTCCATCCAGTAACGTCGAGGATACCATCGGTAGCGTAATGAACTAGGATGTGGAATGAATTGTTGGTGCCTAGTCACACCAAGGTAGAATAAGCAAAAGTCGCCATTGAATCTGTAACAGCCCTGATATTTGACCTTTGACTAATACTCTTCAGTAGAACTCGTTCAACTACTCGGAAATCTCATGACACCCATAGGCGCAATGGAAGAGCGACGGATTAGCAAAAGAGGGTTGCGAATTCGAAACTCGGTCTAGCCAAAGACCGTCGTGTACACGAGTGCTGGTGCACGTTGGATCTGGCGTGGTCTCTAATACTCTCACGTTGGCGTGGTGTGGAAGTTTGGACAGTGTAAGTGGTTCTCGTCATCTGACCGTGGTTCCTAATTACGAGGTCTACTTGAACTTTTCCCTTCGAGATTGATCCCAAAAAGTCGCCAACAACCCCTTTGTGTTGCTCCAGTGCGACGTTAATTAACTACCTACATACCTCATCCAGTCATGCTCTAAAATTGGCAACCAGTGATCTGCAATGTGCTGCCATTATGATCCCGACGTAATTTGCAACAAAGTAACCCAAGTTCGTTGCTATAAGAATCATTTGCATCACCTCGCTACCAGAGGTGCTGAAATGAGAGTAATTACGATACTGCACACTTTTCGGGGCGTAGCTTTCCACGTCAGATTGGGATCAACTGCAAATCTCAAAATCGAAACTTAAATATTGCAAAAGTAGCTAACTGAGCAAACGGGAATCCAACCTTTCATTTAGTTCCCCCTCCGGCCATTGGAGGTAAACTGTTTCAACTGAATGAATAAATACACAAGAGGCGCGTGTGGTTTTGTTTTCTCCACAACTAAGGAAAAATTTACAAACCATTGAACCGTGTAATTGGTAGAACGTCATGCAGTAAATTGAAAATTCTTCAAGCGGTTGAAAAATATATTTGAATGGCAAATAACAGTGGGATTGAGTTAGAGGTGGGATGTTTTCAACAATGTTCGATAAAGCTGCTGGACCGTTTACTTCTTTGAGACATTTCACTTAAAATGTAGCAGAATATCCCGTTAAAAGCGATAAAAAAAAGACGAAAGGGAATCTAGTGGTACGAATGTGCTACACATATTAAGATTTTAGTTAGATTATATTTTACTGTCTGGAGCTTATAAGACAAAATTAACTTCAGAAGGTAAAATCTACACTGCGGGAGTTTAATAATAGTTCAATCTGTTTTACTTCACCGCTAAGAGGGATTTGTCTGTCAATTGAGGACTTCGGGAAATCATCCAGGACAGTCGCCAAGAGCCGTTGTGTTGCTCCAACTAATTCACTGCCTACCTCCGTCGATAGAGGATGATGACGATCGTTAAATAACAAGCATTACAGAGGGCTCTGTTTGTTTGTGGGGTAATTTTATCATGAGATATTTTGATACAGGATAAAAATTTATTGGGTTGTTCTGCGACGATTTGTGTGCGTCAATTATTCTGAGTTAAGTTTCTTTAAAACCAAAGCTCACTTTAGAATCCTTTGGTGTTGAGGGCAAAAGCCATGTACAGATATTTCTGTCATGGTCACCATAGTTGATTAGAAGAACAGAAAAATAAATCAAACCACCCTTTTATTTACACATAGTTTGAAGTAAAGCAAATTTAATCTTGGTATTCTCGGCTGTAAATAATACCTACCCTACTGGCGGTAGGTTTAAAGGCATTTTAATCTCATGAAAACGTTTTCGGAAACATTTATGATCAGCAACCAAATCATTCTTGTCTCAGGACATTTACGACTCAATCGAATAAAAAGATATCCTTTTCAAGTTGAGTCTGGCATCCTTAACCCTCAGTACTTCCTCTATTTTAGCACTTATGATGAAGACACCAGGAAAAAAATAGTGACTTATGCTCTAACCCTTACGAGTTCCCTTCAAAGGGTATGGAGTAGTATTTCCTCGTGAGAGCAGATTAAACCGGTTTGCGCTTCAAACTTTTATCACTTTCTGTCCAAAATGCTATTTTATTTTAAACAAAATCCCCAGACTAGCAAAAATTGGAATCGAAAACGAAAACTTTAGGATCCGAATCGTACAAAAATAAACGAAGAGTAATCCAGTTACGGCATTTTTTTAAAACTTATTTGTTGATTCAGAAAGCTAAGCGCTATAAATACTTAATGAGTGACTCAGATTACAGCCCTGGAAAGGAGGATCTCAAGGCCATCAATATTTATTGCCCAGTTCCACAAACTTCGGACTTTACGGTTATTAGTGCCATTTCAATCACAACTTGACGAAGATTCACGTCAGAGCGCAGCGAAGCAGCTGAAAGGGAGATGATGAAGCTTGTTCTCTTTTTCTGAGTTTCACCTCTTAATTATACATTGGATTTAACAGGAAAATAAAATCACATTTGGAATGACATCGAATTTTTGGTAAACCTCAGCTTCACAAACTATTTTTTTCAGAGCAGATTGCGGCGTTTCTTTTGTAATTTTCTTGAAACTTAAATTGCTTAGTTCTCAAAGGTTACTCATCGGTTAATTAGTACTACATCAATCACAATTGACGAAGGTCCACGTCAGAAGAGCATTGGAAACGCAGCTGAGAGGGATGATAATGTCTTTTCCCCCTTTCTGAGTTTTATTTCTTAATTTTACTTTGGACTTAAAAGAAAAATAGAAGGACATTTTGAATGACAAATAATTTTTGGTAAACATCGGCTTCCCAAAGTATTTTTTTCACAAAGAGACGATTGCGACGATTTTTTTATTAAAATCCTAAAACCCAAATTGCTTGGTTCTCAGAGTTTAGTTCAGATTAGTTATTAGGTACCATTTCAATCACAATTAACATCAGAAGAACATTGGATAAGCAGCTGAAAGGGATGAGAAAGCCTGTTATCTTCAGATGTACACCTTATCTTCAAAACTTATTTTTTATTTGTCCGAAGTCTACTGAAGCGTTTGGTAAATATTTAAAAACCAACTGTGGCAAGTGCCGTTGCGAAAAATTTATTTAAAAGAAACACGAGTGGGGTGCTAGTTCAGGATCTTTCCCTTCGGGATTGATCCCGGACCATCACCAATAGCCCGTTGTTCCAGAGTGACTTTTATAATTACCATCCTACCAACCAAACCATGAAGAAACACGAAATGGAACTAGGTATAAGTTAGGGCATTGTCTTAGTAGAAAAAAAAAAGAGGATTTAGAATGAGCGAACTTTTAGGTAAACATCGGTTTCTCAGTAGACATTTTCCGATGTTTCTTTTTTTAAATTCCTGGAAATAAATTGCTTCTAAGCACAACCCAAAGCTTTGTTAATTTAGTAATAATAAGATATTTTATATCATTACACATCACTGACTCTTGAACAAAGATTTGGTCTTTCACTAAAAGATCACGAGTTTATCTACAAAAGAAAATGTACTCAATTCTGATTTTTTTTTTCGTCAGATAAACATCTCTACAATTTTTTTTTTTTTTTTGTTAAAAGCTCACTGAAGCGTTGGGTAATTATTTAAAAAACTAACTGTAATTGCTTTTCTATTTTTAAATAGTATATCAATAGAAACATGTAATCAAATCAGTTATAAGATAGGTTTTCGTATCAACAGAAAAAAAAATTAGATAGAAAGTCGAATTTTTAGGTAAAACTCGGCTTCTCTTAGCAATGTTTTTCAAAAGCAAATATTTTGCGATGTTTCTGCTAACTTTATTGCTTAGTTCTCAGCACAAGAGTCAGCTTTGTCCATTTTGTAATTAGATCATTTACTTATTAACACACACCAACTCAGAGAAAAAGATTTGAAGGCCTTTCACAAGAGGACTTGAGTGCTCAATGAATGCATGTACTCAACACGATTTTTTTTCATTAAATAAACACCTTTTTTCTTCAAAAAATAGTTACAAAATTTTATTTATCAAAAGCTCTCCGAATTGTTTACTAATTATTTAAAATCTAACAGTGGTTAATATACATCTTCGAAAAAATGAAGACAACAGAAAACAACCCAGTAGCGTAGATAGGGGGAGCGACATAGGCAAGGGACCTCAGTGACACTGTCGAAACTTTAGAGATATTTATTTAAAAGGTTTGTGGTTATTTATCTAGGAAAAATATTTGGTCGAAAATGATTTTACAACCTCCTGATGGTTGTCTCGATGAATTATATCGCCCTAAGCAAAAATGACCAGATTTTGATGAACGTGATATTTCGTCGTTGGAAGAAAACTGACCAGATCTTGATGGACGAGATATCACGTCATTCAAAATCTCGAATCAGTTTTCCTCTAATGACAAGATATCTCGTCATCAGAAAAAAGCTGACAAGATCTTGATCTCGTCATCGTCAAAAAATCACCAATATATTTAAAACTAGTTATTTTATCATTAGCAAAATTGGTCAGTTCTTGACTGACGAGATATAGCGTAGAAATCACTTGAAGGTTAGGAGACACCATAAACACGTTTGAGAAACCAAGTGATCGGATTACAATGAACCAAAATAAGCCTGACCTAAATAGTACTGCAAATACCCTTATATCATCGTTAGAAAAACGGCAATAGCTTGATGACGATGTAGCTCTTAATTAGCAAAATTGGTGAGAATTTGTTGGACGAGATATCTCGTCGAAACCACTTTCAAGCACAACTTGGTCCTTGTCACAGAAGTATTTTCCAGTGCTAAGCATGCGAAATAAATGCGCTTTCGTGAACACCATCGTGTGCATGTGAATTACAACGCTTAAAATAAATAAATCTCTACTATTATAAAAGGAAGTGTTTGTCTGTTTGTCGCAAAATCCTGACGTTGCTATGACACTTACAGCAATGAGATTTGGCACACAGGTAGTCCGAATTATTTGCAATTTTTGGGTCGCGGCGAATTTTAAAATTCAATCTAGAAGATTTTTTTAATGAATTTAATAGTTTTATTCTCCATCGCTTTTTCAAACGCGGAGAACTTTTTCTACCCGTGTGACCTTGCAGTCAGGGTTTGGAAACATGCCAAATTTTTTTCATCCGCCGAAAGCGGAGAAAATTATTTATTTCATTTCTCCGCTTTGATTTTGAGCGGACGAATAAATTTCCAGCCAGACGATAAATCTTTAAACTGAAGTCAGTTCTTTTTTCTATCTCCTAGACCGTTAAAGATAGAGTACAAATTTCAACGGATTTGAAATCTGCGAAAAATTTCAGTTTAGATTGATACCGAAAAATATGATTTAATAATTTTTAATCTTTAAATAATTTTTTAATTGAATATATCTTTAACGGATTTGAAATCTGCGGAAAATTTTACACCAGATTAATACCTTACACCACGGGCAACGCCGGGCTAGCCACGCAGTGGCTAGTGTCAGATATGAGAGAATATACAAAGTCTAGATACATATGTCTATAGAGCATCAAATAAGAGTGCTTTTTCTGACTTCCGGGAGAACCATTGACAAAAGCTCAGCATTTTTTGGCGATTTTTATATATATTCAATTAAATGCAATAAAAAATATTGTGTAGGTAGGTCAATTTACGTCGCACAGAAGCAACGCAACGGGCGACATGAGTATCTTCGTTTCTTGGCCCGCATTGTCCCAAATGCAAGAAGGTTGATGTGTAAAATCAACTTATCGATGCTTACTAATCTCTTTCAGCTTCTTTCAAGATCGGCTGTTGGCAATACAACGATGCTGTTGACGGCGGCATAAGTTGATCTACTAAGATATTAAGTATAAACATGGTGAGATACTGGTGGATGACCCCGCTTAATCGAAAAGATTTATGAGGTGGAAAATCATGATAGCGCATTAAAGCATAGAGAGAAGATACAAAGCACAAGGACTGATATAGGATGACCATAAATCAATATCAAAGGTTGTACTAGAGATATGGAAAGTTAACACTGTTTTTATTTTGCTCATTAGAATAGTTTCAAAGATTAGTAGTCCAAAATATGCAAATCAACACTTTTACTTAATATTTACGTGCAATATTAGATGTGTTTTGTTGTTTTAACATCATGATTTAAAAATCAATTTTTTTCAGGGACCAACGACTGGTCGTTGTTGTATATATGCGGGTTGTTCAAAAAATAACTGGACTGTCTTTACATGGGGCGAAGTGTGTAGTTTAGTAAACATATTTACCCTAACATGTTTCCAAAGTATTCTCCCACGGCCTTAACCGAAGTATTGCGGACGCACTGGTTTATGGGAGATTTTATGATGTTTTGAGTACTCAAATAATAACGGGAATGTTTCTGCATGGGACAGAAGTGTAGTTTAGCATTGTACGCTTTTCCCCCGATAGTCAGAGATTGATACTAGGGATGCGACATCGACAGCAAAACATCGATGTTCAAAATTAAAACATCGAAGTTGATAATGCATTGCCTCCAAACTATCGATGTTTTTAAAATTCAGTGTATTTAAACTTTTTTCTCCGTTTCTTATACTGGTTTAGCAACTATTGATGCGACATCTACAGCAAAACATCGATGTTCAAAATTAAAAGATCGATGTTGATAATACATCGCCCCCAAACCATCGATGTTTTTAAAATTCAGTGTATTAAACTTGTTTCCCCATTTCTTAAAACTGGTTTAGCAACTAGTGATGCGACATCGGCTCCAATACATCGATGTTTTTTTTATAAAACATCAATGTTTTGAAAACATCGACATCGATGTTGCATCCCTACTTTTCAGACCCTTCACCCTTGGCCACTTTGGTCTAAAAGTATGTTCAATTTGCTGATTATAAAAATTATGCTACTTGGTTATTTTTTAAATTTTTATAACGGTACTTTTTTCATTTAAAAATAAAACATCGACAACGTGAAAACATCGACAAGTATAAACATCGATGTCACAAAAACATCGACTCCAATATATCGATGTTAAATACATCGACCTCGATGTCGCATCCCTAGTTGATACCCACGTACACGGGGCAAAGAGATCGTATGATTAGTGAGAATTTTTCGAAAGGATCGCAGAGGTAGCTAGATTTGCGAATGCTAGTGACGATGTGTACGATGCTAGTGCAAATGCAAGTTGAGAGGCTGTGCTGTATTTTAGGGACATCCTTCACAATATCAGGGGGGGGGGATTTACGGAGTCAAAAGAGGCCAGTGCCAACCGTCAAATGAGGATTGGACGGAACTACTTTCTTGATTTTATTTTATTCACCTCTTTTTAACACCTTATACTAGAGGGTATCCCTTCGCCAACCTAAAGTGCAGTGAAATTTAGAAATAAACGAACAATTTATCTACTTTACGTATGCCATCATTAAATGTGCTTGTCCTGGCTTTGGTAACCTTTGGTGAAGTGGTACTGCTACCTAGTGTTGATAAATATTGGGTACTTATATACACAATATGTAACAAATGTGAACTTGGAGAACTGTCTTTTTGACTAGCACGGAATCAGATTAGAGATATTTCCTTCGCCATCCCAAAATGTAGTGAGATCTAGATATAGACGAAATTGCCTACGTTGCGTATGCCATCATTAAATGTGCCAATATAGTCCTGTCTTTGTTAACCTCTAGTACGGCGTTATACCAGAGAGGTATTCCATTCGCCATCCTAAAATACAGTGAGATCTGGAACTAAACGAGATTGCTTACGTTGAGTATGTCATCATTAAATGCGTTAGTCCGGTCTTCGGTATACACAGCATGTAACAAATGCGAACTTGGAGAACTGTCTTTTTGACTAGTTCGGAATCAGATTACAGATATTTCCTTCGCCATCCCAAAATGCAGTGAGATTTAGATATAGACGAAATTGCCTACGTTGCGTATGCCATCATTAAATGAGCCAGTATAATCCTGTCTTTGTTAACCTCTAGTACGGCATTATACCAGAGAGGTATTCCATTCGTCATCCTAAAATGCAGTGAGATCTGGAACTAGTCGAGATTACTTATGTTGAGTATGCCATCATTAAATGCGTTGGTCCGGTCTTCGGTAACAGTTTCTAAGCTTTTAGTTAATGCGAAACGGCATCACTTTCTTTAATGACAGATAGCGTTGTTTTTCTTTTTGTCATCCTGGCCTACTCATACGCCTACCTGTATTTGCGGTCACTCTCCACTCAGCCTTAATTATACTTCGGAGAGAAAAACGCTTTGATGATCAACATTCCCTTGGTCCTTTGCGGCACTTAGTCTGGACAGTTAAAACAAGATGAGGCATCCGAAGACCGCCGTTTCCCGTTGCATTTCCAAGTAGTCAGGTTTAATTAGATCCATATGGGGTTTCCCTGTTTTTTTGTGGTAAACGCCCGTGTTTTTGATGGAGTTGAAAAGAATTCATCCATCATCCACGCCAAGTCTTTTCATCTACAAAAAGTGAATTTTTGCTTAGTAATTAACCAGTATTGCGTATTTATTTAAGTGATTTGGCATGTAATCGAAACTGCCATCTGGAGTTCTTAAAACCAGCTGAAGAATTACGGGGAAAGCGTGGCTTGTAAAACTATGGATTGGGTTTCTGTTTAGGCACAGCAAATCAAGATTAGGGTGCTTTTCTTTTTGAATGAGCCACTCCCACTTTGATTTGATCTCACTTGTTATTAAATTACAGCTTAAGTGTTACTTTAAGTTTCCCATGCGTGGGTATAAGTACGTACCTTCGTGTTCGAGTTCGTCTTTGGAAATGGGTGTTTTATGTGAATTTTTATCCAAGAAAAGTGTTTTGACAGAAAAAGAAAATTGTTTGAATCATCACGATAGATTACATCGGTATTGAGTGGACAAGCTTATAACGTTTCTAACGTCATGGATTTTCATTAATGAACATGTAGGCAAGTACTATATGTACTTATTAAGACTCCTTGAGAAAACTTTGTTAACGTTATTTTTAATCAGTAGGACATAAGAGTAAACTTGACTATTTTTAAGTTCAACATTCGTGTATTTTTATGTAAAATAATCGTGTTTGATTTTGATGCAAGAAATCACTGGAGTGAATCCCAATCTGGGCATAGATATTTGGAGATATTCGGCAATTTACTTTAAGCCTCATGTCGCCCCGGTTTAATAAGCATTACGCAAGCTACTGCCAAAGCACTGGTGTAATAATAGCACAAATGTTTTTAAATATGTACTAGCAAAATAATATCCTCTTAAACCCAATTTTAGTTCCTGAGATACAAAGATCTTGCCAAGAAATTTAAATTTTCTTCATAAAATTTTCATGAAAACCTTCCAGCCAGATTTCGATGTTTTTCTTTCACAGTTGCCTACAAAACGTTGAAACTGCCGTCCCTTGGAAGATTTTCTCCCAAAAGAAAAATCCGATAAATAATTTTTCCTTCTTCTATAGAATTTTTAAAATTGAAAATATGTTTTTCTAAATGAGGTATTCATGGCAATTTAGCAACCACGATTCCGATGTTTTTCTTTCATGGTTGCCATTAACTTGGCGCCAAAACTTCGAAATTGGCGTTCCTTCGACAATTTTTCCTCCTAATGGAAAATTTGAAAAATATTTTTTTCTGTTCGCAATTAGTTTGAACAAGGACTAAATTTTCGTTGACTTTTGGTGAATTTTGAAAAAAACATTGTCAAAATCACAAGAAAATAAGGGTTTTTGAGACGATTTTGCTTAACCCTTCTTTGCATAGTGGTGGAAATTTCCATCAAAACATTGAATGCTCAAAAATGATATAAAAGAACAAGTTCACTTTAAGTTGATCGTGTCTGGATACCTTTTTAATGTCCATTGCATAAAAAATAACATAGCTGTCAAAAATAAGCAAGTGTCACTATCAGTAAAACGAGCTTGAAGTTGTCATTCCGCTGTTTGTTGTAGTTGCAATAAACGTACGATTTCGTTTTTAATTTTGTTTTATTATATTTGAGTTTCTATGGCTAAAAAAGTGAAAATGAGTGGAAGAAAGGTTTTGTAACATGTGTTTCTGTTATTTTTAGAGCAATTTCTGAAAAAGTTTGCGTTTAATTTTAAAAAAATACCACATGATACTAAGATTTTTTTAACCATTTTTCCTTTAATTTTGAACATAAATTATATTACCTTGATTTATTTCACCAATAAAGAAAAAATCATGCAAAGAAGGGTTAAGATACTTTGGTCGCCAAAATCGCCTGTGAAGTACAAAACGATCGCAAATCAAACTGAAGTTTCTAAATGTGCCCTTCTCTCTATCTCTTTTCTTATTAAAAAAAAACAATGAACAGATTCGGTTCTTTTTTGAACTCGTTAAATGAAAATATTTTAAAATAAACTTATTAAATAAAGAATATGCAAGCTGCTTATACGTTTCCTTTCCCTCAAGTTTCAGATTGTACGGTTGGAATTTATGGCGTAAAGGCCATATCTGGTCAAGCTGCATCAAACACTTGACAGACAACGTCATATAATGGAGATACATTTTACTGACATAGAAGAGAGAAATGCACCCAGGGTAAGCAAAGGGAAACAATGTATTGATGACTTACCCCAATAACCAATAAATTACATTCCAATGTTACTGAAAAATAAATAGCCAACTATTTGTGGCTTGGTCTCATCTGCTCTAGTAGCACCACAAACAGCCTAGTTTCGGTCAACCGTACGAGTTAATGGTTAGCAGTTGCTAGGATTTCAAATTACAGACATTCTTAACACCGGTTTTTAGTTCCACTTTCTCTCTTAGCAGAAGGCCTGACAGGGCGGGTCTTGTGGTTGTAAACGTTACGAGTTGAATGGTTAGAGGTTGTTAGGTTTGCAGGAGGCCTGAATGGGAGGGTTTATAGGACTTAAATCGGGTAGTAGCTCAGTATTACAACAAAGTTTCAGCACATAGGTGTTCTCACCGTGGTTCAAAATTATGAGGCGTAGTCCTTGATCTTTCACGTCGGGATTAATCCCGGAGAGTCGAAGGAATTTTTCAATGCACTTCTAAATTAATTTAAAATTTGACAAATTAATTTATATATATAAAACGGATCTAGAAAAATAATAATAGTTTTTCAAGAACTATGGTACTAAGCATTTTCCGAAATGACATTAGTTCCTGTCTTTGAAGCGCACTTTTTTGTAGATATTTTCATTAACGTCGTCCTATACAATGTACTTTTGACTAATGAGTGCCATTTATACATCTGTGGGTTTAAATTACTGCGGCCATTCACGCAGTAGTAATCTTAGGATGACAGGAAACCGAAATGATCAGATCACTCATGCCAACCACTAATTGTGATAATTGATGTCTTCCGGTGAAGCATGATCACTACTCGACTCCTGGCAAATGAGGTAAGTAGTTAATTAACGTCGCACTGGAGCAACACATCGGGCTATTGGCGGCGGTCCGGGATCAATCCCAAAGGGAAGTCCCGAGAACAACAACGCGTAATTTTGAACCAGGTTCAGATGGCGACCTGGCAATTTTGGGAGAGGTAAATAAACCAACTACAAAGATCTTATCTAGATAGCCGTAATCCTCTACGCATCTCTTATCTATAATGACTATCATAACTATATTGTAAAGGGAATTTAATAACGACGAAAGTAACTATCATTAACTCTCCAATAGGTTAAACGAGATAACACGTTCATAAAGATCTGACCCATTTTGCTAAAGACGAGATATTACGTTCATCAAGATCTGACCCATTTTGCTAAAGACAAGATATCACGTTCATCAAGATCTGACCCATTTTGCTAAAGACAAGATATCACGTTCATCAAGATCTGACCCGTTTTCCTAAAGACGATATATCACGTTCATCAAGATCTGACCCGTGTTCCTAAAGACGAGATATCACGTTCATCAAGATCTGACCCATTTTGCTAAAGACGAGATATATCACGTTCATCAAGATCTGACCGATTTTGCAAAAGACGAAACATATCACGTTTATCAAGATCTGGCCCATTTTGCTAAATACGAGATATATCACGTTCATCAAGATCTGACCCATTTTGCAAAAGACGAAATATATCACGTTTATCAAGATCCGACCCATTTTGCTAAAGACGAGATATATCACGTTTATCAAGATCCGACCCATTTTGCAAAAGACGAAATATATCACGTTTATCAAGATCTGACCCATTTTGCTAAAGACGAGATATATCACGTTCATCAAGATCTGACCCATTTTGGTAAAGACGAAATACCTCATCACTAATTACTGTCGATGTTTTGAAGGCGAGTTCTCGCCTTTATACAAAAACTCGGCAATATTGCGATGACGAGATATCTCGTCATTAGCAAAATTGGTGAGACCTTGATAAACGAGTCATCTCGTCGAAACCACTTGGAGAGTTAATTAAACGATTCTGTGAGGCCAGAAGAGTTGTGTAGCGTTAAAATATATATTTCCCATAAAAATAACAAGGATTAAATAAATATCTTTGAAATGCCACTCTTCCAGACTTTGGCGCCGGGGTATGTTTCCCCCCCCCCCCCCCCCCATCACCTAACTAAGCCTCTGGTTTTGATTACCTTGAGAATGGGATCAGACGCAGATCCAAAGCGACAACTAAGCTTCTTGGCCAGCGGATTACTTTCAGTATTCTCAGTTTAAAAAAAGAAACTACGCCTGTTGTTTCTAAATCATCTTGGTCTATCAAATGCAAGACCAAGGCCATGAAATCACTCGTCTTTACAAAATCCTAAGCCATCAAAGGATTCTCAAAAAGATCATGGGAGACCAAACCAACACGCAAAAACATGGGAACCGGGTAAGCCTGTGAGTTCGTGCATTTAGAAGATACAGGAAGATTTTTGTCCATTTCGAAATTTAAGTGTGTGTATGGCCACTTCTGAACCTCGACAGAGCTGTCTGATTTTCGATCGCTTAACACCTCCAAAGAAGCTTGTCCGAGTTTCCCTATATCAATCATGAGAGTAGTGGGAGATGTCCATATATTACTGCAGATAGTGGTCTATCAAATGCTAGACTAGGGCCATGAAATCACTAGTCTTTACAAAATCCTAAGCCATCAAAGGATTCTCAAAAAGATCATGGGAGTCCAAATCAACACGCGAAAACATGGGAACCGGGTAAGCCTGTGAGTTCGTGCATTTAGAAGATACAGGAAGATTTTTGTCCATTTTGAAATTTAAGTGTGTGTATGGCCACTTCTGAACCTCGACAGAGCTGTCTGATTTTCGATCGCTTAACACCTCCAAAGAAGCTTGTCCGAGTTTCCCTATATCAATCATGAGAGTAGTGGGAGATGTCCATATATTACTGCAGATAGTGGTCTATCAAATGCTAGACTAGGGCCATGAAATCACTAGTCTTTACAAAATCCTAAGCCATCAAAGGATTCTCAAAAAGATCATGGGAGACCAAACCAACACGCAAAAACATGGGAACCGGGTAAGCCTGTGAGTTCGTGCATTTAGAAGATACAGGAAGATTTTTGTCCATTTTGAAATTTAAGTGTGTGTATGGCCACTTCTGAACCTCGACAGAGCTGTCTGATTTCGATCGCTTAACACCTCCAAAGAAGCTTGTCCGAGTTGCCCTATATCAATCATGAGAGTAGTGGGAGATGTCCATATATTACTGCAGATAGTGGTCTATCAAATGCTAGACTAGGGCCATGAAATCACTAGTCTTTACAAAATCCTAAGCCATCAAATGATTCTCAAAAAGATCATGGGAGTCCAAATCAACACGCGAAAACATGGGAACCGGGTAAGCCTGTGACTTCGTGCATTTAGAAGATATTTTTTTTTGTCCATTTTGAAATTTAAGTGTGTGTATGGCCACTTCTGAACCTCAACAGAGCAGTCTTTTCGATCGCTTAACACCACCAAAGAAGCTTGTCCGAGTTTCCCTATATCAATCATGAGTAGTGGGAGATGTCCATATATTACTGCAGATAGTGGTCTATCAAATGCTAGACTAGGGCCATGAAATCACTAGTCTTTACAAAATCATAAGCCATCAAAGGATTCTCAAAAAGAACATGGGAGTCCAAATCAACACGCGAAAACATGGGAGCCGGGTAAGCCTGTGAGTTCGTGCATTTAGAAAATACAGGAAGATTTTTGTCCATTTTGAAATTTAAGTGTGTGTATGGCCACTTCTGAACCTCGACAGAGCTGTCTGATTTCGATCGCTTAACACCTCCAAAGAAGCTTGTCCGAGTTGCCCTATATCAATCATGAGAGTAGTGGGAGATGTCCATATATTACTGCAGATAGTGGTCTATCAAATGCTAGACTAGGGCCATGAAATCACTAGTCTTTACAAAATCCTAAGCCATCAAAGGATTCTCAAAAAGATCATGGGAGTCCAAATCAACACGCGAAAACATGGGAACCGGGTAAGCCTGTGAGTTCGTGCATTTAGAAGATATTTTTTTTTGTCCATTTTGAAATTTAAGTGTGTGTATGGCCACTTCTGAACCTCAACAGAGCAGTCTTTTCGATCGCTTAACACCACCAAAGAAGCTTGTCCGAGTTTCCCTATATCAATCATGAGTAGTGGGAGATGTCCATATATTACTGCAGATAGTGGTCTATCAAATGCTAGACTAGGGCCATGAAATCACTAGTCTTTACAAAATCATAAGCCATCAAAGGATTCTCAAAAAGAACATGGGAGTCCAAATCAACACGCGAAAACATGGGAGCCGGGTAAGCCTGTGAGTTCGTGCATTTAGAAAATACAGGAAGATTTTTGTCCATTTTGAAATTTAAGTGTGTGTATGGCCACTTCTGAACCTCGACAGAGCAGTCTGATTTTGGATCGCTTAACACCTCCAAAGAAGCTTGTCCGAGTTTCCCTATACCAATCATGAGAGTAGGGGGACATGCCCATATATTACTGCAGATAGTGGTGAAAAAATGTCCTGGGCCGTTAATTAGTTCACGGACGTTAAAATCTTTAAAGCGACTTCTTTAGCCAAATCGTCCGCTATGTCATTCCCCTTAGTTAATAGGATCCATTGAAAGGGGATATCGACATATCATGCCCTGTATTCATTATGCACCAACTTGCTCTCAGTAACTAAAGTGAAATTCACATTTTGTTGGTCTTATAAATTGATGCTTTTCCTTGCTTGTATTTCCTGGTAATACAAGGATCTGAGTTTCATGCTCTGTAAACCTAAAATTTTCACATGTGCACAACTATGCTTAACTTTTTGGAAATAAATGTAGAAAACGATTGTAATCTGTTGAAATAAATAAATCCAAAGTATCTGCCTTGTGACACGCATGCTTATCCATAGTAAACTGATTTTTTTAATACAGCAATTAAGGGGGAAGATAGCTCCTTTGCTTCTCTTAACACTATACTGTGTGTGCTCAATGTATTCTTTTTTCATTTATAAAAAGCACACCAATAAGATTTCGAACGGTATCCGGCATGAATATAACAAAAAAAAAGTTGCTCATATCGTCAATAAAATTCATCAATTCTATTAAGTCTAAAATTATACTTAAAATGAGTTGAAATAAAATAAAATTATATTTAATTTCAAATACCACTTATTGTCATGAATACAAAAGCCACAGTAAAATTTTCCATGGCAATCACAGCAATAGTCGTTTGCTAATATCCCATAGATACGTCGTGCGAACTGTCTACCTCATTCAAAGAAAATTTTCGTCATCTAACAGTGGTTCAAAATTACGAGGATCTTTGGGATTGATCCCGGACTGTCACCAATAGCCCGGGGCGTTGCGCTCTAGAGCGATGTAAACTCAAATACCCACCTACCTAAGAAATGTTTTAATATTTTCGTCTTTGACATTCATTGCCGGAAGTAGACGTGTTGGAAAACAAGACAAAGACGAGACAAGCGACTCCCAGGTCTTAGAAAGTGGTTTATCATTCAAACAATGTCGCGTCATAGTTTTAAAGAGGTAAGGAGTTAGCGTAACCAAGTTAACGCCTAAACTTGAAACCTCAGGATGACAAAGGTTGAAAAAATCCACTGTGTTTGAATACAAGGTTTCTATTTCTAGAGAATTTATGTTAATAGAAGCGCGCGTTATTCAAAGAGTGTAAGGTAATCAATGGGGGATATCGATGAACACGCTTTAAAAATCTATAAGAAACGTTATAATGTTTATTGTAGCATGGCGTAATTTTTCACCTTTTGCAATTTCATGTCATGTCATGCTGACTGTTCAATTTCATTGAGTATAGCAAGTTATACCACAGTTCGATGCAAGTTGTCTGGAAATAAATACTTAATTGTTCCTTTATATGATCTCCAGGTTTCTTTTTTTGAATTTCAATATAATTTTCTGATGATTTCCGAGCTGCTTTTCTTAATTTTCTTGGAATCAATGTATTCAATTACAGATTATGTTTAAAATGCACATCCAATTACTATATCTAAAGTGATTTTAAAAGCAGTTTTAATAGATTTGTGTGTGGTTCAGCCTTAACTAACTGCTCGTTGATAAGATAATCTATCGTGAGGTTTCAGTTCGCTAGTGAATGGCACACAAATCAGAAAAGATTCGCCATCCCAGGTGGAGCACATTAGTCAGAAAGTATTCGCCATCCACGATCTAATATATCAATATAATATGAGATTCCAAAAGTCATGTTTGTTCAGTTTCTAGCTTAAGAAACGTGAGGTTACAGTTCATTAATGAGTATGCTCACGGTTTGAGGGGAACACTAGTCAGATAAGGTTCGGCATTCCTGGTCTAATATTTAAATATAATAAGAAATTCTAAACGTCATGTTAGTAGTTTCTAGCTTAAGAAACGTGGTTACTGTTCGTTCGTAAGTACGCACGCGGCTTAAGGGTCACTCGAGTCAGAAAAGGTTCGCCATCTCTGGTCTAATATATACAATAAATGGGAAACGACGAGATTCCAAACATGCTAGTACAGATCCTACCTTAGGAAACGCGAGGTTACAGTTCGTTAGTGAGTATACACGCGGCTTAATGGTAACACTAGTCAGAAGGTTCACCATTCCAGTGATCTAATATAGTATAAATGGGAAACGACGAGATTTTCCAAACATCGTGTTAGTACAGTTCCTAGCTTAGGAAACGTGAGGTTACAGTTCGTTAGTCAGTACGCACGCAGTTTAAGGGCCACTCGAGTTTGAAAAGGTTCGCCATCACCGGTCTAACATATTAATGGGAAACGACGAGATTCCAAACATGCTAGTACAGATCCTACCTTAGGAAACGCGAGGTTACAGTTCGTTAGTGAGTATACACGCGGCTTAATGGGAACACTAGTCAGAAGGTTCACCATTCCAGTGATATAATATATAAATGGAAACGACGAGATCTTCCAAACATCGTGTTAGCACAGTTCCTAGCTTAGGAAGCGCGAGGTTACGGTTCGTTAGTGAGTACGCACGGGGCTAAAGGGAAATCCTAGTCAGAAGGTTCACCATTCCTGTGGTCTAATATATAAATATAATACCGACATTTTCTAAAGGTCATGTTAGTGTAGTTCCATGCTTAACAAACATAAGGCGTTTCCGTGTTCTGGTAAAATTGAAAGAGCCCTTAGGGTGTGGACCGATTGTGTTTTTCACAATCCTCTCTTACGGAGCCCACAAATCAATCAGTAATTTCTTTATTATCACAAATCACTTTTCTGATTCATGCTTGCTCTTCGGTCGGTGACTCAGAGTTTACTTTCCGAAATCCATTATCTTATTTTTAGGCATTTCCTTTTCGCCTCCTTATCTTTTTCTTGAGAAAAAAAAAAGGCAAGAACTACGAGCTACCAATCACAGGAACGAAAGTAAAAGCAGTGGATGCTGAGAACTTAGCTCAGGGATAAAACCAGTGGAAAAATAAATGACAATGTTATTACCTGTACTGTAAATCTGAAGGTGCAATTATCATAAAGATGAGCTTCTGTACGAGAAATTAGAAGCTATGGCTGAACTTTTTTTGGGGTAGCTAGGTGGTTTTTTCGAGCAAATGCAAGATTAAATCCTGGGGCAAAAGTGGAGTCCTATAGCGGAATAAATGGGTCACTGCATATTTGTATTAATAACTTAATAATTGATAACCCAAGCGTATCCCAGTGTTTTTAAATAAAATCCATGATGTGAAGGGCAAGTCTTGAAAAAAAACCATTTCAACATACCAATACGTTATAGGTAATATTGGTTATTGGTACAATACGTTATTGGTAACTACAGCAAAAATGAATTTTTGCTGTAGTTACCAATAACTTAAATAAGCTTAAATAACTTAAGTAAGCTTAAGGGTAAAATATCGCTTTTAAAAAGTGTTTCTAATTACTAAAGGCCTTCAGGTTCAAATCTTTATGCGTTCCTTTGTATTCTTCCAGACATACAATCACGTGGTTCAGGTTCATAGGTTAGGTAGCTAATGAACGTCGGATTGGAGCAATAAAGCGGTCTATTAGTGACGGTCCAGGATCAACCCGATGGGAAAGAAACGAGAACACCTCGTCATTTTGAATCACGACGGAATTACATTGTTACACCTGAGCTGGCACCCTACTCTCCAAACTTCCACACCACACCATAGAAAGGACATTTGGGGTCACGACGGATTTAACGTGTCCCAGCCCTCACGTGCATGACAGTCTTTGGTTGGATCGAATTTCGAAATAGCAACCCCAATGCGCTACTCTTCCAACCGGGGTAGAGCGACCTTCTGTTTCTTGGGAACTTTCTTACGTGAAAAGCACCATAAAAGGGAATTGCGTCGAGTTGTAAACAGGTGGTGCGAGAAGGACGTATGTTGAGGAGGCAACGACCACCACCGAAATGTTATTGACGGCACAAAAATCAATGCTGAAATTACTTGAACTGATGAAAATACAAGTTTTGTTGAGCCCATAAGAAGGCAAATCGTAGACAGATCTGAAAATAGTCGAAAATAATGCCAGCAAATCTTTACAAAAAATGCTTACGAAAAATAATTTTGCAAAAGAAATGTTAGTTTATTTTTTCAGCATTTTGATCCGTTTCCTAAGGGCGCCATCACACGGAGGAGATTGATCGCTCAGACCGGTCTGAAGGTGACGGAACTTACATAGAAACTAGGGATGCGACATCGATGTCGATGTTTTCAAAACATCGATGTTTTTACGTTGTCGATGTTTTATTTTTAAATAAAAAAAAGTACCGTTAGTAGTAGCATAATTAGTTACCAAGTAGCATAATTTTCATATTCAGCAAAATTGAACATACTTTTAGACCAACGTGGCCAAGGGTCTGAAAAGTAGGGATGCGACATCGATGTCGATGTTTTATATGTATTGGAACCGATGTCGCATCACTAGTTGCTAAACCAGTTTTAAGAAATGGGGGGAAAAGTTTAAGTACATTGAATTTTAAAAAATTCGATGGTTTTGGGGCGATGTACTATCAACTTCGATGTTTTAATTTTGAACATCGATGTTTTTCTGTCGATGTCGCATCAATAGTTGCTAAACCAGTTTTAAAAAATGGGGAAAAAAGTTTAAATACACTGAATTTTAAAAATATCGATGTATTTGGGGCGATGTATTATCAACATCGATATTTTAATTTTGAACATCGATGTTTTGCTGTCGATGTCGCATCCCAAATAGAAACCATTGGAGCACTTCACACGAGAAGACTAGCAGGAGACCGTTATAAGAGACTAAAAAATAGTCACCGAGGAAGTTCAGTCGCCAGCGACTTTTTTTTATGTCGTGGTTTATTTTATTCGAGAAACAAAACAAAAGAGCTTTTATATTCTCTGGTACAAGTTTATATCTTCGCAATCGTTAAAGATAGAGTAAAAATAATAATACGTATTTCTTTTGTAACTTTTATATTTACGTCAAATGCGGCTAAATTCGTATTGCGAAAATATAAAAGTAGGAATTGAAATTTGTTTATTTAAAGAAAATCATATCTAAGGTATCGATCTGATGTAAAATTTTCCGCAGATTTCCAATTCCTTGAAATTTTTAATGTCTTTAACGATGCTTATTTTACAAAAAAAATAATAATAATAATAATAAAAATCCAGTTAAAAATTTTGTTTTGCTTCTCTTCGCTCAAATAGTTTATGCGCAGGAAATGAACCTGTAAACATTTCCTGGTGACAATATCAAGCGACCGGTCTGAGAAATCGATCTCCTTTGTGTGCAGGCGCCGTAAAACAAGCGAAAATTCCCATCTACACCACCCTACAATAATGGACCGGACAGCAAGATGTGATGGTATAAGGGAAATTATACATGCTTTAATAGGGGGTTGGTCCCCCACGTGAAGCAATTACTATAGCAACCCTTCTGGGTATACTTTCAACATGGTTTCGATACACAACTATGGGTATTTGTGTCCATTCAAACTGTAAGAATGTCGGATCTTTCCCTTAAGGGATTGATCCCGGACCGTCGTCAATAGCCCGCTGTGTTGCTCTAGTACGACGCTAATTAAAAATTACCAATTATTACTATTACAGATCTAGAAACTAACACCTTAACCACCAGACCGGTTGGTCGGCACAGAGTCAGAGGGTACTACTGTTATATCCGACAAGAACACGAGTAAATTCTAAGTAGGTAGCTAATTAACGTCGCACTGGAGCAACGCAACGGTATATTGGCGACGGTTCGACATCAATCCCAAAGGAAAATATCCGAGGACAACGCCACGCAATTTTAAACTACTATCAGATGACGAGAAGGCACCCCATTCTCCGAAACTACACAGCTCACGTTGGGTTGGCGTGGAAGTTTGGAGAGTGGGGTGCCAGCTCAGGTGGTGCTTCGTCATCTGACCGTGGTTCAAAATTACGAGGTGTTGTCCTCGGTTCTTTCCCTTAAGGGACTGATCCCGGACCGTCGTCAATAGCCCGTTGTGTTGCTCTAGTACGACGTTAACTAAAATTACCAAATTACCGAAACTACACAGCACGCGGAAGTGAGGTAATTATTGGTAGTTATTAGTTAACGTCGTACTAGAGCAACACAACGGGCTATTGACGATGGTCCGGGATCAATCTCTTAAGGGAAAGATTCGAAGACAACACCTCGTAATTTGGTAATGGTAATGGTAATTTTAGTTAACGTCGTACTAGAGCAACACAACGGGCTATTGACGACGGTCCGGGATCAGTCCTTTAAGGGAAAGATCCGAGGACAACACTTCGTAATTTTGAACCACGGTCAGATGACGAAGCAACACCTGAGCTTGCACCCCACTCTCCAAACTTCCACGCCAACCCAACGTGAGGACTTTCGGCCACGACATACTTAAGGTGCATCAGCCGCTTCTACACCATACGATTACAAACATCCATGCCCGGACCAGGATTCGAACCAGGAACCTTCTAATCTAGAGGCTAACACTTTAACCACTATACCGGTTGGTCGGCGCGGGAGTGAAGACATTTTAGAACATGACAGATTTAACGTGCACCCACCCACCCCACCACCATCATCATCATCCGTACACGACGGTCTTTAGCTGGATCTAGTTTCAAACTTGCAACCCTCGGTTGCTAATCCGGTTCTTTTCCAAGTGTGTGGCCGCGGCCCCAAATTCAAGGAAATCAAACTAAGAATACAATCCTCCTCATATCTTTTCGTCCAGATCATGTAAGTCTGAAGTTCCCCTATTTCGTTATTCAAATATATCGGACTCAATCTTCTCTAGTCCGAAAATTCCCATTGCTTTTTTTCTCACAGAATAAGTTTCGACTGAAACAATGGGAATTTTTCAGACATGTAATCTTTAGACCCGAAATGGATGGAATCCAATCTTGCAAAAATAGTTCCGGAAGTCATTTACTCTGTTCTTCCAATTTTCAAACCGAAATATTCAAAATGCGAGGTGAGCTTTGAATAAAGCGAAATTATTCTAATCTAGGACAATATGCACAACTCTTTCGGAAAATTTCTTACCATATTTGATGCTTAAAACGCTTGTTTTTATGTTCAGTACAAGTACTGAGTACTTGTACCAATCGGAGGGTGGTAGCTCAGTTGGAAAAGTAGCGAATTAGGAACCGGAGTGTTGAGAGTTCGAAACTAGAGGCACCATGGAAGTGGGCGCTGGTGCATGTTAAATAATTCGTGGCCACGAATGTCCTCACGTTGGCATGGTGTGGAAGTTTGGTGCGTGGGATGCCAGCTCAGGTGTTGACCTCGTCATTTGCCACTGTCGTACAAAAGTTACGAGATGTCCTCTGATCTTTCCTTTCGAGATTGATCCCGGACCGTCGCCAATAGCCTGTTGTATTGTTCATTCCTACCTACTACCTACATTCAACTACCTACCTTGATCTAATCTTTGAACGCAGAAAAAATATAAGTAACTCTTTTGAACAATAAGTAACGTGACATTTCCAAGCGTTAAAGTCTGCGGCAGACGTGTTTCCAGTACGTACAGTAGAACTCCAATTATCCGAACTCCGACTATCCGAATAGCTGATTATCCGAATCGCTTTCAGAATTTCAGTAAATGGTAATGGTAATTTTAGTTAACGTCGTACTAGAGCAACACAACGGGCTATTGACGACGGTCCGGGATCAGTCCCTTGAGGGAAAGATCCGAGGACAACACCTCGTAGTTTTGAACCACGGTCAGATGACGAAGCAACACCTGAGCTGGCACCCCACTCTCCAAACTTCCACGCCAACCCAACGTGAGGACTTTCGGCCACGACAGATTTAAGGTGCACCAGCCGCCTCTACACCATACGCTTACAAACATCCATGCCCGTACCCGGATTCGAACCAGGAACCTTCCGATCTAGAGGCTAACACCTTAACCACTATACCGGTTGGTCGGCTTCAGAATTTCAGAAAAAAAAAAAATTTAAGACGGAAACGTATTGCGATTCGCAAAGTAATGATTCTGGGTTTCAAATATTAAATGATGATGAACTTATTGAAAGTTTGAGGGAAGAAAGTGTCGTTGAAGAAGATGACCTTATTGTCGAAGTTGAAGCAGACACGGGACCATCTGCTAGTGAAGCATTTGCCGGCTTAGAAATTGCGTTGAAGTGGATGGAGCGAAAGCCTGAGTGTGACAACATGCAACTTCTCATTAACATACGGATGCGCGACTTGGTTGCCCGAAAACGGATAGACACTCAAACAGCTTACTTTGACAGAGATGTTTAGCAAGCAATGACTTTCATTTACAGTACGGCTCGTACATACTGTACTTATGTATAGCACTTGTAAGTACGCTTAACATGTAAAAGTATTGCCTTTTCATTTAATTAATTAAAAGCTCTTTTTGTTTAAAAATAGTTTTTTTTCACCCATTTTCAACATACATACAGTTATTTATTAAAATACATACTAGACCCTTTTTTCGGAAAAAATCCAATTATCCGAATTTTTGATTATCCGAGATTCGGATAATTGGAGTTCTACTGTATTCCGAATGTGAGGTCAGTTGATTTGTTTTTCGTATACGATTTCAGCCAAGTCGCCAATAGAAACTACATAGAATAAATTTCATTAATTTTCTTAGTTGATTGGCGATTCGATTTAACTACAAACGTCACCAAAACGGTGACGAACAACATTTTAAGGGAACCCCGATGCGTATCATATTAAAACATTTGGGTGGCGCGGAAATAAAATACAGTAAAGTCCCGATTATCGGAGTTAATGTGGATCAAGACTAACTCGGATAACCGAAAAAATCGGTTAAAGCGAAAATCGTAAATAAAATAAATCGTGTAGGTTTACATGTATATTTTAACAAGTACAAAAGTTATACAGATACACCACAGGCAATTTATATTGTTACGATAATTAAAGAGTTCTTACCAGGCACAAGAGTGGGAAAAGGACAAAAAGTCTGAAAATACGCGTAAACTCAAATTTTGCAAATAAGAAAAGGGGCGCGTAAAACCGTATTTCGCACAAAAAGAAAAAATTTCTTGGCAATTCTGTAAATAGTATAAAATAAGTTGCATAAAGTTGAAAATGCTATTTCTATGCCTATTTTAGAACATTTCAAAAAAACAGTTTTTTAACAGTTGCAATTTTTCCAAAATCTTGATACAAAAAGGATATTAACAGGAAATAAAAACGCCATGTTATGCAAAAGAATGAATGAAATAAATACTAATTTTATTAAATAGCATAGATGTTATGAAAAAAATAAGTCGACACTAAAAATAAAAATTAGCATAATTACAGCTTTTCACCGATATTACCTTAATAAATAGTTAAAAATATACTTAATTTGAAACAAATCAAAACCTGTGTGTTTTGGTACAGCTTGTCTACGTTTATAGCGGTGGTAACGGTATTGGCACTTTTTTTGGCGCACTTCTAGTAGCAAGTAATGACAGGTTAAGGTAACCCATTTGTATTACGGATTTAAAGACAACCTGGACTAGTGGAAAGTTTATAACTTTCATTTTGAATATTCTAGAAAGTTCTTTCAAAATCCGTTAAACTGTCATTTGATTCCATTGGTACATTTGAAATAATTCTTTCCTTGGCGATTTAAGAAGTGCGCCAAAAAAAGCGCCAAGGTCGTTGTCATTGCTAAAAACAGACTGAAGCTGTGTGTAACCCTGTTTAAAATAAAATATAACTTAGTTTAAATTAACCTATTTTCGAATATGAAATTACTTTTTTCAAAATTTCTAACCAATTTCAATCGGCCTATATTTTCCCGTAAATATTCTTATTTTCTAATTTTGTCAACTTTAAACCAAATAAAACTTAAAATTAATAACTCTTATTATACAAGAAATAATTTTACTTATTAAAGCAATCATAAATATTGGCCTTAAAAGAAACATCATTTTGAAAACTTCCGTTGCAAAAAGTAGCTGCAGTACGTTTAAAGCGATGTCCACCGCCTTGGCGCACTTCTAAACTTGCCACAAATGTTTTAACGGATTTTGAAAGTACTTCTTAGAATATTCAAAAAGAAACTTAAAACTTTCCGCTTGCCAAGGTTGCCATAAAAGACGAAATACTTTATCGGTTAAATAACCGAGCATCTTATTTTCTAGTTGAAAGAAAAACCGCCCATTAAAAGCTGATCAACTTAAAATATTTCATTTATACCTTTTCCGCCGCATCATGTTACTAGATAACGGCCGCTAGATAACAGCTCCGCTTTCTTAGGAAAACGTAACTTTACCTACGAAATTTACAGCAACAACGTACGTTATTTTACGTTTATAGAAGACAAAAAGGGCAAAAGTCGGAATTTTTTCTTAAAAATGATAAAAGTCGGAAATACCGACTGAAGTCGGAAGAATCTCATCCCTGTCTTTCTAAAAAAGTGCTTAGTTGTTTTTTGTTTTACGTTACTTTGGCGTTTTCCTGCAGCAATGTTTCGACATTTTTTTAAGGTTAACAGGATTGCTGGTGTCGCTTCTTCTTGTTCTATATATTCAATTGCACTTTCGATAGCTTTTAGTGCGTGATACAATGTAAAGTAAAGGGGGTAGTGTTGTTGGATTTCGTTTTCGTGAGTATTTTTGAGATCAAGTTCAGAATTTTTTTTCAGTAGTTTTAAAAATGGAAAATGTGGGACCAAAAAATAAATCTTAGAAATATTTGATAGCTCGGTTAAAGCAAAAACTCGAACAATCGGGGTTTTACTGGAACAATCGGGGTTTTACTGTATTCGCATTTTGTCTGGTTTGCTTACACTTATGGTTCAAAATTTCATGTTGTCCTCGGTCTTTCCCTTCGGGTTGGATCGGGTTCGTCAATAGCCCGTTGTGTTGCTCCAGTACAAGGTAAATTCAACCAGCTACCTTTCGTATTCACAACGCACTCCAGTAAAAAGTTACATCGCCGGTCGAGTGAAACATAATACGTAAAAAACAGTTCAGAGAAAACGAAGGGGTAAAAATCGATCAATGTGTGTTTCCAAGAAGAAATCTAACCTTCATACAAAGAAAAGACTAGCGTGGTGGACATACACTTAAGCTCATCACATTATGGTCTAGAAAAGTACCTCAAAAATTCCCATTTCGTGTTTCACTTGTAAACAAGGATATTTAACCCTTCTATGCATAATGGTGGAAATTTCCATCATAACATTGAATGCCCAAAAATTATATAAAAGAACAAGTTCACTTTAAGTTGATCGTGTCTGGATACCTTTTTAATGTCCATTGCATAAAAAAAAACATAGCTGTCAAAAATAAGCAAGTGTCACTATCAGTAAAACGAGCTTGAAGTTGTCATTCCGCTGTTTGTTGTAGTTGCAATAAACGTATGATTTCGTTTTTGATTTTGTTTTATTATATTTGAGTTTCTATTGTGTGTGCTAAAAAAGTGAAAATGAGTGGAAGAAAGGTTTGTAACATGTGTTTCTGTTATTTTTAGAGCAATTTCTGAAAACGTTTGCGTTTAATTTAAAAAATACCACATGATACCATCATATTGTTTTTTGCCAAATTTATACTATAAATATATACTAAGATTTTTGTAACCATTTTTCCTTTAATTTTGAACATGAATTATATCACCTTGATTTATTTCACCAATAAAGAAAAAATCATGCAAAGAAGGGTTAAGCAGTGCAGTGTGGCTCTGAGAAAACAAATGTCCTTGGAGGAATCTCCATCTGGAAAGGTAGCACGCTTTCCAGGGAAAAGGGCTATCATACGCGAAATCCATGTGTGGCGATCATCATGTGATTATTTTTTTCGCCAACTGTAATACTGTAATCCTGCTATTGCTTTCAACGCTGAACAATAAACTTGGAGCCAGAATCCGCGCTAAGGACGCCAATGTGGAAGCGCATTGTCACCTGTCACTTCATTTCCTAAATAGCCTCGTTGAAAATCACGTGACTTCAATGCCTGTTTACCAGAGCGGGACTAAATAATAGGAGGCAACACTCCCCACTGATTTCTAATTAGTATTTCGGATTATCAGTAATCCGTAATAATCAGCTACTAGCACCCCATTGTAAGTTGCATTTCTCCTAGAAAACGAGTTCAAAATTCAAATAAGATAAGAGCGAGAATAGGTGTGGAAACCAGTGGCACACCCACGATTGGCTCACGTATTTAATTTTTGTAGTTTTTTAGAGTAGGCTTACGCCTATTTAATTTGTGTGCTGTATTTTAGAGTAGCTGACGCGTATTTTAATTTTTGTCCTGTTTAGTTGACGCGTATTTAATTTTTGTGCTGTATTTTAGAGTAGATGACATGTATTTTAATTTTTGTGCTGTTTATATATAGAGTAGCTGACGCGTATTTAATTTTTGTGCTGTTTTTTAGAGTAGCTGACGCGTATTTGATTTTTGTGCTGTTTTTTAGAGTAGCTGACGCGTATTTGATTTTTGTGCTGTTTTTTAGAGTAGCTGACGCGTATTTAATTTTTGTGCTGTTTTTTAGAGTAGCTGACGCGTATTTGATTTTTGTGCTGTTTTTTAGAGTAGCTGACGCGTATTTGATTTTTGTGCTGTTTTTTAGAGTAGCTGACGCGTATTTAATTTTTGTGCTGTTTTTTAGAGTAGAAGACGCGTATTTAATTTTTGTGCTGTTTATAGAGTAGCTGACGCGTATTTAATTTTTGTGCTGTTTTTTAAAGTAGCTGACGCGTATTTAATTTTTTGTGCTGTTTTTTAGAGTAGCTGACGCGTATTTAATTTTTGTGCTGTATTTTAGAGTAGAAGACGCGTATTTAATTTTTGTGCTGTATTTTAGAGTAGAAGACGCGTATTTAATTTTTGTGCTGTTTATAGAGTAGCTGACGCGTATTTAATTTTTGTGCTGTTTTTTAGAGTAGCTGACGCGTATTTAATTTTTTTGCTGATTTTTAGAGTAGCTGACGCGTATTTATTTTCTGTACTGTTTTATACAGTAGCTGACGCGTATTTAATTTCTGTACTGTTTTTTAGAGTAGCTGACGCGTATTTAATTTTTGCAAGTTTTTTAGAGTAGCTGACGTGTATTTCAACTAGTGTACCGCAAGAATGACACCAGTGTGCCTCTCGAATAGCGAAACGGTTTGAATTGTCGAAGATTTATTTCTTTTCATAGGTTTAGTTTCTAACTTTTGACGAGTGTGTTCAAAAGTAATTTCAAGTAATAACCGTACAAATAATGTTGAGTGTTATTTTGTATTAAAAAGTATCGTCAAAAAATGTTTCCAAGTTTTAAGTCACTTGTGGAGCAGAAAGAATGCTAAATTTTATGGGGTTTGTAAAGCAAGCAAAATTATCGCAATTTTTTTTGCTTTATTGTAAAATATATAGCATATTTTTGGTGTGCCGCAGAATTAGAGTAATTAGTTTATGTGTGCACAGATGAAACTGGTTAAAACTCACTGGTTTTGAAAAAATTATGGTACTAAACTGCATGTTTAAAGTTATAAGGAATATTTTTTACATGATTTTATTTAAATCAATTCTTCGATAAATTACCTATATAAATTTCACACACAAACCAAAGCTTAATTCTTTTTTAATTTTCATGGATAACCTATCTTTTTGCCTTAAACGGAAGGACTATTGAATCAAAGGATCAATCGTGAGATTTCGGGAGAGTTCTCCCCAACAGAAGGGGGAACGACTACTTCAATACCATAATGACAAACATGACTATATCAGCACCATAATGACAAAACGACTATATCAGTACCAAGATAATCACCGCATTTTCAGTCCCTCCTTAAGAAAAATTCTGGTCAAAGCATGCTCAAACTTATAGGCAGTTTTAAGCGTTTTCGTTTATTATAAGCGCCTATAAACTTCACAAAAATGACTACATCAGTGACACAATAATGACCACTTTCTCAGTCTGATGAAAAAAAATTCTACATGCAGGCCTGCTCAAATTTACAGGCAGCTTTTAATCTTTTCGTTTATTGTCCACTATTCAAGCAAAACAAAAACGAGGGTCTTTCCAATGGCATTTTTCGTGTATTAACAGGTAAAGAAAAAACCTTTCACTAGTACTAGATCTGGGTCTCAAGGACCTAGTTTTAAAAACATCACATTTCAGCGAACCTATAAATATTATACACTCGATTTTTCAAAGGCATTTGACATTGGACGAGAATCATTGACCTTGTTTTCTAATCCAGATGAAAAAGAATGCAGTGTAGTGAAAATTAAAGATTTTAAGGACTTTCAGCAAATATTAAGTCTCAAACGCTAAAACAAAAATGAGGCTTTCTTAATGCTTTTTAACCCTCATAGTGGTTTCCTCAACTATGTATCTCGTCATTAGCAAAACAGACCACAAATGAAGTAGATAACACTTTTGCGCTGTAGTACCATCTAGCGCCAAAAACACGACGAACTTTTGCATCGAAACCCAAAAAGACAAAATGAAATTCAAATTAAGACAGAAATCAAACAGTTCATGGCTTTCAACATTGCTCCTCGCACTAAAAATTCACATTTAACTAAAATGTGTGGATGAGTAAACAAAGATTCGAGTAAAAATCGGTGCTTCCTTAGGGTTCGAGTAACAGTCAAGTCCGATCATACGAAGCGGTAATGATGTAAAATTTATGTTCGTAAACTCGGACAGACTATCTTAGGATTTACGATTCCGCGATGAGGACAGCGATTCGAAGCGGTCGGTTGTCACACTCCAAACTAAACGAGTGTAGAAGCAGTGACTGGAAAGCACGGAATCTTTATGCCATTTGAATGGGGACAATCAATCCCTGGGAAGATTCGGTCCTCTGAACCTCCAGAGAAAATGCCGTAAAAAGGATATTTCAAACTAACACGCTTTGAAGAGAAGAGAAACTCAAACGAATAAATATTGAAAGGGTTCACGGAATCAATGTCTCTAATGTTTACCTTTATCTGATAAGATAAAAGCAGGTGGGGGGTCTAGCTTTAATCGACAAATTATTTTGCGATTGCTTTATCTTAGTTAAGCGATTTAAATACTTACTATTTCCTCGAATACAACTAGATCAGTGGTATAGCCAGCGTTACGGCTGTGTGGGTTCGGGCCTACAGAGCAGTTTGTGGATATCACAAAGGTGGACTGACTTCCAAAATTATACTGGAAAATTTTGTAACGGCCCACATCTTAAAATATACAAAATTTTGAAAATTTTACTCAATCAATTGCTATTTTAATAATATGGCCAAGGTAGACCGGTTGTTGGAGGCGAGAAATCTGAGGGTTCCGAGCTCGAATCCAACCAAAGAACGTCGTGTACAAAGAGAGCTGGTGCACGTTAAATATAACTTGGTCTCAAATGTCCTCACGTTGGCGTGGTGCGGAAGTTTGAAGACAGGAATACTAACTCAAGTGTGACCTCGTCATCTGACTGTGGTTCAAAGTTACGTGGTGTTGTTGGGATTAATCCCGGACCGTAACCAATAGCCCGTTGAGTTATTACAGCACGACGTTAATTAAAAAAACCTACCTAGAAATTCCCCTACATTTAACGCTATTTTGAATAAATAAATTTTAATTATAACATATTCACACACACAGAGAATATTCATTTTTGTTGCTCGTTAATTTTGATGATCAATATGTATTCAGAGTTTTAATTTAATAGGTTTTAATATTCAAAACAGTGCATTTCTGATCAGCAGAACTAACAACTGGCTGGAACAAACTTTGAGTTGAAACCAAAATAAAGCGAGACCATCCATTTTCCTGATATTTGTTTCTCGTGATTGGTATGGTAATTTATGTCACACTGAGCATCACAATGAGCCATTGGCGACGGTTCGAGATCAATCCCAAAAGGAAATATTCGAGAACAACACAGCGTAATTTTGAACCACGGTCAGATGACGAGGTCAACACCTGAATCGGCGATTAGACAAGAAAAAGTTTCTTAACAAGTCGCTTAAGGTATAGAGGTTATAGCGTTTGTCTCTATCGGCTGAACACGCAATGATTCAAATTATTAGTTCGCATCTGTCAATGAGTGAAGTATTGATGGTAATGGTAATTTTAGTTAACGTCGTACTAGAGCAACACAACGGGCTATTGACGACGGTCCGGGATCAGTCCCTTAAGGGAAAGATCCGAGGACAACACTTCGTAATTTTGAACCACGGTCAGATGAAGTATTGATATTTCTAATTAAAAAAAGAAAAGAGAAATTCTCAAGAACGAAAAATGTATCGGTAGTTTATCATACTCATCGATGAAATATTTTCAATATTCATATCGGATCTCTACATTATTACATGTTATTATCGTGAGTTTCAGTCCAAAATACATGTCAAATGCAGCCCACATACAGTTACATGGACATAGATTACACGTATTTTTTATTGAATGAATCACTCATAAACATTCCATACTATGTTAACATTTTTCGCAAATAGCGGAGTAGTTGTCTCTGCTGTTGATCATCTGTACAAAGTTTTATGGGCCCAACTCAAGAGCATCAATGGTTCCACCAATATTTATATATTACAACGACGGTCAACTGAAATGATTCGAGGGAATACAAGTCAACTAACTAGACACGTAATATTGACGGTACGGTTCCTCGTTTCTTGGGGGAAAGGCACTTAAGCGGGGGAATTTATGTCCGAGATCTCAAACAAAATGGTCAATTATTCCAATATGGATATCGGATCCGTACAGATACATTTCACGAGTTTCAGTCGAAATGCATATCAAACTAATTCGCTTGGAAAGCGGAAGTTGGACGATATAAACTCAAAGAATAAATAAAAGGATTCACAGAATCATGTCCTTGACTATTTACCTTTATCTGATAAGACAAAGGCAGTAGGACTAGATTAAATCGCTAAATCATTTTGCCGATTGCTAATTTCAGTTAAGCGATTTAGCTATTTACAATTGCCCATGAGATAGAATACATATGAGGCTCTGTGTGCCTACAGAGCATTTTGTGGTTTCCTAAGGTGGTCTGACTTTGAAAATTACCTTGCAAAAGTTTCAGCTCATCTTAAACTGTGCATTCATTTGACATTATTTTGAAAATTTCACTCAATTTAGTGCTAGTTTAATAATGAATTTTGATGACATTTTGAAAATAAATATTTTTTATTGGGTTGATTCAAAAGTTCGTTTTGTTGCTAGATGGCATTACATCGCAAAAGTGTTATCTACTACATTCTTAAAGTCTTGGTGTTGTTTGGCAGAAGGAATTTCAGCGAGCTCTTGGGAAACAATTGTTATTTGAATTTTGTCAAGGCATTAAAAAGGGCAGAAAATAAAGAGCATTTTCGACATAGTATGCTTTTACATTTCCGAAAATGCAAGATTGCTTCGTAGAAGCTAAAGAAGTTGTTTTATGTTGTGTGGAGTGAGGCGATTGAGTTGTTATATGTTGTGTAGCGTTGACAGTTCGACGTGCAGTAAGTGGTTCGGAAAGTTTCGTCTACTGGATCAGTTTTTTAGCAAGACACCTAGGAACTTCTATGACCGCTGGATGATGCAGCAACCGGGAACATGGATGAAGGTCATCGAACATAACGGCACATACTATATTGATAAAATGTAACTTTTAGCACCAAAAATAAATAATTTTCTTCAATTTTTGTCAAAAAAAAAAACGGACTAACTTTTGCATTGATCCAATAATGTGATCAAAATTTCAATCATTGTTTCAGAATATTTTCACAGAAATATTTTCGTTGCGCATTAATTTTAGTGATAACTTCCATTTTTATTAGGTAGAACTAACAGTTGGTAAGAACAAACATTGGGTTATAACCTATAAAAGGGCAAGACAATCAATTTTAGCGATAATTTTTTTGTTGTGTTTGGAAAAAGAACAGTTGACAGTTGAAATTACGTCGCACTTGAGCAACATATTAGGCTATTGACGACGGTTTGAGGATCTAGTAACTGGATGAGACCTAGTAACTATGAAAATTGTTTAGTAAGATTATAGTCGTTTCTAGGGGAAGAGGCACTTAAAAGGAAAAATTTATATCGAAGATATCTTCAAATAAAATAGCCAATTATTTCAATATTGACATCGTATCTGTCTATTGCGAGTTTCAGTCGAAAATGCATGCCTAATTTTAGACCAATAATTCTTTAGATTGACATACACACAGCACAGATTTCCGATTCAATTAGACGTCATAAACATCTCTTATTACTTTATGAGTGTTAGCGAATGGCAGAGTAGTTTTTCGGTCATCTGTACAAAGTTTAATGGACATCACATGAACGATTACAACGGATATTTATTGTGTCGATGCAAATTTTCGTCCCGTTTTGTTTTGTTTTTAATTGAAGAGGGGTTTTTTACTAAAAATTACATTTAATCAATATAGTATGTGCCATTCTGTTCGATGATCTTTCTGCTTCTCTCCGGTAACTGCATCACTCCGCGCTCAGAGAAGTTCTGAGGTTTCTGGCTAAAGAGTTGATCCAGGCGACGAAACTTTCCACTTACGGGATGGGAAATCGCGAAGCAATCTTGCCTTTTTAGAAATAAAAAACCATATAGGTCAAAAAATGCTCCTTGTTTTCTGCCATTTTTAATGCTTAACAAGTTTTTAAAAACGCAACCCAATAACACAATGTTTTCCCAAGTACTCGATGAAATTCCTTCTGGCGTAACTAGGGTTGTTAAATGGTGTGTGAGTGTGAGTGTGTGGGGGGGGGTCCTCCCGAAAAGTATGGACAGTACCCCAGTAAAAAGGGAAAAATTAAATCAATTATATCAATATAATTCACACATATTAATTTTATTAATATAATTAATATATGTATTAATTATTAATTGATTGTTTTAATTACTATTCATTAATCAACACTTTATTTTTTTTCATCAGAAAAAATTTAATTTATGCAATATTTACCTGATGACTTTACGTTGAATTTTAATACTTACAATACATTTAAATTAGAAATTAAAACGTCGATTTTTTCGTAAACGTTACGATTTTTTCTGAATTTCTTAGATTTAAACTTGATTTTGCTTGAAGCACATCGGTAAAAATTCTCGATTCCGACTCTGCCGCCTATGAGAGCTCATAATTTTTAAAAAGTGTACTAACTATATACTTGCGAATAACTACATGCAACTATAATATTAATGATGAGTAGGGCAACTTTTTTGTTGCAGTAAAAATGGGAAAAGTTGCATTTAAGGGAATAAAATTGCATTTATTTTTAATACACTAAAATCTAAAGTAAATTATTCATAAAAAAATGAAAAAATTCAATACATATATATTGACAATTTTAGTCGTGTACAACAGTATTATAATACATCATTAAATACAGAAGAACGTTGAATGGCCGATCCTTGGCCAGTAGTTTCTTTAACATTGAAAAACTGCGCCAGCTGCAGTCATATAATGTGCTGTATCAGATAGCAGAAGCGCAAAATCCTTTCGTTTAATATTCAGAGATTTTAAAACATTATTTACAAGGTGAACAACATATTGATGATCGACACTCACCTAACTAACTCTGCAGTCGATTACACAAGTTTCTTCAGGATTATCAAGAGTGCCAACCAATGTGTTAAGGTGCTTGCGATTTATTTCACTTTCGTCTGTTAGGACGAACACTTTCTTTCCATGAACTTCTTGTTTGATACGCAATACTTCGGCGTTCTCAAGATCAGACACACGTGATGGAAGGGTTGATTGATAGGGCAAAAAAAAAAAAAAAAATAGTAATTTCATATTAATAAATTTTAAAAAGTTGCAGGTGGTTGCATTTATGCAAAAAGTTGCATTTATGTTGCGGTTATAACTCACTTATAATACACCCCATGTAGGAGGAATTTTGGTATTACTACTTTACATGCAGCGTAGAACGTGTGAAAAAAGGTGCATTTGTTGCAAAAAGTTGCCCTAATGATGAGATTAGGACATGAAATCATTCATCAGTGTTGATAGAAACTGAAATAGAGATATCACTGTTGTAATGTCAACAAGAAAAATAACTTATACTTTTCACAGTAGCATTTCTACTGAATTTTTTTAATAAAAAGTCATCTCCCGAAAGTATTATTTAAATTCTAACATAATTGCATCAAATATGTCTGTCTTACTTTTAAACTTCAATAATGTTTTCGCAATGTTATTTTTAATACTCAAACATTTGCTACAGCAAAAGTACAGATGATGTGTTGCGGACTCGTGTTTGTAACAAAATGAATCAAGAATTCTTGAGCTGACACGAGGAAAGTAATAACCAAGAAATATACTGCTTTTCTAACGCGTTTAATAAAGCTGAATGATTTCAGAACTAAATGGATTGTCTGATTGCACTGTAATAAATTAACCGCTTTTAAGAGCCCTTTAAGGAATTTAGACTTCTAATAATATGTAGGTTATTAAGATACTGTGATTATAAAGTGAAACTAGTCTCCCCGTTAATCCGAACCAACTGTTTTTAAAATTTGTAAAACAAAATACAGTAAATCAATAACATAATATATTAACATTATAGAAATAAAAAACACCATTGGTAAGAATGCCCATACCTTTAGATATTTAGATTATCATTAAATTAAAAATAATAGAAAAATAGTCACTAGAACTTCATGAACTATTACATTTGGACACAATTAATCAGTTTTTGCTGTGGTAAATACAAAAAACATTTTTCTAGTTGGTTCTTCAAAAAAACATATTTCAAGTTAAACGTAAAAGTCAAGTAAATAAAAATTTCACATATATGCCGTGCGATTATTTATATTATGAACGTAAAAATAATTAATTTAGTGAAAATAGCCAAAAAGCTTAAGGGAACTGAGACGTTCTTGACAACGCAAAACATGAAAATTTGTGGTGTACAAGACCTCTTTATTTTTCAATAAAAAAGAAATCCCTCAACTAAAAGACTATATTTATAAAAACTACATGCTTCATTCATTATATTACAGTAAAAATATATTCATTCTTTGCATTATTTTTTAAAATATGAGGAATCGAATAAGTACTTACAATAAACAGCCTTCTAATACATGGTGATGAATAGGTAAAAAATTCTCGTAAAAAATTCTATTCATATTAAAGAGGTGTAATTTTTTATGAACCTTTCTATGGTAATAACTCATCCAATGAACATAATTTATTTCATTTCTTATTGATAGTATTTTTTTTATTCACCAATTTTATGAGAAAAATCAGCCTATTTTTCCGAATTTCAAATTTTTTCGATTCAACTTTTTTTTATAATTTTTACATTCAACATACTGCAATAAAAATTAGTTTACTTCAATCCATATACATTTGTGTCAATATTAAAGAATGCATTAGGATTTTCCAAGCAGTAGAAAAATTTTTAAGCATACCTATTCATCACCATCTATTAGAAGGCTGTTTATTGTAAGTACTTATTCGATTCCTCATATTTTAAAAAATAATGCAAAGAATGAATATATTTTTACTGTAATATAATGAATGAAGCATGTAGTTTTTATAAATATAGTCTTTTAGTTGAGGGATTTCTTTTTTATTGAAAAATAAGGAGGTCTTGTGCACCACAAATTTTCATGTTTTGCGTTGTCGAGAACGTCTAACTTCCCTTAAAGCTCTGATATCTCGTTATTGACAAACATGACTATCTTGTTCGACGAACTGAATGGTGGTGAGGTAAGGGATTGAAACCCCCCCCCCCTCCCGGTTACGCCTATTTTTCACACAACATCAAACTTTTAGGCGTGTATAGTATAATAACTACACTAGGGATAACACTAGGATTTGCGATGCAATGCCATCTAGAACCACTAACGGGACGGACTTTAGTATCAACCTAATACACAGCAATGCAGCGGTTGAAAAGCTTTCGTGTGAGTACAAATCGACTAACAACCCAAAACCGAGGGTCGTTTGAAAAGTCTGGAAGAACGACATAAAAATTGTTTCAGTAAGTTTCTATTCGTCGTTTCTCGGGAAAAAGGCACTTAAGCGGAAAAATTTATGTCGGAAACCTCTTCCAACAAAACAGCCAATTATTTCAGAGCAGAGAATCTTCAGCAATAAAACCACACTTCAGAAGTCAGGACAAAGAGTCTCTTAAAGATGACACCGGGTTTGAAGGGGGCCACCAAGAAGCGCAACCTGACCTTGAGAATTAGCGGGTGTGGTGTTTCCCGTCCAAAGCAGTCGAGTTGGTATGGGGGATATTACATCTCCAGTTTGACATTTACGATCCTTGTCTAGAACAGTTTCCAGCAGGGTCGCGGGAAGCGAAAAAGAAACCGCGCTACTTGGGCCGCGAAAAAAACGGTCTATCTCGCTGCAAGTGGACGCAGACTGATTATTCAAAGAGAACCAGTCTTCGAAATCTTACCCCCAGGTTATTCGAGGATAACGGCAAGAGTGAAAAAAGACATTGGAATGGGTAAAACCCAATGAGATAAAATAGATACCACTTGACAGTTTTTATCTGATCGTGTCACCTAGGGGAAGTGAGTTGACAAGGTCGAAATATTGAATTATCTGTAACCAGATGTGGAATGGTACCGTTAACCTTTTGACTACGGCTATAGATATAACAAGCGTGATTATTTCTTGGCGTGATTCTTATAACTTTCAGGGTAATTGAATCTTCTGTAACCAGATATGGAATGGTACTGTTAACCTTTTGACTACGGCTATAGATATAACAAGCGTGATTATTTCTTGGCGTGATTCTTATAACTTTCAGGGTATAATTGAATCTTCTGTAACCAGATATGGAATGGTACTGTTAACCTTTTGACTACGACTATAGATATAACAAGCGTGATTATTTCTTGGCGTGATTCTTATAACTTTCAGGGTATAATTGAATCTTCTGTAACCAGATGTGGAATGGTACTGTTAACCTTTTGACTACGGCTATAGATATAACAAGCGCGATTATTTCTTGGCGTGATTCTTATAACTTTCAGGGTAATTGAATCTTCTGTAACCAGATGTGGAATGGTACTGTTAACCTTTTGACTACGACTATAGATATAACAAGTGTGATTATTTCTTGGCGTGATTCTTATAACTTTCAGGGTATATAATTGAATCTTCTGTAACCAGATGTGGAATGGTACTGTTAACCTTTTGACTACGACTATAGATATAACAAGCGCAATTATTGAATATTCTTTAACGAGATGTGGAATGGTACCGTTAACCTTTTAAGTACGGCAATAGATATAACAACCGCGATTATTTCTTGGCGTGATTCTTACAACTTTCAGGGTATAACTTCCGTACTGACCTTAGTCTAAATTCTTTCTTGACGCGATTCTTACAACTTTCAAGGTACAACTAACGTAATGGGCGTTCTATACATATGTGAGCCGAACCGTTCCCGAGCCTCTAGTTCTTATGATTTGGACGGGGTTTGGGGCGCAAAACGAACGGCTCGTGAACCGCTTATGGCGGTCGGTTTTTCGACGAACACAAAGGCCTCGGTTCAGATTGGGACGGCATCGTGAGTAGTTCGTTACTTTCTTTCTGATCGCGAACCTCCAGGCTCCATCGTCATTACCGGAGGCTGACGAATGACTATTTGGTGGTTCGCGGTTGTTCCTTCCTTTCCCATGGATCGCTGGAAGTTCGTTGTGAAAATAATTTCAACGAACGGTTCACGAGGGGCTCGAAAATGTGCACGCACCTTAAAAGTAAATCACCACCAATAAAATTTAGCAAAAATCAGGTTTGAATGTGATCGATTACGCGGTACATCGCTTAAAAATCTACCATGAGGTGTCATGAAACCAAAAATATTATTCAGAAATGATTGATTACTGATTAAAGTTTAAAATCTTATATGAGAACAAAAAATAAAAATATATATATAGCCCTAGAACGTTCTTTTGAGCAAAATTCTGAAAAGAAGTAATATAACACGTGTCAATAACATCATACTAAACTTGAGCAGCGCTTTGCAACCAGTGTGCCTCAAGACACCGGTGGTGAAATGATTGAAATTGAATATTTTCATTCAGTTTAACTTTTGACAGGTAATTTTAAGTAATAATCTAAAAGTAATTTTAAATATTGTTTTTAATTACGAAATATCAAATAAATCGCTTCCAAAAGATATTTTGCAAGCCACTTTGGAGGGTTGGTAATTACTATTATTATTTTTTCTTTTGTAAATCAATCAAAATTATACCCTTTTTTGTCAGATTGGCAAAAAAATATAATATATTTTTGATACGCCGTAAAGTTTTAGTAGTTAGGTTATTCATGTGAAATACATGATGCGCTATGAGATGTAAAGAGATAGGAAATCGTGAGGAATAAAATCGGATAAAACTAAGATATCGAGTGGATTCTGATTTAATACATATTCAAATTTGTGCTGAGAGGGGTCTGTTTATGAGTTGTCTAGAAGAGATAACATTTTATAGGAAAAGTGGGAAAACACTTATGCATAAAAAAAATATAATAATTATCTATGTAAAGAGTGACACACACAGAAGCAAAAGCAATAGATATAATAAAAGCATTTTCACTTAAAATCTCCACATAAAATTAATTAGAATAAATTGCAGACTCAACAAAAATATCCCAATTACGAATCCTCCACGAAAAGAATATTCAAAGGTTTCCTTTGCAAAACATCGTCTTCATACACAAGTTACTACGATCGGGAACGAAACAGATCAGTTAATCGGATTGTCAATTTCAAATGATGAATCGAAGATACCAGACATTCGGTCACGAGAAATATTTATTCAGCACACTTTTAAGGCATTATAACGTTTCTGGTGGAGAATTTGAAATGTTTATCTTCCGAAACGTACGAAAAGGAACTGTCCATGTTGAAAACTTTGAGTCATCTGATTTTCTTTTAGTTTAGTATCTTGCAAATTTAAATAAATTTAAGCAAACGTTAAAACTTTCAGTTTTGGGAGAGTCAGTGACAGGTAACTTTAGATAAGGGTTCCTTTTGTTTCATTAATCATATCAATACTCTTATCTAAATCGATGCAATGCTATCTACTCGATCTGATAAGCACTTAAAACTACGTAGTATGATGCGTAATGAAACAAAAGGAAACGTTTTTTCAGTCATACTAATAGTTTGACAACGAATAACTAAACAAACATTCAAATCTTGTTTCGCGAAACACTCTATCTTTTTGTCACTTGTGAAGCTCCGATGCGATTTGTAGAAACGCGAATTTGCGATGTGATAAGTCAATGAAGAAAAAGCAAATTCATAATCATCGTATTTTAATATTCCGTTCAGAGTGATTCATTCAGTAAACTGTTCAGTAATTTAATAATTGTTATTTTATCTAAAGAACGTTAGGTATAGGGGTTACAGATGCGTAGAATGTTACATAAATATTGAATATGTGCTAATAAATTAAAATGATATATAAAGAGACCATCACCAAAAATCAGACAAGATGAACCAAACAAAATAACCAAGAAACAAAATGACAAAGAAACAAAATTACGAAGAAACAAAATTACGAAGAAACAAAATAACAGAGACAAAATAACAACGAAGTAAAATAACAGAGAAGCAAAATAACATAATAACAGCCCTTTAGACGAACGGCGCTAAAAGCCGCAGAGAACAAATAGAGAAGCATAGGGAAACATGAAGTAGAAACTACTAGAAAGTAAATTTTTCCGTGAGAAACCAAACAAGAAGGAGTGAGCGCTTACTTTGTCAAGGTGAGAAAAGCAGAAGTCACTTTTAAGAAAAGAAGCTTTGGAGGACTGTATTTTGGTTGGGCTGTTTTTATTCCTTTGGCTGTTCTATGATTACTTCACATTTCGTAGATGATGTTTTTATTTTTTATGATTTTATATTAACCACTTATCTTCGCAATTTTTTTTAGTTTTCGGTGAGTAACTTGTGTTTATTTCTTTGGCTAAGCCTCACACAAGTACAGAAAAAACTCAAAGCTTTCTTAAAAGTCACTCCTGCTCTCATTGACAAAGTAAGCGGTTTCATTCCTTCTACCTTGCTTTGTTTCTTATAGACATATATAAATTATAAAATTGTTATTTAATTTATTCATTATTAATATCTCCCCTTCCCGAAAGTGTACGTTTGTTTAAAACATCTCTTCTTGAATTTAAAAAAAAATCATTTATTTTAATATTCTTTATACAAAATAGTTTTTTTTACTAATTTATAAATAATTCACAAAGAATTATTTGAAGAATGACTTTATTTTATTCCCCCGACAGTAACCATCTACAAAATAGTTATTGACCATTTTTCCATGTTTTAATTTTTTTTTTTTTTTTTTGGGGGGAGGGGGGTTATACTTTGAAGTTTTCAAATTTTTACTGCCAGTTTGACTAAAGTTTTATCTACCCTTTCCGGTCTTTTCAAATTGACATATGGCATCAACGTTTCAAATGCTACTAAAAATGAATTTTGAGTAACAAGATTTCAATACATATTTGGTGTTACTAACTGACCATTTTCAATATGTTGACAGAAGAACTTTCGTAAAGACTTGAGAAACTTTACTTTTATCCTTGAATTGATCCTTTACTTCAGTTTACAAAAGTGAAAAGACGCAAGATAAAAATGACTATAAATGTAAGGTTCAGATCTTCATTTAGCCAAAAAATTGTAGTTCTAACCTAACTGAATCCTTGAATTAATTCTTTACTTTACAGCTCAGACTAGTGATAAAAAAAAACAGACTCCGTTTTAAATTTAGTCCAAATCTAAATTTGTCCTAAAAATTGTATTTCTAACCTAACTTTTTTTATCCTTAAATAAATCGCTTACATTACAGTTTACGCAAGTGACAAGACAACATAAAATTAACTGCTTTTGAATATAACAAGATACATATCTTTATTTGGCCTAAAAAGTATATTTGTAAACGTTTTATATTCTTCAATTAATCCTTACTTTACAGTTTAGACTTGTGATAAAAACAAGTTGACCAATAAAACACTGTTTTTTTAATGTAATAAGGTTCGGACCTTTATTTGACCTAAAAATTGTATTTCTCTCTTTCCCCTATACGCGAAATGAAATTCTGGGCTCTAATCATATCCACCTAAAAGTTCACTTAAAAATCAAAGTCAAGTCATACGATAAAAATAACTGTTTTTCAAATGTAATAAGGTTCAGATCTTCATTTTACTTATAGAATTGTATTTGCAACCAAACTTTTTAACCTTTAATTGGTCCCTTACTTTACAATTTAGACAAGTGGCAAGAAAATATAAAATTTTCTGCTTTTTAAATATAAGGTACAGATCTTTATATGGCCTAAAGAATTCTAACTTTCGTTCCCCTTCATCACGAAATTCTGTCTGCGATCTACTTAATATATCATGCGTAAAAGTTCGCTTTAAATCAGTCATATGACAAGATAAAAAGGACCCTGCTTTTTAAAAGTAATTTGATCCAGATCTTCATTTGTCCTAAAAATTATAACTTTGACCCCCTCCTAAATGAGATTCTGGCTGCGATCTATCTCTTCGTAAAGTTCGCTTTAAATCAGTCCAATGACAAGATAAAAATAAAAATAAACTTCTTTTTAAATATAATAAGGTCCAGATCCCCAATTGGGCTAAGAAAATTGTGTTTCTAACTTTGCCCACCTACCTAAAAAAGAAATTCCGACTACGCTCTACTAGCACAACACAAAAGTTGACTTGAAAGTACTTACGGAAAACAACGGCAGCATGAAACGATCTACAGCACCATAGCAGAGGGCATCCAGTATGACATGCCGCGGTCGTGTCAGCTCTGACAGCAACTGAGCCAAGCACATGGGATGGGTAACAAGTTGCTGGGGTTGCCATAGCTGAGGCGATTTTCCCTGCCAATCGCCTGCTAGGATCTCTTGCCCGAGGGGAAAGCGAAGAACTCCAGCAGAGAGAGATAAATGAAGGAATTGAGTTCCGGTGAGCGTGGATCTTTTAGGGGGAATTCGAAAGAGTTTAGCAACGGTGGGAGGTGGGACCAACTGGCCCGTGGGGAGGATTCGGCCCTTATCTCAGCCCTCAACGAGCCCAGGAAAGTTTGGAAGTGTGGAGATTTCGTCCTTGTTCAAAATTAGCGGAGTTGGAAAAGGCTCGATTCCGGGTGAAGATGGGATTTTTAAAATCTGCGGCAAGGTGAGGTTGCCCTATACTCATACCAAAGGATGATTAAAATACAATAACTAGAGTCATATTAATTTGTTAACTAGTTATTTGCGAGTTATTAATTTTTCAATTAGTTATTACCACACTAGAACTCGATTCCGGGTGACGGTGCGATTTTTAAAATCTGCGGCAAGTGAGGCTGCTCTATACTCATACCAAAGGATGATTAAGATAAAATAACTAGAGTCATATTAATTTGTTAACTAGTTATTTGCGAGAATTTGTTAATTAGTTATTACCACTAGAACTCGATTCCGGTTGAAGGTGGGATTTTTAAAATCTGCGGCAAGTGAGGCTGCCCTATACTCATACCAAAGGATGACTAAGATGAAATAACTAGAGTCATATTAATTTGTTAACTAGTTATTTGCGAGTTATTAATTTTTCAATTAGTTATTACCACTAGAACTCGATTCCGGGTGACGGTGGGATTTTTAAAATCTGCGGCAAGTGAGGTTGCCCTATACTCATACCAAAGGATGATTAAAATAAAATAGCCATAGTCATATTAATTTGTTAACTAGTTATTTGCGAGTTATTAATTTTTCAATTAGTTATTACCACTAGAACTCGATTCCGGGTGACGGTGCGATTTTTAAAATCTGCGGCAAGTGAGGTTGCCCTATACTCATACCAAAGGATGATTAAAATAAAATAGCCATAGTCATATTAATTTGTTAACTAGTTATTTGCGAGTTATTAATTTTTCAATTAGTTATTACCACTAGAACTCGATTTCGGGTGACGGTGCGACTTTTAAAATCTGCGGCAAGTGAGGCTGCTCTATACTCATACCAAAGGATGATTAAGATAAAATAACTAGAGTCATATTAATTTGTTAACTAGTTATTTGCGAGAATTTGTTAATTAGTTATTACCACTAGAACTCGATTCCGGTTGAAGGTGGGATTTTTAAAATCTGCGGCAAGTGAGGTTGCCCTATACTCATACCAAAGGATGATTAAAATAAAATAACTAGAGTCATATTAATTTGTTAACTAGTTATTTGCAAGTTATTAATTTGTTAATCAGTTATTACCACTAGAATAACTAGTTAACAAATTAATATGAATCTAGACAATTTTAGTCTCGTGCACAACAGTGTATCATAATACATTCTTAAATACAGAAGAACGTTGAATGGTCGATCCTTTGCCAGTAATTTCTTTAACATTGAAAAACTGCGCCAGCCGCAGTCATGTAATGTGCTGTATCGGATAGCAGAAGAGCAAAATCCTTTCGCTCCACATTCAGAGATTTTAAAACGTTATCTACAAGGCGAACAACATATTGATGATCGACACTCGCCTCGCAAACTCTGCAATCGATTACGCAAGTTTCCTCTGGACTATCAAGAGTGCTAACCAATGTGTTAAAAGTTACTTCTTACCATTTATTTCACTTTCGTCTGTTAGGACGAACACCTTCTTTCCATGAACTTCTTGTTTGATCCGCAATACTTCGGCGTTCTCAAGATCAGACACACGCGATCGAAGGGTTGGTTCAGGGGGCAAAAAATGAAACAGTAATTTCATATTGATTAATTTTAAGTTACATTTTAAAAAGTTGCAGGTGGTTGCATTTATGCAAAAAGTTGCATTCATGCAGGAATTGTTGCATATGTTGCGGTTATAACTCACTTACTATACACCCCATGTAGGAAGAATTTTGGTTTTAGTACTTTACATTCAGCGTAGAACGTGTGAAAAAAAAGTTGCATTTGCTGCAAAAAGTTGCCCTAATCATTATATTCATTCGTAAACTTTTATCCACCTAGATGTGTCATCAGTAGAACTCGGATCGATATGCAAAAATATAATCTGAAATATGCATTACTAAATCCCAAAATATGCGAAATTGCAAAAAAAAATTTCATTCTTACAATAAAGGCAGTGAGGAAGATAAAGGAAAAGTGAGTCACACTTTCACATTCAATTAATACAAAATGTTATTTATTAATAGCTTCACCCACTGTCCTGGCGATCTTGGAGTGATTTGTTTTTCAAACTCTTTACATAAATTAGGTATCGCCGGCCGGGGTCATTCGTTTCATCGACATCCAGATGGAGGAATCACCCATCTCATTTTGTATTATTTGTATCACCTTCTCGTACACTGGCGTAATGTAGTTATTTCCGACTGTCGATTCATGAGGAATTTCTTAGTCTGTGTACTTCTTCAAGAAGGCTCTAAAATGTTCATTCTCCAACTTATAAAGATCAATATTGGATATCAACATTGCCCTAATTTTGGTACATCTCGTTCATCTCCGAAGATTGGGACACTGACTCAAACTTTGACGCTGACAAAAGCTGTTGAATATTCTTATCTTTTTGCGCCTTTTCCACTTTTTGTTAGTGAGTTGTAGTTGATTTGAGTTGGAATGCTTCTGAAAACCTTCCTTCGTAACGCACTAGGCAAAGTTCTCTGAAAAAAAAATTTGTGAAAATGTTTACAAATAAAGAAAAATCGTCCAAATATGCACAAAACATGCAAAAAAAAACCCAAATATGCACTATAAATTCGGGTTTTTTTTGTTGTTGCAAATTGCTAAAAACCACTCAATACGGATTTCTATCAACATTAGCGATTAAAAAAAGATATATGCAAAATCCGAGCTCTAGTCATCAGCAACTGATCATTCGCTCCGACTCTTCAAAGCACCAACATTGCGAAAGTCTCCAAAGAGGTCTCGCAGTGGGACTCAACAAGCGAAACAGGACACGCTTTCCACAGGGGGTAACATAGTCATCGACAACCAGACTGGGCATGCTTCCCTTCATCGGATGGTACGCCGTTGTCCCCTTCTGGGGTAAGGCAGTAACGGACTCCTTCCAAAAGCAAGGACATTCTAGATTCCTTATCAGTTGTTGCTCTTACTAATCCTCCAGTGTCTGAAGAAGTCAGACAAGGTCCATAAGTCCACTGACGACCAGAAAATCAGCACAATAAGGGGATGAACAATGAGGTAAGCACAATGAGAAAGTCTCCAAAGAGGTCTCGTAGTGGGACTCAACAAGCGAAACAGGACACGCTTTCCACAGGAGGTAACATAGTCATCGACAGCCAGACTGGGCATGCTTCCCTTCATCGGATGGTACGCCGTTGTCCCCTTCTGGGGTAAGGCAGTAACGGACTCCTTTCAAAAGCAAGGACATTCTAGATTCCTTATATGTTGTTGTTACTAATCCTCCAAAGTCAGACAAGGTCCATAAGTCCACTGACTCCCAGAAAATCAAGTACAATAAGGGGGAGGGGCATAATAAATATCCTCTCTAGAGAGGCCCATGCAGTTCAAGATGTGCTCAGTGGTGGCCGGCAGGTAAAGACACTTGGTATATGTGGCGAAAACCTTTTCACCCTCATTGAACGAAAGGCTCTTGAGATGACCACTAGCAAGACGAGAGAGCGCAGACTTGGAGCCTCTGTCACAAAGCAAGGGACAGCATCAGTCCAGGCTTTTTACCCAAATACCAATGAACAGCAGGCTCCAGCCACTTCGTCATTTAACGGATTTTTCCAGGGAAAAAAGTTCCAGATAGGTGAGTGCAGAAGAAGAGGCTGTGGGAAGTCCTCAGCCTTCTTAACGAGCTTGTCTGCCATTTCGTTACCGTGAATGTCTACTAGGGATGCGACATCGACAGCAAAACATCGATGTTTTGAAACAACGATGTTCAAAATTAAAACATCGATGTTGATAATACATCGTTCCAAAAACATCGATGTTTTTAAACATCGATGCTTTTAAAATTCAGTGTATTTAAACTTTTTCTCCCATTTCTTAAAATTGGTTTAGCAACTAAGGATGCAACATCGACAGCAAAACATCGATGTTGATAATGCATCGCCCCCAAACTATGTACGTTTTTAAAATTCAGTGAATTCAAACTTTTTTCCCCATTTCTTAAAACTGGTTTAGCACCTAGTGATGCGACTTCGACAGCAAAACATCGATGTTCAAAATTAAAAATCGATGTTGATAATGCATCGCCCCCAAACTATCGATGTTTTTAAAATTCAGTGCATTTAAACTTTTCCCCCCATTTCTTATAACTGGTTTAGCAACTAGTGATTTGACATCGGCTTCAATACATCGATGATTTTTATAAAACATCAATGTTTTGAAAACATCGACATCGATGTCGTATCCCTACTTTTCAGACCCTTCACCCTTGGTCACTTTGGTCTAAAAGTATGTTCAATTTGCTGATTATAAAAATTCTGCTACTTGGTTATTTTTAAAATTTTTATAACGGTACTTTTTTCATTCAAAAATAAAACATCGACATCGTAAAAACATCGACAAGTATAAACATCGATGTTACAAAAACATCGACCCCAATACATCGATGTTAAATACATCGATGTTTTCTTAAAAACATCGATGTTTTGAAAACATCGACATCGATGTCGCATCCCTAATGTCTACATGCGAAGGAATCCATAGATTCCTTATCTAAAATGGCCTAGCTCCAAGTAGTTTCGATGAGATATCTCATCTACCAAGATCTGATAAATTTCGTTAATGGCGAAATATCTCGTTATAAGGATTTTATCGAATTTTTGAAGATGACGCGATAAAAATCTGGTCATTTTTTCTAATCAGGATATATCTCAATCATCAAGATCTGGTCAGTTTGTTTTCTAATGATGAGTTTCTCGAAAATCCAGATCTGGTCAGTTTTTTTCTGATCATGAGGTATCTCGACAATCAAGATCTGGTCAGTTTTTCTAATGATGAGATCTCGATCATCGAGATCTGTACAATTTTTGTCCAATTACGAGATGCCTCGTCCAGGCCACAATCCAGAGGGTTAAGGATCCTTGGAACTAGCTCGTGGAAAGCACCAAGGTGAAAATGGACTGGCTTCGTGAGTGGTTGAGAATTTCCTATTGTACCGAATGAGAACTGTCCAGAGTATGATTTCTCTCCAAGCTCTAGCTAGCCAATCTTTGAATCGCCAAAGCACAGCGCCGTTTTTTTATTTCATTTTCCATCCTCAGACACGAATGAAGTAAAGAATACGGATGGTAAATGAAGTTTTTAGAAATGGTTCCATGCTTCGGAGATTCGAGGTTGGCAAGCTACCGGTTGGCGAAAAACCACTGCCCTCGACAGTTTTCATTCGTACAACAGGAAATTTCTCAATCCCTCGATTCGAAAGAAAATTTTCCTTCGCGCAATTTCTCGCCAGTCTTGAATCGCCAAAGCATAGAGCCATTTTTTTTTTAATTTCATTTGCCGTCCACAGAACATGAAGTCCGGTGGGACACTTCTCCTTTAGCTCTGGCTTCACGAGATACTCTAGTGATCTTTTATTTTCATACAGGGCTTACTGTCTTTACGATGGCCACGGTCTGAGGCTCTAACGCTGGAAAAGGTTTTGCAACCACAGGAACTCATCCACAACCTCATTTTCTGCTTGTAAACGCGGTGCAAACCCGCTTCAGTGTTCGAGGTGGTCGTACCATAGATGAAGTACAGCAATACCCCGACTTACGCGAACTCGGAGCTACGCGGTTTTTGATTTTTCGTTTGCCAACGCAGATGTCCGCTATCTTCAGTGTTTCTCTTGCTGCGATACGCTGTAACGTAGCGGGCCGAGTGATGTGTCTGTCAACACAACGAAACAGCCTGATTTACAAATAACTTGCGTTTATTTTACATAAAAAGCTATACATACATTATATTACAATAATACCCGGCTTACGCGATTTGATTCGTCGGTCCCACCTATCGCGTAACTTCGGGGTATTGCAGTATAAAAGTAGAGTGAGTAATGGTGACCTTTTCATGTGACCAGGATCATACGACTATTTTACAACTAGTAGTAACGTGACTCTAAGACTACTTTCGTCTGATGGGTGGAACCTGACATTCATCATCTGATTTGTCCACGCAACAGGAGAAGACGCTCACCCTTCGATTCGTCATCTAATTGGTCCATTGATTGATCATCTTATAGTAGTAATCATTGGTAATTTCATTACTTTTGTCGCTACCCAAAATTCATTCACACACCTCCCATATCGTAAGATGTTCTATCCTCATACGGGGTAATAAGATTCGTAATCACACACACACACATCCAAGACAATTTTTTACAAAACAGTCACATGACTACTTATCGACATATTATCATATCACTACGGCTTTTTTACAGTTCAGTTGTGTTCGTGTTAGAATTTTGTTTTACTCATCTGTTCGGTAACTCTCGAAGTACGGTTTGTATTGTTTTCCCGCATCTAGGTCACTTCACTCCATGTAAAGTTGCAGCTGAAAACCTTACCGTTCCTCTGTTTATTTAGGCAAAGCTAATCAAATACTAAATGCTGATGATGAACCCATCCATAGTTAAATGACTACAATTTTAACGAGTTTATTATTACAAATTTTATCACTAAACACCCTAACCAAGGGTTCCATACTTCTTTTTTGAAATGGACGAAGGGAAAGTTAGGTTCATTGCCAATTGCAACGGTCTGGAGAGAAAGTTAAAGACAATTACTGGTGATTTGCTACCGATGCTATCTTCCAATAACAATGACAAGTAAAGAAACAAATCACTGTCATATGTCCAGACGATTAAAGACCATTGTGAAGAGTATGATCAAGTAGAAAAGAAGTTTCATAGCAACATAACCATCCTTTAAGAACTCTAATAATAGTCCCTAAACTTGCAAGTGTAAGTATCTGTACAGTAGTCACGTCTACCTTGAGGCTATGCTAATGAATTTACCAACAATCCGTGACTACGGCTAGCGTATTTTATTGTCAAAAGAGCATTGACCGACCTTTTAAATAGAGAAAAATTTAACATATTTTTAAGCTAAGTTAAATATCTATTTAAGATGGTTATCAATTTGTAAATAGCTCGACTTCTCGAAACTTGAACAGTCGGGCAATGTTTGAATATGCATTCAGTTATACAGGGGTTGGACAAAAATATGGAAACCCCTCGTGAAATGCATGCTTGAAAGGAAAGGTTAATTCTAATGAAATGTGTAGATGGCGCTGGCGTTTTCGCTTACTGACACCACCTATACAACGTCGTAAATATGCTGCGCTGGTCAGTTGTTGTCGGGGCACTGTTCTGTGAACTAGTGATTGCATCATGTCAGAGCTAACAGACTTCGAACGTGGGCAAATTGTTGGAGCTCGTCTGGTGGGTGCTTCCGTAAGCAAGGTAGCCGAAGTGTTTAGTGCTTTAAGAGGTACTGTATCTATATTCCGCACATTTGATAAGCGGAAAAACATCATCCACTAAATCACAGCGCTGACGAAAGTGTGTGTTTAGCGATCGTAACAGACGATCATTAAGGAGGATTGTGACCAAAAATAAGAAGACCACAGCTGCAAAAGTTACTGCTCAAATCAATGTCGTGCTCACAAACCCTGTGAGTACCAAAACAATAAGAAGGGAGCTCCATAAGCAGGGTATTTCTGGCCTAGCTGCAATTCAAAAACCATTCATCATTGATGCTAATGCCTGTAACATGAAAAAGTGGTGTTTAAGGCATAAAGCCTGGACTATTTAGCAATGGAAGACAGTAATTTGGTCGGATGAGTCTTATTTCCCACTGTTTCCCACTTCTGGCCGAGTATACGTCTGGCAAACGCCATCACAAGTGTATAATACAGATTGTTTGTTGCCAAGAGTGAAACATGGCGGGGGTTCTGTGATGGTTTGGGCAGGGCACATCGTGGTTTTCTGTGGTCCCCATGATTACTCTGCAAGGGCACATTAAGGATTATGTCAACATTTTGGCCGATCACAAATCCAAGCCATCATTGTTATCTGAACTTGCCACCGTTTTGCAGGAAGAATGGTACAAGATTCCCTTGGCAAGCATACAGGAACTGTATTTATCAATTCCGAGAAGACTACAAGCTGTTTTGAATGCCAACGGTTTTCCTACACCATATTAGGCATGGTTACATGGCTTTTTAGGTGCTTCCATATTTTTGTCCAACCCCTGTATCTCGCTATAGTAAAAAAAGTTAAAGCCGCTGTTGCAGGATTGAGAACTGGGTTTTTTCTCTCGATTCTTATTAATCGCTTTTTTTGGAAAAATCGGGTCATCTTCGTTACTTTTTTGTGTATATCTATATCTTAATGCTATTAATTTTTAAATTTAAAAACATCACAGGAAACCTTTGAATGTACTCTTTCTTACAGTACAATTATTTTTGAAATTGGTTAATAAATAAATTTGATGCGATCAAAAGTTGGTCACACAATTTTCGTATTTTTAGATCGCGAAGCGATAGCGTTCATTCTTTACGGAAATAAAGGTTACATTTTCTGACTAACGGATTTGCCAGATCCCTTTGAAACTTGCTGTGGCGTCATGCTCGTTTTTTTCGCTCAATTCTCAGACGGTTTACCGATTAAGTATAGATCAGAATATTACGAGATTAACATGATTTATTCAAATTTGTACAGGGAACAAGATAGAGATAATTTTTAACTGATACGGCTATTACTTTAGGGTGCATTAAGTGTTAAATTTAAAAAAAAAGCGAAATCACTTATGAAATGAGTGTTGGTTTGCGAAGCAAACCAAATGGGACTGAGTAGCAATCACCTGGGGTTGGCGAGCGTTAGCGAAACCTCGCTGTGACGTCATGTACCGGAAAGTCAATTTAGGATTATACGAATTATTAAGATAGTTTCGCCGTCGCAGGAGATTGACTCTGCGAAAGGAGTGTTGGTTTGTGAAGCAATCCCCGGGGGTTGGGGAGCGTAGGCGAGCAGGGGACGGAGCCCCCGTAGTGTAACTAAACCGTACTTTATTTTTCCGAAAGGAATTTAAAATTGACTTTTACAATTAACTTTATGGTAGTATTTTAATCAACGTCGCTCTAGGGCATCACAGCGGACTATTAGTGACTGTCCGGGATCAATCACAAAGGGGCCGACCAACCGGTATAGTGGTTAAGGTGTTAGCCTCTAGATCGGAAGGTTCCTGGTTCGAATCCAGGTCCGGGCATGGATGTTTGTAAGCGTATGGTGTAGAGGCGGCTGGTGCACCTTAAATCTGTTGTGGCCGAAAGTCCTCACGTTGGGTTGGCGAGGAAGTTTGGAGAGTGGGGTGCCAGCTCAGGTGTTGCTTCGTCATCTGACCGTGGTTCAAAATTACGAGGTGTTGTCCTCGGATCTTTCCCTTAAGGGACTGATCCCGGACCGTCGTCAATAGCCCGTTGTGTTGCTCTAGTACGACGTTAACTAAAAATTACCAAAATTACCACAAAAAAATTACCCATCACAAAGGGAAAGATTTGAGGACAACACCACGTAATTTGGATCATAAACTCTGCCATCTGACCGTGGTTCAAAATTACAATGTGCTGTCATCGGATCTTTCACTTCGGGATTGATCCCGGGTCGTCGTCAAAAGTCCAGTTGTTGCTCCACTGAGACGTTAAGTAAAATACCGACTGACCGTTTGAAGTTTTTACTGGATAAGCTATAAATAAAATGTGAAAAACTAGCCAATTGACATAATGTTCAGATAGGTAGGTAGGTATTCTAACTAACATCGTACTAGAGCAACACAACGGGATCCTGACTACGGTCCGGGATCTATCCCCGAAGGGAAACATCGAGGACAATATCACGTAATTTTGAACCACGGTCAGATGACGAGTCAACACCTGAGCTGTCAAACTACTCTTAGATGCGATAACCAGGTTAGAAAAGCTACGGATTAGCAACCGCAGGGTTACGAGTTTGAATCCAACCCAAGATCGTCGTGTACATGGGGGGCTGGTGCACGTTAAATCTGATGTATCCTTAAATGCCTTTGCGTTGGCTTGGTGTGGAATTTTGGAGAGTAGGGAACCAGCTCAAATGTTTCTCGTCAACTGACTTTGGTTCAAAATTGCGTGGCGTTGTCCTGGGTAATGGTAATGGTAATTTTAGTTAACGTCGTACTAGAGCAACACAACGGGCTATTGACGACGGTCCGGTAATTGGTAATTTTAGTTAACGTCGTACTAGAGCAACACAACGGGCTATTGACGACGGTCCGGGATCAGTCCCTTAAGGGAAAGATCCGAGGACGACACCTCGTAATTTTGAACCACGGTCAGACGACGAAGCAACACCTGAGCTGGCACCTCACTCTCCAAACTTCCACGCCAACCCAACGTGAGGACTTTCGGCCACGAAAGATTTAAGGTGCACCAGCCGCCTCTACACCATACGTTTGCAAACAACCATGCCCGGGCCCGGATTCGAACCAGGAACCTTCCGTTCTAGAGGCTAATACCTTAACCACTATACCGGTTGGTCGGCGCGTTGTCCTGGGATATTTCCCTTTGGAATTGGCCGACCAACCGGTATAGTGGTTAAGGTGTTAGCCTCTAGATAGGAAGGTTCCTGGTTCGAATCCGGGTCCGGGCATGGATGTTTGTAAACGTATGGTGTAGAGGCGGCTGGTGCACCTAAAATCTGTCGTGGCCGAAAGTCCTCACGTTGGGTTGGCGTGGAAGTTTGGAGAGTGGGGTGCCAGTTCAGGTGTTTCTTCGTCATCTGACCGTGGTTCAAAATTACGAGGTTTTGTCCTCGGATCTTTCCCTTAAGGGACTGATCCCGGACCGTCGTCAATAGCCCGTTGTGTTGCTCTAGTACGACGTTAACTAAAATTACCATTACCATTACCCTTTGGAATTGATCCTGGACAGATGTCAATAGCCCGTTGTGCTGCTCCAGTGTGACGTTAATTTTAATATCTACCTACCAACTTGGCTACCACGGCACAAAATCGACATAAAGACACTGAAGACTATTTGTTATTGGAATCTAATCGAACTAACAACGAGCACTTGGCGAGCAAATTACCATTACCATTACAATCCGAGGTGCTTTATTTTTATTACAATCTTGTATTGTTCTGTTAATTCAAGAAAAAATATTAAACGGAAGTAAAATGGCAACGTAAATGGAGACATTCAACACCAAATACCTCGACTGTAGACTCCCTTGTATTGATTTTGTAGGTACGATTCATGTTTTTTAAATAACCCTTCGATTCAATTCTTAGGGAAATGAAGGGCCACTGTGTGAAATCAAATTTTAATCGCAATTGCTTTTACCGATGAATATATGAAGAGGATGATTGTTTCAAACACTGGTGCATGCTTACTTTAACCAGGGAATCCGATTTCGTTGGTAAGTCATCTTCTTGTACTTCATTGTAAATGCTTGTATATTCAAATTTAGTTTGATATCCTGATTCTATGTATGTAGTTTTTCTTATACGCTATTTTTGAGATTTGAAGGAAACAAGGTCAATTTTTTAGTCAGCATGTAATTGTCCTTCGGTTATACCTTTTTAAAAACATTTCCAAAGTTGCAATCTCGTTTAGTTTCGCCGATCAACCGGTCTGGTTGTTAAGGTGTTAACCTCTAGATCGGAAGGTTCCTGGTTCGAATCCGGGTCAGTGCATGGTTATTTGTAAGCGTATGGTGCAGAGGCGGCTGGTGTAACTTAAATCTGTCGTGGTCGAAAGTCCTCACGCAAGAATAAAACCAGATTTTCATCTATCCAATCCGTTATTTTATACTTTTTAGTTTGAAAAAAAGTTAAATTTATGGATACTTTCCTCGAAATGCTTAGTCAAGGGTAGATTATATACATGGGTAGATTATAACATATGAAAAAAATAGTAGGTATATTCTGGAATTTTTTTGCAGGAGTTGGTGTGGAAGTTTGGAGAGTGGGGTGCCAGCTCAGGTGTTGCCTCGTCATCTGACCCTGGTTCAAAATTACATGGTGTTGTCCTCGGATCTTTGGGATACCCTAGATCCAGACCCCTAGGTTATTGATACCGGATCGTCGCCAATAGCCCGTTGTGTTGCTCTAGTACGACGTTAATTAAAATTTACCATTACCATTTAGTATCGTTTTTAAAACACATTAAAACACATCGCACCCCGGCAAGAAAAGTGACACGACTCAAAAATTAAAAATTTTGATGTTTTGTCAATGAAAAATATGTGTGATGTGCCCTAGCGTGTTATATTACTATTCTATCTCTAATATTATAAAAGGAAGTGTTTGTCTGTATGTCTGTTTCGCAGCCGCAAAATACTGACGATTTATGGCACTTACAGCAATGAGATTTGGCACACAGGTAGTCCGAATTTTTTTTCAATTTTTGGGTTGCGGCGAAATTTTAAAATTCAATCTAGAAGATTTTTAAATGAATTTAATAGTTTTATCTCCATTGCTTTTTTAAACGCGGATAACTTTTTCTACCAGTGTGAACTTGCAATCAGGGTTTGGAATCATGCCAAGTTTTTTTCATCCGCAGAACGAGGAGAAAATAATTTTTTTTATTTCCGCTTTGATTTTGCGCGGACGAATAAATTTCCAGCTAGACGATAAATCTTTGAACTGAAGTCGGTTCTTTTTTCTATATCCCAGCACGCAGTGGCTAGTAGAATATAATAGAAGTTATCACCATAAATACTTACTTACAATTTAAAAGAAGTTTATACTATTTCAATATAAGTTGTATAGAATGCTTGAAGTTTCTCAAATTCTGCAGTTTTGAGGTGTCACTTTTCCTGCTGGGGTGCGACATGTTTCACTAAACACATTAAAATAATTCATCCGTTAACTTCTGGCACCCAAACACATCCGGTGGTTTAAAATAACGTGGCATTGTCCTCGAATCTTTCCCTTAATTTCTTTTATCCTGGACCGTCGCCAATAGCCCGATGTGTTGCTCCAGTGGACGTAAATTAAAATACAGATCGACCCAATTAATTTCGGGGTCGTCGTTGCTCAGTGTGTATGGCCACTGCTCTAGCAACCTTCGAGTTGCATGTGGGGCAGATTCGAATCTGGGTGTATGTAAAAACTTTCATTGTGTATGTCTATTACTTGATATTTTATGTCTTGTGTCTGGCGCAGTATGGCCAAATATGGCCCTTGCGCCATGAAACCCCGAAGCCAAATCAATCCAAATAAATCCGTGAACCCCTTAACAAAACAAATAGCTTCTACGATTCTTCATTGGCTTGGGAATCAAGACTCCGAACGAGTGAACAGGTGGAGGGGTTGTGCTCTAGTTGCGACATTTATTCTAAATCCCCTTAAAAAACTACCATGCGCCATAAAACCCAAACAAACTAACCCTTAAAAACAACCCATAAAAAATACTGTCGGAAAAATTCTTCAGCCAAACTGAAAACAATAGCAATGCAATTGTTCAAGAAATTGAAATATAGGATCTGATCCTTCCACAAAATAAGAACCAGACCGCAAATAACCCTACTATTTACATTTTTCTAATTTTTCAATTTTAATTTCTTAAATGTGTTTCTGCAATCAACAATACTAAAGATTAGATTCGCTTGATCAGTTGCTTTCAACCTTTAATTGTCAAGGCAAAACCAAAATGTCAAGTCTATCAAAATGTCTAATTCAATACCGGAGATTAAGGACTCTTCGGGGCCATGTGCTCCATAACCCATCAAAACATTCATGCATTCTAGTTTAGACAGCATAACCAAATAATAACCAATAATAAACCAAAATAATCATGAACTAAATAGTACTCTTATATCAACCACTAGCCACTATGTGGCCAGCACGGCGTTGCCCGTGACAGTTGTTTTTGTGGGGTTAGGTGTGACCACTGTTAACGTTCGCCAACCACCGGTGTTTAGTACGCATTCCCTTTAGTTTGCTTCGCAAACCAACACCACATGCAATGCAGTGATGGCCTTGAAGTGGTAGTAATAAATAAATGACAATAATTTAATTATAAAATATTTGTGATTTCCCGCAGATTTCAAATCCGTTGAAATTTTAACACTATCTTTATAAAGATCTAGGGGATAGAAATCCAATCGGCGTGACGTCACAATCTCTAGCGAAAATATAAATATTCAATTGAAAAATATTTATTAAAAGAAAATCCAATGTATAAGGTACCGATCTACTGTAAAATTTTCCTTGTCCGTGACAGTTCTTTTCGTGGGGTCAGGTGTGACCACTGCTCGCTAACGCTCGCCAATCCCCGGTGATTGCTACATATTCCCATTTGACGAAGCAAGCTAGAATCGAGAAAACTTCCTAACTAAAGACTTCCTTCTTCTTTCCGAGGAACGGGTTACGTCTCTTTTCGGAGCGAAAGACGGAAGGTGAAAAAAACTGGTTCCCAAAGGCTGACGTTAGTGGGCAGGGCGAAAATATCAAAATCGTGGTACCTCTTTCTCCGGAACGGAAGAAAGGATGGTGAAAATAACTTATAAATTCATTTTAAAATGTTCGAGGTAAAATTTTAACAGTCGGGTGCACGATGTATAAAAAAAATCGCAAGCAATTCGGACTATCTGTGTGACATGTATCATTATTGTAAGTGCCATAGATTCGTCAGGGCAGTCCACACACAAACACTTAATTTTATAATAGTAGAGATGCAATCAACCATGCTATATTGATAAAGAAGTTAGTGCCTGCATCCTAAGTCATAAACCGGCTGAAATCTAAGTCATCAATCGGAACAGGTAAGTGCATTGTAATAAGCTTTCAGATACCATTGAAGTGAGAAAGAAGTAGGTACAAAAAGTTTAATTATTCGCTCAGAACTTTTTAAAGTAACAATGAATATTTGGAAAAGCAAATTGTCTGTCCGCTACTTTTTTAAGGTAGGTAGTTAACTACGCACTGGACGAGTACCACGACGGGAGATTGGCGATGCTCCGGGATCAACCCAGGACCGTCGCCAGTCGAGGATAACGGATCGCCAGATTCGAGGATAACACCTCGTAATTTTGGACTATGGTCACACCTCAGCTGGCACCCCACACCAACGTGATGGCATTTGAGGCCACGACAGATTTAACGTGCACCAGTCCCAATATACACGACGGTATTTGGTTGGATCTAGTATCGAAATTCGTAAATTTAGCGATCTATCCGCGTGCAACCACGGTCCGGCCGATTTGGCATTTTATCGCCACGTTTGGCGGTATAACATAACGGTGGATGAATGAATGCTCATTTCTTTACATTTGAGGTCACGGTTGATTTAACCTTCACCAGCCCCCACGATCGAGACGGTCTTTGTTTACGTTATCTTGTGTTTTGCTCAGTATTACCATGTCGTAAATATTAATCAATCTTGTATCTTACACGAAATTGGTCTTTTTTTAATAAACAGTCGAAGTTAACGAATGTCCACATTGGGAGATTTTTGTGAGACTGATTGTAACATTTCACTGTCCAAATACCTCTAAAAAAGCAAAACCTTACCCCATCCAACAGCGATTTAACATTTTCCAAAACGTGGTCAGGTGGTTATGGTGTTAGCCTCTAGATCGGAAGGTTCCTGGTTCGAATCCGGGTCAGTGCATAGAAATATGTAAGCGTATGGCATAGAGGCGACTGGTGCACCTTAAATCTCGTCGCCGAAAGTACTCGCGTTTGGTTGGTGTGGAAGTTTGGAGAGTGGGGTGCCAGCTCAGGTGTTGCCTCATCTGACCGTGGTTAAAAATGCCGTGGTGTTGTCCTCGGGTCTTTCCCTTAGGGGGCCGACCAACCGGTATAGTGGTTAAGGTGTTAGCCTCTAGATCGGAAGGTTCCTGGTTCGAATCCGGGTGCGGGCATGGATGTTTGTAAGCGTATGGTGTAGAGGCGGCTGGTGCACCTTAAATCTGTCGTGGCCGAAAGTCCTCACGTTGGGTTGGCGTGGAAGTTTGGAGAGTGGGGTGCCAGCTCAGGTGTTGCTTCGTCATCTGACCGTGGTTCAAAATTACGATGTGTTGTCCTCGAATCTTTTCCTTAAGGGACTGATTCCGGACCGTCGTCAATAGCCCGTTGTGTTGCTCTAGTACGACGTTAACTAAAATTACCATTACCATTACCATTACCAAAACGTGGTCAGGTGGTTATGGTGTTAGCCTCTAGATCGGAAGGTTCCTGGTTCGAATCCGGGTCAGTGCATAGAAATATGTAAGCGTATGGCATAGAGGCGACTGGTGCACCTTAAATCTCGTCGCCGAAAGTACTCGCGTTTGGTTGGTGTGGAAGTTTGGAGAGTGGGGTGCCAGCTCAGGTGTTGCCTCATCTGACCGTGGTTAAAAATGCCGTGGTGTTGTCCTCGGGTCTTTCCCTTAGGGGGCCGACCAACCGGTATAGTGGTTAAGGTGTTAGCCTCTAGATCGGAAGGTTCCTGGTTCGAATCCGGGCCCGGGCATGGTTGTTTGTAAACGTATGGTGTAGAGGAGGCTGGTGCACCTTAAATCTGTCGTGGCCGAAAGTCCTCACGTTAGGTTGGTGTGGAAGTTTGGAGAGTGGGGTGCCAGCTCAGGTGTTGCCTCGTCATCTGACCGTGGTTCGAAATTACGAAGTGTTGTCCTCGGCTCTTTCCCTTAAGGGACTGATCCCGGACCGTCGTCAATAGCCCGTTGTGTTGCTCTAGTGCTCTAGTTCTCTAGTACGACGTTAACTAAAAAATTACCAAAAAATTGCCTTTCCCTTAGGGGATTGATCCCGGACCGTCGTCCATAGCCCGTTGTGTTGCTCTAGTACGATGTTAATCAAAAATTACCAATACATGGTAATGTCGTGGCTCGGTGTGTATGTCCACTGCGCAAGCAACCTTCGAGTTACAGACGGCGCAGATTGGATTCCTGTCAGGTGCATTCCTCCCCGCGTGTATATCTCTTTTGTGTCATAGTTCAGGTGTTCACCTGGCCATGGTTCAATAATACGTGGTGTTGTCCTCGAATCTTTCCCTTCGGTTTTAATCCCTTACCATCGCCAATAAGCCGTTGTGTTGCTCCAGTGCGACATTAACTAAGATACCAATCTTCTGTGCCAGTGAAGCTTTCGTTGTGTGTTTATGTCTATTGTTGATTTTGCATGTCTTGTGTCTAGCGCAGCATAGCTAAATATGGCCGTTGCGCCATAAAACACCAATCGAATCCAACCTCCTCTTATCTAAAATAACGATGTTACATAGCGAATTTTCTATTTCGCGAACTTTATTTTATCCATCATTTTACGATGTCTTATATTTGGCATAGCTTGGACAAATATTAGCTCTTTGTAGAGCATAAAAAAACCCAATCAGATAACAATAGTTTGCTTTAACAACCGTATTCTAAATGACCATTTCATTTGCAAATAGACGACTGTTTTTAGACCTATCCACGATTTTTCTACTTTATTAGCTTAACGAAATTTCGATTCACTTCAATGCAGCCCACTAGAACAGATATTTTTCTAATTTAAAAACATTCATCGGTAGTATTTAATACACTTAAAAAATTGACATTGTGGAGGAAAAAATCGTGCCTGAAACGCACACAAAATCTAATCTCACCATTTTAGATATATGCAAATATTAAATCATGAAAATAAAATAGAGCAAACATCTGGGTAAATATTTCCGTTTTCAGCTCCAAATCTCGGTTGAATCAACACTGTTTTGAATGAATATAACTTTCTTCATCTCCAGACACGAATTAATTTAATTTCATGCAAAGGTTTTACACCGAAACAATATTAGACTTCCTCTCAATCGGCAACGCGAAATAATTGCTTGTTATTTATTCATAAGTTCTAGTGTATCCGCGGTAATTTCACGAGTTGGGACCTAAAAATGGAATTAAATTAATTCGACGCTTGGGATATAGGGAAAAAAATAAGCCGTAAATAGACTATTACTCCGTAAGCAGATAAAACTGAAATTGAAGTAGCGGAAAGATTGGAACACTTCACTAATTAAGTTCAATACAATTTTCAAGTGAGCCTGCAATATTTTTTATCGGTAACAGAGGTAGGTAGTTATTTAATTAACGTTGCACTGAAGCGACCCAACGGTCTTTGGTTGGATTCGAAGTACTCAACCCTCCAATTGCTAATCCGTTCAATTGCTAACAAGTTTAATATAATTTTCAAGTGAGCCTACAATATTCTTTATCAGTAACAGAGGTAGGTAGTTATTTAATAAACGTTGCACTGAAGCGACCCAACGGTCTTTGGTTGGATTCGAAGTACCCAACCCTCCGGTTGCTAATCCGTTCAATTGCTAACAAGTTTAATATAATTTTCAAGTGAGCCTACAATATTTTTTATCAGTAACAGAGGTAGGTAGTTATTTAATAAACGATGCACTGAAGAGACCCAACGGTCTTTGGTTGGATTCGAAGTACTCAACCCTCCAATTGCTAATCCGTTCAATTGCTAACAAGTTTAATATAATTTTCAAGTGAGCCTACAATATTTTTTATCAGTAACAGAGGTAGGTAGTTATTTAATAAACGTTGCACTGAAGCGACCCAACGGTCTTTGGTTGGATTCGAAGTACCCAACCCTCCGGTTGCTAATCCGTTCAATTGCTAACAAGTTCAATATAATTTTCAAGTGAGCCTGCAATATTTTTTATCGGTAACAGAGGTAGGTAGTTATTTAATTAACGTTGCACTGGAGCGACCCAACGGTCTTTGGTTGGATTCGAAGTACTCAATCCTCCAATTTCTTTCCTGACCAGACCTGACGAGATTTCTTTCCTGATGACAAGATCAAGATCTAGTCATTTCTTTTCATCTCATCTTTTTGCAGTCTGAGAGAAGTAGCCGAAAAATGAAAAATAGCCTAAAATAGCCTTGAGAAAATCTTAAATCAAGTGGTTTCGAAGAGGTATCTTGTCCATCAAGAATTTGACCAATTTTGTTAGTGGCGAGATACATGACCGATTTATTTTCGTGACAACGAGATCTGGATCTAGTGACGAGATATCTCGTCAGTTTTGCTAATGACGAGATACCTCGCAGAGACAACCACCAGGAGGGTAATGATGTTTATTATACATACACTACCCCACAATAATGAACCGGAGAGCAAGATGTAATGGTATTATGGAAATAATATATGCTTTAATAGGGGGGATGGTTCTCCACGAGTGGCAATTACACTAGCCACCCTTCTGGGCAAACTTTCAATAAGGTTTTGATATACAGCTATGGGTATTTGTGTCCATTTCTGCTGCAAGAATATCACCAGCTCAGCCGTAGATTTCGGACGTCACTCTAACTCGTCTCAAATGTTCTATGGGGTTTAGGTCGGGACTATGAGTAGGCCAGGGAAGACGTTTTACATCCATATCTCGATACCGCTGCTTGACAGAGGCTGCAACATGACATGGAGGCGGAGCGTTGTCCTGTAAGTCAGTGGTCCCCAACCCCCGGTCCGCGGATCAAATGGTACCGGGCCGCCCAAGGAACATTAAATTTTTTCCATTTTATTTACTGTGGTGTATTTCTCTCGGGTTTGTGCGGTTCTTATCTATGAAATCTACACATAAATTAGGAGGCGGTAAATCATAACTTGAAATTTGTTCTGTTACTAGAGCTTCAATTGTGAATTCTGTATGTCTCTATTTTCCAATTTTGACAAATGTGACAGCTGTTTTCAAGTTGGCAGACAAAGTAGCTGCATTTAAAGCCAAACTGAAGTTGTGGGGACGGCGCGTGAACAGAGGCATTTTGGACAGGTTTCAGACATTAGCGGGGATTTTAGGCGAGACTGAGCCTAAACATTCATTCTCCCAGTTGGTGCACGATCACCCGTCTTTGCTTTTAAAAGAGTTTTATCGCTACTTCCCAACCACAAAAGACCCACGAACTAGTAAGGAATGGATCCGCAACCCATTTGTCAACAAATCAGGCGAATCTAGTATGTCTGTGCAAGAATATCAACTGCGTGAGATTGCAAATGAAGGCGGCCTTAAAACTACGTTCGAGACAACAACTCTACCGGTGTTCTGGATTAAAGTCATGGCGGAATACCCTGAGATTGCCACCACAGCACTTAAATCCCTATTACCATTTCCGACAAGTGGGGTTTTCTGCAGTGACAGCAACCAAAACAAAACAACGGAATAAACTGGACATAAGCAACACACTTCGGGTGTCATTGTCTCCTATATTACCCCCAGATGAAACCGTCTCGTTGCAATGAAACAAGCTCAGGGTTCTCATTGATTTAGCGTTCTAGTGAGTTAAAATGTTAAATCACTTTATATTCATTTTTTGGTGTAACTGTATTTTATTTTGAAGGCATGTTTAAATACAATTAAATTAAAATTATTAAATCAAAACAATCTAAAATATAAACAATCAACGCCCCCCCCCCCCCTCAGCGGGCCGCGTTAAAATTATCAAACGATGATCCGGTCCGCGGCCATTAAAAAGGTTGGGGAGCACTGCTGTAAGTAACATTCGTCCATTCCATAAAATTGCCAAAGCGTAGGAAGAACCTAATTGTCCAAAATGTTCATGTAGGCGTCAGCATTCAATTTACCAGGAACAACATGCAAAGGTCCCGGGCCATACCACGACAAACACCCCCAAACAAGCAGTCGGATTTTATACAAATCCACTGGCGACCGGTACATTATTGTAGGGCAGCTAGCAGTTTACTAGTGCATATACTAGTATGTATATGTAGTACATCTGTATGACGATTATCGCTAATTAGCAATAACTGTTAAGGCGTTTATCGTAAAAGGTAAAATACGTTTAGTCCATCCCTTCTTTTAACTTGTCACACGCAATCAAATCGCCTATAACTGATTTCCCAGAAGTGTCCTTTGAGGCGCCATATTCGGGGAACTGCATTCACGAGATTCTTGTGAAAATGAAAATGAAAGAATGAGGTCTCATTTCAATTACTAACAGTTGATGACTTAAATTTATCAACTAACTATTGGGTTGATGCAGAAGTTCATCCCGTTTTTGGCGTTAGATGGCATTGCATCGCAAAATCGAAAAGTTATCTACTTCACTCGAAAAAGTTTTCATGTTTGAAAGGATTTCAGCGAGTACTCGAAGAAAAAAATTGTGTTATTGGGAGTTGCGTTTTTTAAATATTGCTGAGTATTAAAAATGGCAGAAACAGGGAGCAGTTTTATTTCCGAAAAAAAAAACCGGAAGAATTCTTTGAAGATGCGAAAGATACGTGTTGTGTAGGGTGAGGATTCCACATGTCGTAACTGGTTCTGGATCAGTTTAGCCAGAAACCTCGGAATGATGCAGCTACCGGAGAGATGGAGAAAAGTCATCGAGCAGAACGGTACATACCATATTGATCAAGAGTTATTTTTAGGAAATAAAATAATTTTTTTTCAGCTATCAAAAAATCGGGACAAACTTTGCAGTAACCCAATAAAGCTGTTAATACTAGCGGTGAATGTAACGCTCATCGCAAATCAACAGTAAATGTTAAGGCAACGTAAACTGCTTTTTTTGGTGGAGCAGTAGCATTCGAGAAATTGGCGGATATTTTTCGCCAAATGTGGTAACCTTCGATTTCCTATGCAGTTTAAAGGCAACCCTATTCAGAATTTTCTGGAATTGAAGACGTTCTCTGATTGGAATTAAGACGTGTTCTGATTGGAATTAAGACGTGCTCTGATTTGTTCAGATTTATATTTCTTGGTTAACGATAAGCGATTACGACGTTTTAACCGTGTGTAACCACTACGTTTTTTTTATTCGTTTTTTTACAATGTAGCAGAGGAAACGAAATGAGGGTAAATTTAATTTTCTCTACCTTTTCGCTAACTTAGCTATCAAGAAATTACTATCAAATCCATATATGCAAAGGTTCACAGTGGATTTTGCTACATGGGCGCCGCCATCTTGATTTGGCGACAAAAAAAAATGTCTCGTGTGCTACCACTACACCTTGTTTCCTATCCCTAGTCTTAACGTAGGTCCACAGAATCCCATCACCTACACTGATTCCCCAGAGGATTCCTGTGGCGCTTTCGGAAAACTGCATTCCCGAGATTCCCGTGAAAATGAAGGAATGAGGGGGAGACTGAAACATATGACGTTTTGTTTTAAGGGGAAGGGGCCCCCGCAGTGACAGCGTAGGGGACAAGGTCAAGCCGTTGGAAGTGGGCTTTCCGGTCCACGTGGGCCCCCAGAGCTGTGAAAACGAGGGGGAGCCCGAGGTTTGACCTAGCTCTTGACCCCTCGTTTAATGAAGATCTGACAGGATATTTATCATTCCCTGTCAGCGAAGCTCTGAAAAACTGCGGTAAGTAAATGCTTTGCACTGACAAAGCAGACCGCCTTTTATCTGGAATATTAAATTTCCCCATCCTGCGATGCAACGAGATCCGTTGAAGATGTGTGTAAATATAAATCAGTTTCCACAGCACGAGTGGAAATGTGTTGAGATACATTTGTAGAAATGCCGACACGATTCAATGGATGTGAAAAACGGGACAAAAGTTATTTTGTAACCGTCTTGGAGGATGTTGCGAAGAGGCGGAGGGTTAGCGGACAAGAAAATGGGGAGTTGTGAAGACTTAAAAAATACAACTTTGTTGTGTGCGTGAAATTTGTACATGGTGGAGAGCGTCGAAGTACCGCTCTGGAATGTGAACAGACCGCCTTCCGGTGATATAACGTTTACAACTGGAATGATGAGATAGAATTTGCACCACGATGAACTGTGTAAACAAAAGGGGAGGGGTTTGATTTTTTCACGCTTTTATAATGCGACTAAAAATTATTCAATTGAACTAAATAATCTTACAAAGTTGTAATTTCGAAAGATTGAATCTTGAAAATCTTATATCAATTTACGGTTGATTTACTTTCCAACTGTTAAAATCAAAAAGGCACGGACATGCATGCTTTGACCTGGTTCGAATTCTGGCCTGAGCATATATGTTTATAGTGGGTAGGAGCTCGCTTTAACTCTGAGCTTCGTGAGATTTCCGAAGTAGTGCTACTAAGTATTGCTCTAACCCCACAACTTATGCAATGATTAAATAATTGAGATTCTTTCAGACTATTGGTTGTTTTAATGGAATATAATCCTCTGGAAAGATTTCATTGGTCCTTTCCTCAGAATCTTATCGTTTGGAAAGATTCCGTTGGTCCTTTCCTCGATAGAATCGTTTGGAAAGATTCCATTGGTCCTTTCCTCGATAGAATCGTTTGGAAAGATTCCATTGGTCCTTTCCTTGATAGAATCGTTTGGAAAGATTCCATTGGTCCTTTCCTCGATAGAATCGTTTGGAAAGATTCCATTGGTCCTTTCCTCAGAATATAATCGTTTGGAAAGATATCATTTGTTCTTTGCTCATAATCGAATCGTTTGGAAATATTTTATTGGTCCTTTCCTCAGAATCGAATGGTTTTGAAAGATTACATGGGTCCTCTCCCCGGAATTGAATCGTTTGGAAATATTTTATTGGTTAAGAAGATTAAAACTAGTTAGCAACTGTCGATTTATAAAGAGCGACTGAATCACGGCACTATCCCGTATAACAGTATCACTGGAAATGTATTCACACATCAGAGGTCTCGCTGCTCAAATCGCCTTAATTTCTCTATCAATTTCCTAGCCTTTATGCAGTACAAAGTTTCAAATCCGCTATTTGCTAACCGGCGTTTTTCGGTTTTTCTTACTTTTTTCATTTTTCCGACAGTTTTTAAAGAACAAGGAGGTAAATCTGGACCTAATTGATGAAACAACGCAAAAAAACTTGACATTTCAGAGTAAATACCACACAGAAAAATTTTATTGCATTGTGTTACAAAAGGTTTTTTCCTTTTTTTTAAAAATTATTCCTATTTATATATCTGCTATTTTACTATTACAATCGCAAAATTCGCGCGTGTTGATGTTAGATTAAGTTTTTTTTGACAAAAAATGCAAATAATCCAAAATCCGGAAAAGTCCGAAATTTCGAGTAGCTGAGGTCCGGAGAATTCTTTGTTCTGTAATTTGTTTCTTCCAATGGGTCCCTACCTATTTTTAAATATTTCGGCTTTCATCTTTTAATTTTTATCCTTTCATCAACTACACCGTTAGATTTTAACTACATTTTACATTTTTATATTTACCCCCAGAGGCACACCTCCTTTAGGTGTGTACGGGTAAAGATCAATAGAGTACCTCCAGTTCAACGGACCCAGGGTCATCTGACCGTGGTTCAAAATAACGAGGCATTGTCCTCGTTTTTCCCTTCGGGATTGAACCCGTACCGTCACCAATAATTCGCTGTGTTGCTCCAGTGTGACCGTTAATTTTCGTTAAATATCTTTGAAATCTGTTTCGATTTTAATTTAGAATGCGCTTTTTTGCGCAGTTTGTCCAATGGTAAACCTTGCAGCCATTAAACCTCAATCGAGCAACCAATAAAATGTTTGAAAGTGGGAATTCACTTCTGGTTAATATTTCATTATTGCAGCTCTCGGTTTGGTTTCGAGAAACGCCCTCTGCGTCAGGAAGATTGGGCACGACGTTTTTTTAGCACCGACTCGCGGCGGGATTCATGTGCTCAATCACAGTTGAACTTCAGATTTCGACGGCGCCTCCATCCCATGGGGTCTCCTTCACCTTCAGCTGTTACCTCAAGAGAATAATTTTCAAATAGCCTCTTAGACAATTACCTCTCGCAAGGTGTGGTCTGCCGATGTGAAGAACTAACGATCCTCCGAATACAGACTAAAATCGGATTTGGCACCACTTTGATGATTTGGAAATTGGTAATTTTTTTTAATTAACGTCGTACTAGAGCAACACAACGGGCTATTGACGACGATCCAGAATCAATCCTCTAAGGCAGGGATTCCCAACCGGTGGAACGCGTACTACTGGTGGTACGTGGCAACGTTTCAGGTGGTACGCAAGGATGATACGAGCGACCCAAATATTCAACGAAGTTTGTTCGATTTTTTAGTATGTACAACTTCGTTATAGGAAAAATGGGATTGTATGAAATCAATTTTGTGATTAACGTTTTTTTTTTCATTGTAATAAATGACGCTTACTGATACTTTAATAAAAGACAAACAACAAGTTTCGCACTAAAAATTGATTTTTGATTATGTTAATCTTAGTTTGTGTACTAATTATTTAAAATGATTTGTGTTTAGACCTGTGAGTAAAAACTCCTCCGGCACAAACTCATGACTTGGGTTGATTGATATTAATGAGCCGGACCACTTAATCCTCGTGCACACCTTGGTCGATCACGTCCATTCCCTGTCGCACCAATCTCTGGTGGACGAGTGCTTTTCGGACAGCGAGTCCTAGAGCCTTCCTCTCAAGTTTCTTTTTAGAGGCTCTCCCTAGCCTTTGGCTAATCCGCAGTGAGTTTTGAATAACTCGGTACGAGGTGTCTGCTTCCACTCGAGAGAGACCTGTAAAAAATAAAACTGTAATTTTCAATAACCGTTTTACTTTTTCATTTATTAAAACATCATTAATACGACGTGCAAGTGCATTAATCATAAAATATGAAGCTTTCTTAGTATTTTAAATAAAATAAAACAAACCATTGGGCACTTTTCTGACATTAGATATATGTATATAAAAAAATATAGAACTAGTGGTATGCCAAACTTTCTAAAAATTTCAAGTGGTACGCAGTTACAAAAAGGTTGGGAACCCCAGCCCTAAGGCAAAGATTCGAGGACAACACCACGTAAACGTAATTGGAACCACAGTCAGATGACGAGGCAACACCTGAGCTGACAACCCACTCTCCAAACTTCCACAACAACCCAACGAGCCGATTGTGGTTCCCAAGGTTCTATCCTCTGATCTTTTGCCGACCAACCGGTCTGATGGTAGTCCCCGTTCACATGAGGCGTTTCAACGCGCGTATGGCGAGGCTAGCAAGGTCCCGCCGTTAAATGATTATTTATTCCTCTAATTCAAGTATCTATCTTTGCGACCTTGTAGAGCAGGACCCTGATAGCAGTGCCAACGGGCGTTTTACGCGCCTCATGTGAACGGGGCCTTAAGGTGTTAGCCTCTAGATCGGCAGGTTCCTGGTTCGAATCCAGGTCAGTGCATGGATGTTTGTAAGCGTATGTAGGTGTAGAGGTGGCTGGTGCACCTTAAATCTGTCACGGCTGAAAGTTCTCACGAGGTGTGGAAGTTTTGGGAGTGGGGTGCCAGCTCAGATGTCGCTTCGTCATCTGACCGTGGGTTTTTTTGATAACGTGATACAGATCTGGTCTGTTTTCTTCCAATGACGAGATTTCTCGTCCATCAAGATCTGGTCAGTTGCTGATGACGACATACCTCGTCGAGACTACTATAGAGGGTTAAAGCCGTGTTTTCTAATGATGGAGTGCATGAACGCACGTCTACCCCTCTGCTTTTTTCTTCCTCCCTCATTGTATTGTCTGTCTTGTGTTTGGCTCAAACATGGCCTTTGCACCATAAAAACCGAAAACAACCAACCTCCGCGCAAAAAATAAATTGGACTTCAGTCAAACGATCGCTACACTCTGATCTGAAAAAGTTAAAAACCCATCTTGAAAATTTTGACTTGCAAACTGAGTTATATCGATGTCTTAGTGCACAAATATTGAAAATAACAATATCCTAATTTTCCACAAGAGCGCTTTTAAAGGCGATACTGTAATGACATTACAGTACAAAGTGAATGAGTTGTAAACGAATATTTTTATAACATTTTAAAGTCCTAACAAACTGAAACCGCTCTACTGAAAAAATTGCGATTTTGTCACTTTCCACATTTGTGCACCAAGCAATCGATAGGATGGTTGAGGACGGTGTAGAAAACATATTGTCCATGAACATTGTCATCTTGCTGTCCAGATGAATACTAATTAAACTATTTTATGAATATTAGGTCATGAAATCGGTCATTTTAAGAGTAATATCCATAGGTAGTCAAGAAATTAGACCAAGTTTCTGAAAATTGCAAGTAGCGGGATCAGATATCTTGCCGCAATGCATTCACTTGCAACACTGTTCGAACGAACACTCACGTTGGAACACTCGCGTCATGTTTACTGCGGTGACGCGCAAGCAAAAAGACCATTTCATTGATGAAAACAGGTAAAATTAAACAGCTGTTAGCGACCTTGGAAAAACCAACACCAGAGAGCACGAAAGACGTCAAGTGATCCAAGTTGTAGGATGACATCATTGGCGCGTAAACACGGAGGATGTCGCACCTTTTCCCAATCGGACCAGCGTTTCAGTTTGGCTACGTTATCGCTAATCTGGCTGTCAACCATTTCTCCCATCGCCAATTACCATTGGAGCCACAGCGGCACTCAAACATTTGACTAATGATCACCCGGGCGAATCTCTACCATTTTATCTAACCTCAAGGCCCATGGGGTCCCCGGGAAATGAAAAAAAATTCTGCCTCGTTATGGAAAAGACCCGTTTTTGGGTCCCTAATTATCAACTGAGATTGAGATGCTCCATCTTAATCATTTCTGTTTGAAAAGATTTTTTAGCCTTTATTTTCAAAGATCAACGATTATTTTTATTTCATTTTTTTAAACGCCCTCGGCGATATATCTCTAATGGTGTGCGCGGACTTCAAGGACCAGAGGTACCCGAGCGATCTTTGTTCTCATGGGGTTTACTGTCTTTCGTAAACACTGGACTCGTCCTCCTGGTGTATCCAAGCGCTCTTTTTCTGCTGTCATCCAACTACTCTGTTCACCAATCCCTCTTTTTTTCCCATTCACGATATTTTTTACTTGATGTTGTCTTGTGTTTGCAAATGTAGTCCGTGCACTATAAAACTCTAAAACAACGAACCATCTTTTAATAAAAACTGTTGTACGAATAATATTTATCAATTTTAATATCAACATCCTCAATTCAACGTATTTTTTATATCTTGCCTTTCGATATATCTCTTCATTTAAAAAAAATTACTTTCATGTTTACCTACAGTTCGTCACCCTTTTAATGTTGGTATGGTTGTAGTCTGATCTCTTTCACCTGAGTCTAATTTCGTCTTTCGTTTGGCGCAGCTTATCTAAGTTCGGGTCTTGCGCCATAAAACCTAAATCATAATAACCCGTTGTATGGCAATCAATCTGTCGGGGCTCATTCAAAAGTACAAACTTTAGTTCATTTGCACGATCGAAATTTGTACTCTCCTAAGTGCACAAAGAGTTGTACTCTCCTAAGTGCACAAAGAGTTGTACTCTCCTAAGTGCACAAAGAGTTGTACTCTCCTAAGTGCACAAAGAGTTGTACTCTCCTAAGTGCACAAAGAGTTGTACTCTCCTAAGTGCACAAAGAGTTGTACTCTCCTAAGTGCACAAAGAGTTGTACTCTCCTAAGTATACAAAAGAGTGGTTCTTGTAACGGAAAACTGCTGGCGATATCGTCTTATCGCGTCCAGAGATCACGCACAGACTGAGAACTTAGCAACGTTCTTGGCTCTTGCCAATTACGTCAATTACGAAAAGCTAGGCCAATTACGTCAATTACGAAAAGTTACGCCAGTTAGTAGTAGCGCCAAAAACTGTCACGGAAATGCGCCCAAACAAAATCTATGTAATAAAAATTAAGAATAACCTTCATTGTGTATAACAGTGGTTTCCAAGCTTTTTAGTCTGAGGACACCTAGAAATTTTTAGATTTTCATGGACCATTGACCCACAGTGATCCTTATATTTTACATTGTATATTGGGAGTAAAATATTTAGATGTATTTTTTAAATTTACTATGAAACGTTAAAACTTCACATTGAGGATTAGCGATGACAATTTAAAGTTCTAAAACAGAAAAACTGAAAAAATAGTTTTTAATATTATACAAACTCTAATTTAGTAGTTAAAATGTTTGGAAAACAAAAAATGCTTTTAACTTGCAAAATTATAATATAAACATCAAAATACGGTTTAATCTTTGTGAACAAAGCTGCTCTTTTCCAGTTCGCTGAAACACGCTAACCCCGCTGGAAGAGTAACGCATAACTATATGAGAGTTCCGAGATCATAGCTCGGTCCAACCAAAGACCGTCGTGTACGTGGTGGTTGGTACACGTTAAAACTGCCGTGACCTCATCTATCTTCACGTCGATGTAGTATAGTGAGGTGCCACCTCAGATGTTAACCTCGTCATCCGAACGTTCAAAATTACGTGGTGTTATCTTAGTTTCTTTCCCTTCGGGATGGATCCAATGGTCCGATTTTATTGCTCCAGTGACGTAAATTAATTACCATTACTAGTTAGCTCGGAAATATTTGGTTGAATGCCTGACAATATTTCAATGTTAAGTCGTTCTCAACTTTGCGGTATTTATTGGTTTGAAATAAACTTAGTCTCCTTTTGTTTAAATTTTAAAATTTGGATTTTAGAACGTTAAAGAATTGCAGCGTGGTCAAATCTGACCCTTGCTCCATAACACCTAAATACTAGAGTACCTATATAATAAGAGTGGCGACATACGGGAAACACTTTCTGATTGGCTGAAAGATCTTTTCAACCGCCCGAGGCGGTCTTTTCCTATCTCCCGTACATTTAACATAGGAACTTTTTTTGTGTTCGAGAAAAACGCGTGTATATTAAATAAAAAAAGAAAATATAGCTTATTCATGTTCCATTTCGTGTTCTTGAATGTTTATTTATTAATATTTTAGTGTTTTGTCAGTATAAGTTTCAAGACTTTTTAAGTAAATAGCTTTTTTTGAACAACGTGGTGTTTCCCGCAATCTAAGTTAGCGCGTTGTGTAATCCATCTCATCAATTACGCATGCAATTGAGCGTTTATATGATTCATTTATACCGGATGTATCCATATTAAAACAATCGTATGCTTTTTGTTCTCCTTGAAATGATATATTAATTCACCCAGTAATCTTCTTTGAGACGATTCTGGTAGAAAAATGGCTGCCGCGCATGCGCATTGGGCCAAATTTGGTCCCTTGTCACCACTTTTATTATATAGGCACTCTACTAAATACAACCTCTTTCCCCCATTCTGTTTTACCCTCACCGCCTATACTTCTGCTTTGTTTTCCTCACTTTGTCTTCGTCATCTGACCGTGGTTCAAAATTACGAAGTGTTTTCCTCGGTTTCCTTTCCCTTAAGGGACTGATCCCGGACCGTCGCCAATAGCCCGTTGTGTTGCTCTAGTACGACGTTAACTAAAAAACTACCAATTACCTCATTTTGTCTTGTGTTGGATGGAGCTTTGCCAAATATGGCCCATGCGCCATAAAACATCAAACAAACAATCAACTAAAAAAAGTTTAGCTATGCCTCTGGACGCTCAGATGGGAGATGAATTAATCAGAATTTAAATAGTCAACTTGTTACGGTATCTGCATACGTTCGGAGCACTTTTTTTTGCAAAATGCTATGCAGAAGCAATTTAATATTATTTTTATAATTACTTGTGTTCAAAATTATTTTGCACTATCAATAATTAAAATTTAAAAAATTAACTTAACAAAAAGTGAAATTTTGTGTGTAAATTTGAAATTTTTTTCGAAATTTTGAAAATGATACAGTGCATACAATTTAAATTAGCAGCAAAATAACATGATCAGAGTAAACTTCATGATGTTATCTAGTGCTTCCACTAGAAGTAGAAAGATATTAAAAAAATAAAGGTTTAATGACTCATTGAATAATTGTTAAAGGATTTTTGACCATTTTGCAACATCAATATTCAAATGCAAGCTCATAAATAAGAAAAAATAAATATATCAATTTGATTCTAGTGCATGCACTAGCAAATACTATTTCGAATGTGCATAAAATTTTTTATAAATATACATCACAATAGCTTTTTTAGTTATCATTTTTGGAATTCAATGTTTATGCCTAAAATGTAATTGGAGAAAATGCTTGTAAGCAAAATCCAAGAGTAAGAGGATAATGCGAAATTCTTCTAACAAATAAGTGAATTTTATTAAAAAATTGTAGTGACCAATTTATAGAAACACAATTTAATTTGTTTTAACTTACTATAAGACATAAAAGGTAAAAATTATGGTAAAAATAAAATATTCTTATTATTAGTTCCGGTTTCGTTATGCTACTACCGATATAATCAACAATTTCGTTCAAATTTTAAACTGACCTAACTTTTTTTCTATTTGTCGCACATTGAAAGTTTAAACTGTTTTAGAAACCCAAAAGTACAGGGAATTTGTTATTAAAATAAAAAAAATTGCAAATTTTCGTCAAAATTGGCTTTTTCAACGTATGCAGATACCTTAAACTTACGTTTCTCTTACACAGAATTACAGAAGCAAGTCGTATTCATTTTAACCTCCTCCCCCACCTGGAGTACCTGTTTATGTATATACATTAAAAGAATAATTTATCCTTCGAAACGCTTAAGTACATTCATTAATTCCAGCGACATCCCAATATTCTGTCGCACTAGAGTCAAGTCCCCAAACAGGTAATCTATCCATTTTGCGGCATTACTCTCTTGGGATCCATTTTTTCAAAAGTATAAAATATTTTTTGAGTAGGTTCTCCTATATTTCAGTTTTTTCATAATTTTCGTCATTTTATGGCTTTAAATAGCCAATAAAAATGATTTTATGAGCAAAACTTTGGGTGATTTTCCCCCTGTTTTAGGGGGGAGTGACACATCAATGTAGAAGTGAGTATTTTGTTGAAACAACTTTTTCTGTTATTCATCGCTAATAATAGTAAATTTCGATTTCAGTTCTTCCGCTTTTATTGGATATCATAGTAATTTTCAGTCTGTAAAATTCCTTGGCAATATTAGATTTAATTTTGACCCTTTTTGTATAGATGTATGGCTACCTTCATCAAACTATTAGGGGTCAAGGGTTTGAACCCCTAAAGAACGGCGCCCTATAATATCTTAGAAAATGATTTTCGGTTTTCTAATCACAACTGCCGACCAACCGGTTTTGTGGTTAAGGTGGTAACCTCAAGATCGGAAGGTTCCTTATTCGAATCCGGGTCCGGGCATGGACGCTTGTAAGCGTATGGTGTAGAGGCGGCTGGTGCACCTAAAAACTGTCGTGGCCGAAATACCTCGCGTTGGGTTGGTGTGGAAGTTTGGAGAGTGGGGGTGCCAGCTCAGGTGTTGCTTCGTCATCTGACCATGGTTGAAAATTACGAGGTGTTGTCCTCGGATTTTTCCTTTAAGGAATGGATCCCGGTCAATCCGTCGTCAATAGCCCGTTGTGTTGCTACAGTGCTACGTTAATTCCAAATTACCAATTACCTAATCACAACTGTTTAGTAGGTAGTTGAATTAACGTCGATTAACACAACGGGGTATTGGCGACAACCTCGTAATTTTGAACCACAGTCAGATGACGAGATCAACACCTGCGCTGGCTCCCAACTCTCCAAACTTCCACGCCACACCAACGTGAGGGCATTTGAGCCACGACGGATTTAGCGTGTGCCAGTCACTTCGTACACGACGTTCTTTGGTTGGATCGAGTTTCGAACTCCCAACCTTTCCGTTGCTAATCTGTTTCTCTACCAACCGTTCAGTTGGTGAAGGTGTTAGTCTCAAGATCGGAAGGGTCTGTGGTTCGAATTCGGGTCAGTGCATGGTTGTTTGTAAGCGTATGGTGTAGAGGAGGCTGGTGCACCTTAAATCTGTCGTAGCTGAAAGTCCTCATGTTGGGTTGGCGTGTAAGTTTGGAGAGTGGGGTGCCAGCTCAGGTGTTGCCTCGTCATCTGACCGTAGCTCAAAATTACGTGGTGTTGTCCCCTTAGGGGATTGATTCCGGACCGTCGTCGATCCCTTTGTGTTGCTCTAGTAAGACGTTAATTATAATTACCATTACGCTACCCTGCAGGTGAATTCGGAATGCGACGTCTACATCAACGTCAAGCAGTATTTTATGTTTGTACCATGCGTGAGATCCCTTGCGCAGAACACAGTGGTGTTGTCCTCTGATCCTTCCCTTTGGGTTTGATCCCAGATCGTCGCCAAAAGCCCGTTGTGTTGGTCCATTACGGTACCAGTTAATAATTACGCATAACCAACTGGTCATGGTAATTATAGTTAACGTTGTACAAGAGCAACACAACGGGCTATTGACGACGGTCCGGGATCAGTCCCTTAATGGAAAGATCCGAGGACAACACCTCGTAATTTTGAACCACGGTCAGATGACGAAGCAACACCTGAGAAGGCATCCCACTCTCCCACACCAACCCAACGTGAGGACTTTCGGCCACGACAGATTTAAGGTGCACCAGCCGCCTCTACACCATACGCTTACGAACAACCAGGAACCTTCCTATCCAGAGGCTAACACCTTAACCATTATACCGTTTGGTCGGCCATAAACAACCGGAGGATTGTGAGTTCGACACTCAATATGATGTGCCTAGGTCCCCAAAAGTTTTGTTTTGCCTCAGTATGCACATCATTAGTCTCTAAATCCCGACCACTTTCATTTTATGTTTCGTTTACTTATAACGTTTTTTTTTTTGCATCGTAATTATTAATTTCGGATTCTAAAATAGTGTCAAAATAATGGCTTCTTCACCTATCGTTTCAGAAACTTACATTTGTAACTTCTAAACTTGAAAGCAATACATGTAAAGATTAAAAAAAGAAACGACTGGATTCAAATTTATTATTTTTGAAAATATTAATATATTATGAAAATATTAATATTAAAAATTATGAAAATATTTTAAAACCATATCAATAATATAAATTGAATAATTGGACAAGTGTCACAAAAGTATAGAAATAACGTTTTCGTCGAATAGGAAATTATTTACGAAACAGCTCGCGGCGCGCAGTTATCTAGCGTTATTGGATGCAAGAAATAAAACCCGTCATATGAAAAGCAGTTGAAAACGTTCTGTTTTCTGCTATGCGACTGTTTTATGTCTAAAAAAAATTTCGTTTTAATCTTATAGTTAAATTAAAAATACTCTGACATCTACAATTCAAGAAGAAATTGTTTACACGAATGCAAGTTATAAACGAGGTGAGGAATATGTACTTTCATTTCTCTTCCAGATGCTTTAAACCCATATATTGCGAAGATGTTTCGCGAATCTCTAAAAACAATCCGAAATCCCGCAGTTCTCCCAAACTATCTAATCTAAAAGAGCATCCAACTTTTTTTAATTGCCTCTGCCACGAGGTGGCGCTACTGTGCTTCTGTGTAATCTTTAACCGCAACATGGCGCGGGCTAAGCAAGCGTTTGTTTTGTGATGGATAGTAGAAACCGAATTCAGCGCGGCAGAGGAGTATAATTCCATAACCAAAAGAACTGGTAAAGCACTTTGCTTCTCCATACCTCAAGACTTGCAAACCTAGGTTTCGATGCTATGGTTGTTCTCCATTCAGGCATTAGGAGATCGTCTTCCCTCAACGGTGAATCGGATATGGCGGACCAATTACCTGACCGCCATGATTGTCGAATTTTACCCCGGTCTTGTGGAGTGCGTAAGGGGCAAGCCAAAGGGGACATCGTATTTCTGCTGTCTCGTTCATCATCCCTGGCAAAAGCTTCGGAAAAACTGAACGGAGGTTAACTATGGAATTGACTTGCGTGATACCAACGAGAAGATCATCATGGAAGTGGAATGAATTTAGAAACTTGGTGAGTGTTCTCATTTGTACAGCTTCAGACACTGCAGATGTGCAGAATCCAGTACTTTTAAGAATTGACTACTTGGTATTTTCGAAAACTACTAATCGGTCAACCGCGCTTTTAGAATTTTTTATATGAATAAGTTGAATAAATTCTTTTGTATTCGAATACTTGGGATGAATGCTTTGTTATCCGAGTACTTTGGATGAATTCTACTGTATTCGAATACAAAAAAGAACCGAATATTTTTAAGTATCGAGAACACGAGTACTTTAGTTTTCGAATACTCAAGTCTATTCAACATCAAAGTTTAGCTGCGGAATAAATGGTAATTTTAGTTAACGTCGTACTAGAGCAACACAACGGGCTATTGACGACGATCCGGGATCAGTCCCTTAAGGGAAAGATCCGAGGACAATACCTCGTAATTTTGAACCACGGTCAGATGACGAAGCAACACCTGAGCTGGCACCCCACTCCACAAACTTCCACACCAACCCAACGCGGAATAAATGGATCACCACTAATCGTGTTTCGCTTCGTAGTAGAGCAAATTCAAAGATATCGTCGGATAGGGAAGTACGTCTGCTTTCAATTGATAAAATTGCAAGTGGATGTGTTCGGATATAATTGCGCCCCAAATGTGAATTTTTGTGAGCAACCTTCACTTTTCACTAAAAATTTGAAATATAAAGTTTTAATCTCGGATACCCCCAAGTTCCACGTCATTATGTCCAGCCCGTTTCTGGAATCTGAATCTGAAAAGTTTGGAGCTCCAAATGTTAAATTAGTTTCCCAGACTTTTATTCACATCTTTTCCGAAATATTCTACGGGGGTCGCTCGCTGCACTAGCAATCTGCGAATTGTAGGCTGCGCAGGTTCGATTCCTAATTGAGGGAATTTCTCTTCGTATTCTAAAACTTTTGCATGTCCGTTTTCATGACGTCTGTCTTGTTATTGGCACAGCTGGACCAAATATGGCCCTTGCTCTATGAAACCAAACCAACCGAAGTAATCTTCCAATCACGCTGGAATTTTTTAAAATTCATATTGCCGTGTTGAAGGACCCAAACAAAATAACCTATTGTTACTTATTTAGCAGTTTCACATGCGATAGTAAAGAAATAATCGAAAAAGATGAATAGCAACCTAGATATTTTGATGCAAATCGATTATGGGGAATCCGATGATGCCGAATAATCTTCCGATTTTAGCTTGGTAATTTTTAGTTCACGTCGTACTAGAGCAACACAACGGGCTTTTGACGACGGTCCGGGATCGGTCCCTTAAGGGAAAGATCCGAGGACAATACCTCGTAATTTTGAACCACGGTCAGATGACGAAGCAACACCTGAGCTGGCACCCCACTCCACAAACTTCCACACCAACCCAACGCGGAATAAATGGATCACCACTAATCGTGTTTCGCTTCGTAGTAGAGCAAATTCAAAGATATCGTTGGATAGGGAAGTACGTCTGCTTTCAATTGATAAAATTGCAAGTGGATGTGTTCGGATATAATTGCGCCCCAAATGTGAATTTTTGTGAGCAACCTTCACTTTTCACTAAAAATTTGAAATATAAAGTTTTAATCTCGGATACCCCCAAGTTCCACGTCATTATGTCCAGCCCGTTTCTGGAATCTGAATATGAAAAGTTTGGAGCTCCAAATGTTAAATTAGTTTCCCAGGCTTTTATTCACATCTTTTCCGAAATATTCTACGGGGGTCGCTCGCTGCACTAGCAATCTGCGAATTGTAGGCTGCGCAGGTTCGATTCCTAATTGAGGGAATTTCTCTTCGTATTCTAAAACTTTTGCATGTCCGTTTTCATGACGTCTGTCTTGTTATTGGCACAGCTGGACCAAATATGGCCCTTGCTCTATGAAACCAAACCAACCGAAGTAATCTTCCAATCACGCTGGAATTTTTTAAAATTCATATTGCCGTGTTGAAGGACCCAAACAAAATAACGTATTGTTACTTATTTAGCAGTTTCACATGCGATAGTAAAGAAATAATCGAAAAAGATGAATAGCAACCTAGATATTTTGATGCAAATCGATTATGGGGAATCCGATGATGCCGAATAATCTTCCGATTTTAGCTTGGTAATTTTTAGTTCACGTCGTACTAGAGCAACACAACGGGCTTTTGACGACGGTCCGGGATCGGTCCCTTAAGGGAAAGATCCGAGGACAACAGCTCGTAATTTTGAACCACGGTCAGATGACGAAGCAACACCTGAGCTAGCACCCCACACTCCAAACTTCCACACCAGCCCAACGTGAGGACTTTCGGCCACGACAGATTTAAGGTGCACCAGCCGCCTCTACACCATACGTTTACAAACATGCATGCCCGGATTCGAACCAGGAACCTTCCGATTCTAGAGGCTAACACCTTAACCATTATTATACCGGTTGGTCGACGATTTTAGCTTGGAGAAAAGTTGAAATTTTGCCCTATCGTATGTGAAATCCTGAATCGATATATGTCGAAATACATTGACGACTTCGCACGTGAGTGTTGGAATTTTATAGAACATTTGATATCGAAAAATAGCTCGATGTGTGGTATTTTGAAACAAAACGCACATTGAAAAGAATTCTTCCGAATAAATCCAAAATTCCATTTTATGATGGGCCGACCACAACCGGTATAGGTGTTAGCCTCTAGATCGGAAGGTTCCTGGTTCGAATCCGGGTCCGGGCAAGGATGTTTGTAATCGCATGGTGTAGAGGCGGCTGGTGCACCTTAAATCTGTCGTGGCCGAAAGTCCTCACGTCTTGTTGGTTTGGAAGTTTGGAGAGTGGTGTGCCAGCTCAGGTGTTGCTTCGTCATCTGACCGTGGTTCAAAATTACGAGCTGTTGTCCTCGGATCTTTCCCTTAAGGGACTGATCCCGGACCGTCGTCAATAGCCCGTTGTGTTGCTCTAGTACGACGTTAACTAAAATTACCATTTTAGGATGGCGTTGGCGTGGAAGTTTGGAGAGTGGGATGCCAGCTCGGAAGTTGCCTGGTCTTCTAACCGTGGTTCAAAATTACGTGGTTGTCCTCGGTTCTTTCCCGTTGGGATTAATCCCGGATCTCGTTAATAGCCTGTTGTATACTCCAGTACAACGTTAATTAAAATACCTACGAAAATTACGGGGCGTTCTCGGATCTATCCCTGAATGTCACCAATGGCACGTTGTGTTGCTCCAGTGCGACATAAATTTTAGGACGCCCCCCCCCCACCCCCCCCCCCCCAAAAAAAAAAAAAAACCATGAAAGCTATGCAGTTTTAAACTAAAGTTATGTTAATTAACGTCGCACTAGAGAAACATAAGGGGCTATTTTCGACGATCCGAGATCCATCCGAAGGGGAAGAGCCAAGGATAATCTCGTAATTTTGAACCACAGTCAAATGACTAGGTCACACCTGAGCTGGCACCCCATTCTCCAAACATCCATGCAGGTCACGACAGATTTAACGTCCACCAGCCCACTTAGTACCCGGCATTCTTTGGTTGGATTCGAACTCGTAACCCTCTGGTTGCTAATCTAGCCGGGCTTTATCGGCACCTTAGAATAACGCTTGCTCAGCTTTCTATCAACACTGAATTAACTGCTGAATTTGTCTTTCTCATTTACTACACCCAAGTAAATACTATTCGCTAACGAGACGCATTCTCTAAAAACTCGGCCGACCGAAGGTTCCTAGTTCGAATCCTGGTTCGGGCATGGATGTTTGTAAACGTATGGTGTAGAGGCGGCCGGTGCACCTTAAATCTATCGTGGCCGAAAGTCCTTACGTTGGGTGTTGGTGTGGAAGTTTGGAGAGTGGGATGCCACCTTAGGTGTTGCCTCTTCATCTGACCACTATTCAAAATTACGTGGTGTTGTCCTCGGATTTTTTCCCTTAGGGGACTGATCCCGGACCGTCGTCAATAGCCCGTTGTGTTGCTCAAGTACGACGTTAACTAAAAATTACAAACTGCCCGGCCGACCTACCGGTTTGGTGGTTAAGGTGTTAGCCTCCAGATCGGATGGTTCCTGGAACGAATCCGGGTCAATGTATGATGTTTGTAAGCGTATGGTGTAGAGGCGGCTGGTGCACCTTAAATCTGTCGTGGCCGAAAGTCCTTACGTTGGGTTGTTGTGGAAGTTTGGAGAGTAGGGTGCCACCTTAGGTGTTGCCTCTTCATCTGACCACTATTCAAAATTACGTGGTGTTGTCCTCGTATTTTTTCCCTTAGGGGACTGATCCCGGACCGTCGTCAATAGCCCGTTGTATTGCTCTAGTACGAAGTTTATTAAAAATTACCAATCACTAAAAACCTGCTGCACGATACAGTCTAGAGCCGCGGAATCCCGGTTGGTAGAGTAACGGATTAGCAACCGGAGGGTTGCGAGTTCAAATCCAACCAAAGACCATCGTTGTACGAAGGTGCTGGTGCACGTTAAATCCGTCGTTCCCTCCAATTTCCTCACGTTGGTGTCGTGTGGACGTTCGAGAGTGTGGTGCCTGGTCAGGTGTTGCCTCGTCATCTGACCGTGGTTCGAAATTACGTGTTGTTCGCGGATCTTACCCTTTTGTGTTTGCCGATCTAGTGGTCTAGTAGTTAAGGTGTTGACCTCTGGATCGGAAGGTTCCTGGTTCGAATCCGGGGTCAGGGCATGCACGTAAAATGTGGTGTCCTTAGTTAGGGTAGTGATGACCAAATACTGGGTGCCCCTTTTTACAATTGGCTCATCGATTCTGGCCTTGTATTGACGAATGGTCAGTGATCAAGTGTCCGCCATAGTAAAAAAAGTGTTTGATTCCGACAGTCGTCAATAGTCCGTTGCGTTGCTACAGCTTCAATAGACGTTATTTAAAATACCTACTTACCGACAGCCTATTTTTTCAACTTTTCTAGGCCTGGCCATATATTGATTGTCCTTGCACCATAAAACCCAACGAACCATCTGCTGTTTTTAGAACGCCTACTTGCATTTTCCCTCGATTAAACAGTTTTTCTATTTAAACCGATTAAATATTTTTCTGCGTGTATTTTTGAGTTATCGCAAAAGTATTTCGGACTCTTCGACCAGAGACCCTGAAATCCCTGAATCAGTCCTTTGTCCTCAAAGAATCGCTAGACAGAATAGTGTACTGCTGGGAATATGACAGTCTATTTTTTCAACTTTTCTAGGCTTGGCCATATATTGATTGTCCTTGCTCCATAAAACCCAACGAACCATCTGCTGTTTTTAGAACGCCTACTTGCATTTTCCCTCGATTAAACTGTTTTTCTATTTAAACCGATTAAATATTTTTCTGCGTGTATTTTTGAGTTATCGCAAAAGTATTTCGGACTCTTCGACCAGAGACCCTGAAATCCCTGAATCAGTCCTTTGTCCTCAAAGAATCGCTAGACAGAATAGTGTACTGCTGGGAATATGACAGTCTATTTTTTCAACTTTTCTAGGCTTGGCCATATATTGATTGTCCTTGCTCCATAAAACCCAACGAACCATCTGCTGTTTTTAGAACGCCTACTTGCATTTTCCCTCGATTAAACAGTTTTTCTATTTAAACCGATAAAATATTTTTCTGCGTGTATTTTTGAGTTATCGCAAAAGTATTTCGGACTCTTCGACCAGAGACCCTGAAATCCCTGAATCAGTCCTTTGTCCTCAAAGAATCGCTAGACAGAATAGTGTACTGCTGGGAATATGACAGTCTATTTTTTCAACTTTTCTAGGCTTGGCCATATATTGATTGTCCTTGCTCCATAAAACCCAACGAACCATCTGCTGTTTTTAGAACGCCTACTTGCATTTTCCCTCGATTAAACTGTTTTTCTATTTAAACCGATTAAATATTTTTCTGCGTGTATTTTTAAGTTATCGCAAAAGTATTTCGTGTTCTTCGACCAGAGACCCTGAAATCCCTCAATCAGTCCTTGTCCTCAAAGAATCGCTAGACAGAATAGTGTACTGGGAGTGAGAGAGAGAGAGAGGATAGACTGGCTTGTTTTTATTCTTTTTCTGAAACCCCGTGTGTCGCTGGAATAGGACAGGAAATGGGACAACCTTATCACCATCCTGCTGTGATGTTATCTACATTGTGATGGGTACTCATGGAGGGGGGTTATTTCTGCAGCCCATAGAGCTTTTTATCAGATAATTAGTTTCACGTTACTAGTTGACTGGAAGTTACCAGTACTAACGAGAACTCAATAGTTTGAGAAATATCGGTGTGATGTGTGTATCCTCCTTTGTTCTTGAGTGCACATGTAAATGTATCGCTCTAATTCGCACAAGTGAAGCTAGACTTTTGGGGACCTGGGTGGATAAATGCTGCACTGTATCCAAAGATAAATTGATGTATTCAAAGGGCTAAAGTAAATTATATAACCTCTTCAGTTCAGAAGTATCACATGTGATACTCAAGTTTCTGAATTTTTTTTTCTCTTTCATGTATAAAAATTTGTGGAAATAAAATGTAATTTGAATATAATCCTTCAATTCTTAATTGATTTTGTGGTAGATTTATCATGAAGTATCACATGTGCTACTTGCCCCCTCTAACAAAAAAAATAAACCTGATTTTTTTTTACCTTACAATGATGAGAATAGTAACTTATAAACATGTCTGAGGAAAATCGGTTATTTTTGTGTCGGGTATGAGGAAGTTAAAATAGTAAACTTATAACTAGACTGATAAATTCCATTTTTGATTTGATTGGTTTTGGGGTTTTAATGATCCAAGAGCCATTATTGGGCATGCCCAATTTTGATTTGAAGATAAATTATTGTTCCCAATATATACCAATATTGTTGCCAATTTGCGCCGCAAAAGAGCAACGGTTGCGAATTCAAAACTAGGTCCAGCCAAAACGTCGTGTACAATGGTGCTGGTGCACGTTAAATTTGTCGTGGCCTCAACTGTCCTCACGTTGGCGTGGTGTGGAAGTATGAAGAGTGAAGTGCCTGCTTAGTTATTGTCATCTGATCGTGAAGCAAAATTACGAGGCTTTGAATTGGATCTTACCATTCGAGATTGTCGCCAATGGCCCGTTGTGTTGCTTTTCTGTGACGTGAATTAACTACTTACCCATTAATAATTCTTGATTGTAATTTTTTATCCGTATCTAAGTGGCTATGCCCACTGGCTCCAGCAGCCTGCGCGTTGTAAGCGAGGCAAATTCGATTCCTGTTTGGGTGTATTTCTCTTCTGCATTGGGAAATCTTTCCCGTGTGCTTCGCCATTTACTTCACGTTGTTTGGCTCAGCTTGGCCATATATCGCCATGCGCTATAAAACCTAACCAATTAAATTACCGTGAATGAGAATGAATTCCAACACCATTCCAGACATGTTTACGAGTATCTTTCCTGTGATGAGAAAACCTCGCGCATTCAACTAGCTTCTTTATGTGCTGTATTAATTTGTAAGTGAATTTTTGTGAAATGGAAAAGGAATCGGATGTCCTACATGGATATTTGACAACCTGAGTGTTAGCTCGTAATCTTTTATTAAAATAGTTGATATTTTTAGGAAAAGATGGCATCACAAAGCAATTATTCGGGTGGATCTTCTTTCGTTACAGCTTTGATATAAAGATGGTATTTTTTTTGTGGTAATGTTTTGGCGGCTCTTTTTATGTCGCCAAGTAAGATATTCTTGGAAAAAAAGACTTTTTTCTCACGGAAAATAAAAGCGTAAACCGACGGAAATAGAAAAATTAAAGAAAAATCATCGTTTTTCTCACAGAAAAGAAAATTATAGCAAACACTTCTACGAATCCAAGTTAAAGTGATTTTATTTTTGTTGCAGCAAACCATCGGAACTTTGTATTTATCGCAAAAATCCGATTTAAAAAACGATTTTCAGAAACAGAAAAGTAACCATACAATCTGATGCGACTGCACAGGATGGTGATTAAAATCAAACGTTTAAATAATGAAACAAATTTAGAGAACCGATGGATGGTGACCAAAGGAAAATTTAACGGACATGAAAAGAACATTCTAGAATATTCAAAAGAAATTTAAACTTCCCGATTGTCATAAAAGCGGGAATAATCATAATCAAGCTTTTGATTAAAGATAAAGGTTGCCTTTACCTGTCATAACTCACTACAAAAAATGACAAAAGCGTTGCCACGAAATATCTTTACATCACAAAACTGTACCCTTTTTTGCCTTATAGAATCCTGGTTCGAATCCGGGTCAGTGCATGGATATTTGTAAGCGTATGGTGTAGAGGCGGCTGGTGCACCTTAAATCTGTCGTGACCGAAAGCCCTCACGTTGGGTTATTGTGGGTTTGGAGAGTGGGGTGCCAGTTCAGGTATTGCCTCGTCATCTGACCGTGATTCAGAATTACGTGGTGTTGTCCTCGGATCTTTCCCTTAAGGGATTGATCCTGGACCGTCGTCAACAGCCCGTTGTGTTGCTCTGGTACGACGTTAATTAAAAAATTACCAATTATCTTATAGGATTCTAAGAAAACATTGAAGCATGGTCTAACAAAGTTTTCATGGAATTAATTTCAATCAGACTGAACAAAGACAAACTGAACGTAGTTGGACTTATCCAGATATTGTCTTGTGTAAAAAAAACCTATGAATATATATTCTACAGTCTACGCGCTTGATTATACAGTTTAATCAAGCGCGTAGGCGCTTGAAAATACTTTTGGGACAAGGACAAAACTACAAAATTTTTTAAACATTTCCCATGAGAACACAATTTTTCAATTTACATTTTGACCTTCGTACCCTCTGTTTATACGGTTTTATTTTAAACTAGCCACTGCACGGCAACGCCGTGATGTTTGGTTTTTATCTGGTGTAAACTTTTCCACAGATTTTAAATCCGTTGCAATTTTCAATCTGTCTTTAACGATTCCGATTTTACGAAAAAAAGAACTCGACAATCCCAGTCAAAATGTTTTTATTTCTTTGCTCTCCTTCGCTAAAATAAAAATCTGTTTGCATTTTCTGCCCTTCGCATTTAAAAAATAGAATCTGTTTATTTTTGGAAAGCGAAAGTTCACGCGACGTCACAATCTCTTGCGCGAAAACATAAAAGATTAAAAGAAAATCAAACGAATAAGGTATCTTATCTGTTGTAAAATTTTCCGCGAATTTCATATCCGTAAAATTTTTTATTCAACCTTTAACGATCGCTGAGATAGAAATAAGCAATGAAGAAAGCCAGTAATAACTTTAGTAATCATTTGTTTTACTGGAATCCGTTTTGCAGGAAATCGAAATGAATGAATCTCAAAACAAACGAAGGGCATTCGAATGTGTTCTCTCCCCGGAGATGAAAAAAACTTGGCATGGTTCCAAAGGCTGACGTCAATGTGACACTTGAGGGGGGAAAAGTCTAAAATTTGATGTTTCTTCATTCCTCGGAATTACCGCGGTAGAATAAAGAATGGTGAAAAAAAACTAATAAATTCATTTCAAAATGTTCTAGATTGAATTTTAAAATTCGCCTCGACCCTAAAATTGCAAAAAATTCGCACTACCTGTGTACCAAATCCCACTACTGTAAGTGCCATAGATTTGTCAGGACTTCGCGGGAAAGAAACAAACAAACAAACACTTCCTTTTATAATAGTAGAGATGTAAAGAGCAATGAATAAATTCGGACACCGGCCGAAATGGACAACGAACGGAGTCTCAAAATACGGATTGTCTAGCAAAATACGGACCTATTTGTTAATTCTACTCTAATCCTGTTATGACAGGATTAGTACTTACTGCTCCTATTATAATAGGATTAGTAAGTGCGTGTAGGTTTAATCGAGTTCCTGACCAATCTAATTTGATATGATTTCAACTAATAGAATTGTTGAATTGATTGTCGGAACAGACCTTCCCGATTTCGAGGGTTGATTTTCGAAAGAAAGTATACTCAATTGCTTGTGTGATATTTACGATTTCAATGGAAGTTATGGAGGTAAGAGACGTAGTTAAAATTTCCCCCTCTGTAAGTATGATTTGAAATTATGATTTCACTGGGTTTTTGCTCACCCCGCTTGCAACCTGTGAGTTATAGCCCTCGGAGACACGTCTCATTTAGGTGGTAACGGGCTCCACGAACTCGAAATACCCTGGTGATCTTTTCACACGGGGTTTGCTGTCTTTAGTAAATAAACTCGAGGGGGTGGGTCTCGCTCCAGGATACCTAAGCGATCTTTTTCTGCTTCCCCCATCCCACTATGTTCCGTAACACCCCTCTCCTTTCATGACATTTCTTTCCCTTAGGCCAGTGCTCCCCAACCTTTTTATCGCTGCGGACCGGATCAACGTTTGATAATTTTATCACAGCCCGCTGACCGACAACGGTCCGTTTAATTTTTCATGCGTGGCAAATTTCTTTAAAATAAAGATAAATTGAAACATTTAATTTTTTGAAGTTTTTTTTAATGTTCTTAACGTGAAACGTGAAAGATAAGTGTCAATTTTCATTTATTTTATTAAATCCTCGTGTTAAATTGAACTCGATATGGCTTTAGAAAATCAACTTATTAGCCTGATTTACTGAACTTAATTTACTGTGAGCTCATTTTCGTAGAATTTATATTTTAATCTTGAAGTTATTTATATATTTTAAAATTGAAGTTATTACTATTTTTTTTAATCGAAATTTTATTATTATATAGACAGAAATTATCTTTGCGATCTTTCGGTTTTTGACATAAACTGTTTTTTTGGCTATTCTTAAATTGTTTTTAGTTCAGCATAATTCTCACGTTTCGTCGTGGGTTTTAATAAATTATTGTTGAAACATTCTCCAGTACTTTACAGCAGACGTCTTCATATGCATTTTCTGGTAGAATTTTTATCTTTGTTCAGTTGTAATGTTTTATCCCATAGTATTGGTCTTATTTGTACCAATTTCCGAAAATTGAATCGAAATACATAATTTCTTTATTAGTTTTGGAACTATATTTCAACATTCAGTTTTGTGAACAAAATTTTAAATCCTTACTTATTCAAGTTTCTGTGTTTATCAGGGCATTTAAAAAGCCACGATTTCCATGCTATCGATGTTATAGTACAATAAGAGGGAAACAAATTTCGAATAATTTTTCTCTTTAATTGTTAAATACAATTCGAAAAAGTGAATACCAAAGACCTTGTTATCAGTTCTTCCCGATTTATGGAAGTGTATTTTCGTTTCGAATAAGTTTTTATTTCCTAAATTCTATTTTAGGTAATTTAACATAATTTTTAAATCTAACTTTTCAAACAAAGAATGATTTTTTGATACCTTAACTAATATAATTTTTTTGACATACGTGTTATTTTCCTATTGTATTTACAAATAATATTGCACTCTGACCTCAAATTAAATTTTTCTGTGTTTCTCTAAACTTAATCTTAATTTTCTTCAAGTAACTAGGTGTATGTAGTGTACCTACTTACCCACCAATAAAATGCGTAGATGACAGCACACATCAGTCAATTTAACTACAGTTAGACTATCCGAAACGAAGACTAAACCACCAACCTTCTCTCTTTCGGGGCATTTGTAGTACAAATGGTACCACGAATAGTATAACGACTGGAGAATATTTCAACAAAAATTTGATTAAAACCCACGACAAAACGTGATAATTATGCTAAACTAAATACAATCCAAGAATGACCAAAAAACAGTTTGTCAAAAACCGAAAGATCACAAAGATAATTTCTGTCTATGCAATATAAAAATTTCGATAAAAAGAGTAACAACACTAACTTCAAGATTAAAATATAAATTCTACGAAAATAAGCTCACAGTAAATTAAGTTCAGTCAATCAGGATAAGTTAATTTTCAAAACCCATATCGACTTCAATTTAACACGAGGGTATGAAAAAAATGAATGAAAATTGAAACTTACCTTTAAAACTTACCCGTTAAGGACATTAAAAAAATAACTTCGAATTGAAGGTTTAAATTTAGCTTTTTTTTAAAGACATTTGCCACGAATGATAATGTATGCCGATAACGGTCCGTTTAATTTATCTCAGAAATAAAATTACCTACTATCCCCTTTGCTGTAAACTCTTCAAAAAATCGAATACGATTAAACATTCATCCTATTTTAAGTTTCTATTTATATAAATATATTTTCTATAAATCACGATAAATAGCCCTTTTTGTGTGCGTAAGCAATATCTTCGTCTACCAATGCAGTTAAATTAGTATTGCGAAAATATAAAACTTACAGTTGAAAAATTATTTACTTAAAGGAAATCACATTTAAGGTATCGATCTGGTGTAAAATTTCCCGCAGATTTCAATTCCGTTGAAATTTTTACTTTATCTTTAACGAGCACAAAGATATAAACTTGCATTTGAGAGTAAAAAAGCTGTTTTGTTTTTCGAATAAAATAAACAACGAGTCGTCTGCTATAGTGGCAGTCGGCGACAGGAAAACGGATATTCTGTCTTGTTGTGAGTAGATCGAACTGTGTGCAAGCTCCCATACTCTTCTTCACGCCACCAAAATAATTTATGGTATGCAATTTTATCGCACGACAAGAAATCAATGTGTGTGCAAGAAGCCTTAGGGGATTGATCCCGGACCGTCGTCAATAGCCCGTTGTGTTGCTATTGTACGACGTTAATTAAAAATTACCATTACCAATTACCTTTCACGACATTTTTACTTGACGTTGAAGGTCGCAGTAGCCCGGTTGAAAGAGCATCGTATTAGCAATCGGAGGGTTGCGAGTTCGAATCCAGCCGAAGACCATCGTGTACAAAGTGGGCTGGTACACGTTAAATCCTTCGCGGCCTCAACTGTCCTCACGTTGGCGTGGTGTGGAAGTTTGAACAGTGGGGTGTCAGCTCGGGTGTTGCCTTGCCATGGTCTGTCCGTGGTTCCAAATTACGTGCTGTCCTCGATCTTTCTCTTTGGCTCAACTGTAAGGCTAATTTTTACGAATCTTTATTGGCGTTTCGTTTTCCGTTACTCTGATAGGGATTGATCCCGAACCGTCGTCAATAGCCTGCTCTAGTACGACGTTATCCTCTCAGCAACGGATTATTTAACCGGAGGGTTGCGAGTTCGAATTCAACCAAAGACCTTCATGTACACGGAGGTTGTTCAGTTTAAATCTGTAGCCTCAAATGTCTCCTCTTTTTGGCATGGTGTGGAAGTTTGGAGAGTGGGGTGCCAGGTTCAGGGTTTGTTCTCGTCATCTGAACGTGGTTCTAAATTACGAGTCCTTGGACCTTTCCCTTCGGTTTTAACCGAGGGCCGCGGTGGCCAGGCGGGAAGAGCAACACGGACTAGCAAACGGAGGGTTGCGAATTCGAATCCAACCAAAGACCGTCGTGTACAAAGTTAGTTGGTGCATGTTAAATCTGTCGTGGCCTCAAATGTCCTCACGTTGGCGTGTCGTGGAAGTTTGGAGATTGGGGTACCAGCTCAGGTGTGACCTCGTCACCTGACCGTATTCAAAATTACATGCTGTTCTTGGATCTCTCCCTTCCGGTGTTGATCTCAGCCGTCACCAATAACCCGATGTGTTACTCCAGTGTTTGTGACGTTAATTTAAAAAAAAAATACAAAATTGATCACGGACGGTCACCAATTGGTTGTGTTGTGATGTTTATTAAGTATCTACCTGACACAAATACTTCAGGTCTGGAAAGCGCAAACAAGACTAAAATTGACAGGGCAATTTTAGTCCGCAGATTGTCCTTTTGAAGCTCAATGTGAGAAATGATATTGGCTAGGATCTGAGGATAAGTGGAAATGCACGTGAATTTAGAAGAAAAACATAAATTCTTGCATTTTAAACTCGGTGTGAGCACATACGGTTTTGTTTTCCCACATGAGGTTCGTTGGCGAGGCTATCAGGGTTCCGCTCTTCAAGGTCGCAAAGATAGATACTTGAATTAGAGGAATAAATGAGCATAATTTAATGGCGGGACCTTCCTAGCCTCGCCATACGCACGTTGACGCGCCTCATGTGAACGGGGCCTTAATCCCATAATTGTTTTAAATATTACAAGCTTTGCACTTGCACACTGGTATCTAAAATAGCTTGCGCAGTTAGACTGCATGATTAGAGAAAGTTAGGATTGAAGTCAATTCACGTTTTAGGGACCTTCTCCTGTTTACAAAATAAGTGCCAATCAAAAGACGTCGGAACAAATCCAAACTGAAATAACAAGGATTTGTAGAACTTCTTCAATGGTTACTTTCGATCTTTTGAAAATAAAATCTTTAGCTCAACTGTAAGGCTAATTTTTACGAATCTTTATTGGCGTTTCGTTTCCCGTTACTCTGATAGGGATTGATCCCGAAACGTCGTCAATAGCCCGTTGTGTTGCTCTAGTACGACGTTAATTAAAACTTACCAATTACAGTTACTCTGATACTGTGATTTGAGCTAAATAATAGGCTTTGCACACGTACGTAATATGGTATTTCAATAACTTGCTTACTTATATTTTAACTTATATTTTAAGATTCTATAGCATAGAAATATTATTTAAGTTTGAAATTTTTGGAGGAAGTTAGAGGTTAAATAAAATAATTTTACTTTTAAGGGGCTTTCTCCTGTTTACAATTTTCGTATAGCGAAGAATGACAATTTAAGACTTCTGTAAGTTCATAACTAAAAGAAATAATTGAGTCATTTTTTTACCTTGGACTACAATTTTTAAAGGAAACAAACAATGTAAGTAATAAGTAAAGACTGTGGTTAGTGTACAATGCATAGTGTGCAACAAATGAGTGCGATGTTGTCTACTTGTATGATATCTTGTAATTCATTTGTCTTAAATTTATAATTTTTGAAATGTTTTATTTTTTTTAACTTCTAAATGGCTCATTTTGGATATTAATTATAAGTCAATTATCTAAACTCCAAGTATTTTTAAACTAGCCCATTTCTATATTGGATAAAGTGGAAAACAAAAGTATATCACTATCTTGTATGCCAGAGCCTTGTTGTCAATAATAATTTTTTGCTCAGAAGAATCCCATGTGCTGGGTAATTTTGTTAGTGCCTGCTTAACACAAACATTTACTTTTAAATTATGTTTCCTTGTGTCAATCGCAAGTTAAATTAATTTTAGGAAATTTGTTGCATTTGAGACAAAAATACACCTGTGTGCAATTTGTGCTTTGTTTTGAAATAAAGCTACATCTGTGGTACTTGCATTAATTCAGTTAGACTCAAAAAAATCTTTACTTTTTATGCCATAGCTAGACATAATCTGATATATAACTGGCTGGAACAATTGTAGTTCAGTGTTCAATATGGGGACTATATATATATACATACTGTGGATTAAAAATTAATCCCCAAATGCAGTAATTACTTCCAAAATTATTTCTTTGTTTTAATTAAAGATATTTTTGTTTTGTGGTTGAAATTTATTATAAACTTCATTCTTACAGATTCACTCTGTTACACCTGCAAGTCCAAATCACTTGTTTAAAGATGTCAAAGAAACCGTCAAACTTTGTGCCAAATCTTAGGTAACAACTATAATATAACTAATGTATTGTATAGATTCAGTTTTCAGGAATTTCTCTCAAATACGAAACTGGTTTGGTTTATTTCCATGGCTATAAATCTCTCCATGATTTACTACACTGCTTTCCAAACCTAAGCACGTGACATGAGTAAAAACGTTATTCATTGATTGAGACAAAATTTCACAAGTAGGCAATTTGGTTATAGATTTGTGATTAAAAAATTTATGGTAAAGAAAGCATGGTATATTTTTAATGGAACAACACATTTCTTGAATTCAAAAAATTTATAAGCTGTACAAACAAACAAAAACATCTTGATATGGGATGTGACCACCCTGACCTTCAAGCAAACTCCACAGCTGCATACCATACCTTCAATTAGGTGGTCAAGCTCACCAGAGGACAGCTGCCATTCCTCTAATACAGCAGTTTCTGGTTCTTAGGGAGTATTGGGAGGGGGTACATGTCCAAAGTCCTCCCAAAGAGGTTTGATGTCATGTGAATATGATGGCAATTCCATGCGTGCAATGTTTTTATTCTCAAGGTACTCGTCCTCCAAGCTTTTCTATGTGGACGTGCATTATCTTCAATAAGGAATATCAAACCAAATGCTGCTGCATATGGTTTCCCGATAGTGTGAAATATTTTATCCCAAAGTCCGGAATCCTCCGGATTTCAGATTATTTGCATTTTTTGTCCCCTCCACGTGAATTTTGTGTTTGCTATAGAATTAGCAGATACACAGTCCAGTCACATTAATGTGACCACCGCCTACTTTCAACGTCAACGTGAAATAACCAATCACAAAAGGCAGGTGGCAGCACATTGCAGTGGAGTGTATATAAAGGATGTCCTAGGGCATCGGAAAGCATTTCAATCGTTGGCGTAATGCAGAAACATAGCGATTTATCCGACGTCCAAAAGGGCATGACTATTGGCTTTCGGCAAAGGGTGGAAGCATTTCGGAAACTGCTAATTTTGTGAGCTTTTTGCATGCCGCTGTGGTAAAAGTGTGGCTGGCCACGGCACTGGAGTTGGCATGGCTCAACATCCCAGTGAACACCTTCAGAAACCTAATTGACTCTCTTCCTGCACGTCTCACAGCGGTCCGCTCTGCCAAAGGTGGTTATTCTGGATTTTGACAGATGGTCACATTAATGTGACTGGACTGTGTACATAAATAGGAATAATTTTTTAAAAGACACCTTTATACAAAATGCAACAAATTTTTCTTGCACATTTTCTAATTTTTCTGTGGTATTTGCTATGAACATGTCCATTATTTTGCCTTGTTTCATCAATTAGGTCCAGGTTTAATTCCTTGTTCTTTAAAAATTGTCGGAAAGATGTAAAAACATTGAGAAAAACAAACAAAAAACCCCGCTGGTTAGCAAAACATCAGGATTTTGGACAATTCCGGATGTTGGACGTCCGGATTTGGGATTTTGTACTGTATTGGCAGCACTAAAGGTGTGATGTTCAATGATATTATTGAACTTGTTTCATGTTCCTTGTTTTATCCAGATCCTCACGCATATCTGTACCCAGGGAAAATCTTGACTTGTCTGTGAACATAGCGTTGGACTATTCTGCTGCCTTCCAATTTGTATTCTCATGTCACCACTGCAACTGTGCTCTTCTGGCTTGTCCACAAAAAGGAAAACAAACTCATGGAACCAGGGCATACAGTCCTTCCAAAAACATATTTATCATTAGATGGTGTGGTAACCCCTTTAGATGACCTGGAACAAATCTCTATAACTGACCCACTTGTTTAAAATTTTTTCCACTGATGTGAAATTGCAGAGTAGTCAACACACACCAAAGAAAATAGACTGTCCTGTTTCAAGCCACCCCAAATCACGCCAGTATTGAGAATCATCCAGTCATCTTTGAGCCATAATGGACCTTATCTAATCCACAAATAACCAAAATGGTCTTTTAAAATTTTCTATCAACATTTAAACTCATTTACTGAAAGGCTTCAGAAAGGTGGCTTCTTCAACCAATTCCTATTTTGGATATTTCTGGAGAGTAAATTCTGATTGGGCTTATCATGATATTTGGATATTCCCCTTACACAACTGCAGTGGGTTTCACTCAATGAAATTGAAGCACGCATTTCACACCTCAGATTTTCCATTGGTTTTGGAAGGCAGTGTAATTTAGAAGTAACTGACTATGTATGCGATTTAGCTGCTAAGGTGCTGAAGTACTTTTAATCTACAAATAAATGGGTAATTGCATAAATACGTCAAAGAAGAATTGTTTTAAATTATGTAATTGTTTGCATTCTTTTTTACATTAATAGACTGCATAATAATTGAAATATATATATTTCATATTTTAATTATAAGGAATAGTTGAATATCTGAATGTTTTTGTTCAGCCAGATGCAATGTTTAATAAAAGAACTGGGTTGGTTATTCAAAGAAAAAAAAAGCCTTGATAAAATTATATTAATTGCATAATTTTTGTGCTGGAAGTCATAATTTTTTACATTTGAATATTTTTCTTAACATAATTATTTTTAGCATTACTAAAACAGGGCCCATTCCTAAGTGGTATGCTGGGCAAGCACTTGAACTTAGTAAAAAATTGGGATGAATGAAAGGGGGCATGTCTCTACCTTTGAATACCTAGCCATAAATTTCCTGATATGATTAATCTCACACTTTAGAAATTCTTTTTGCAATTGTAATGAAGGTACTTATGAATCTGACATAATTTGTTCTTTGCATTAAAATATACAAAAAACATTCTTCAAGGGCAGAGTTGTATTCAGGGGGAGAACCCACAGGGTTTGAAATTAGTTTGGCATTTATAAAAGTTATCAAAGATACATGCTGATGTTATAATAAAATCACTAAATATGTCAATATTCTGAAAACAGTCAAAAGATAATGTTAAACACAATGCTTGTGTAACATTTTGGCTCTTTAGGAACCCAAAGAAAGAAGACAAGGCTGTTCAAAATTGTTTTTTTCTAAGGACATTCAAAAAACGATTGGCAACAAGTAGCTTTTTGAAGGGCATTCTATGAGAAAAGCAAATGTTTTTAAATTTTTGTTTAGCTGAGTTTTACAGTTCGACAACTCGTACTGCAGGAATGGCCCTCGTTTAAAGATTATATAAAACCTAAATAATCTATATCTATTTGTATACTTGTATTGTTTAAAATATGTATATCAATTTGTATTAACGACATCCTTTTGTGAAATTTGCTTTGCTTTCAGAATAGCTTTGCATCCAAAGCGACTGAAGAAGTCTTTCTCCCTCCCAAAGAATATGCGCAAAAAAAAGCACCCTGTGCTACAAAGGGTAAGGTTTAAAAAAATATTTTGCACTGGTTTCAGTGTTCATTTTATACTTATTTATAATCTTAAAATCAAATATGACTAGAAATTTATACCATTATATAATTCGTTTTTTACAGTTGAAAATGTGACTTGCATACTTAATTCTTAGTGATTCTTTTCCTGTTTTATTATTTACAAAGAGACAAACCCTAAGAATAGAACTCTTGATTGAATCTTGTCTCAGAGTAGAATTTAAGCGACAGGACATTGAAGATCTTTGTTTTCATGTTAAATTAAGAAAAAGTTGCCTTATATAGTGAACCTCAAGTTACTGGTACATATAACAAGCCGATCAATTGGCTAAGACTGGAGCAGTTGCCTCTATGTAACATCAGATACAAAGATGTTGACTAGCCTCTCCAGTCTCTAATTAGACCTAACATTTGTTACAGCACAGTAAAATATTTATTTGAAATAAATAATCTGAAGATTATTTACATGTGCGTGTTAGAGTTTATAATGGTAGAGGCGAGTCCTACATACATTTTGAGTGATTGTGATTATTACTCTGCCCAACGATTTGTGTATGTGGGATACAATTGTATCGAACCCTGGGAACTGTCAAACATTCCAATCAGGTACATGTTGAAATTTATTTCGGTAATCAGTCTTTAATAGATCAATAGGGGTTTCAGTACAATAGACTACTGGTCGCTGTGCAGGCACTCTTTAAAGTCACCCATACAATAAGTCATAGAGTTTAAAAGAACTTTTTTAAAATATGAGGGCACAGAAATTGACTATTGAATCTCCAAGGAGCTAGGAGGCTTGCTGAAATCTCAGTCTCAAATACATCTCCTCCTTTCAAAGTTTGTCTCCTCTCTTCACTCATCTTTGGGAGTTCATCTCAGTATTGAAATGTTCATCCTTGTGGTCTCAATGCCAGCTGCAATGGACTGTGATGACAAACTCCACAGCTGTGAGACCATTTCTTTGGATCTCGTAATCATTAAAAAAGACATGTATGACAGGTACCAAATCCCTTCTGGAGAACAGAAGGGGGAGCAAGAAGTCGGATTACATTATGATCCGAGGACAGATTTAATGTCTTTCTGGCCTAGGTGTAGAAAACTTGTTTTTGGTAATCTAAGGAAATCTGAATTACAGATGTGGGAAAGCGAGATCAACTGGTACAACTGGAATTTCTTATTCAATAATAAATTGAATCCCATTCCGCTTGTCCAGGACTCTTGGAATTGCTTGTTTTCGACTTCTTACTGTACATGGCTATTTATAAAGGCAGTTACACTATTAGATTAGCAAAATCAGCTCTCTCCTTATCTTAAATTGGATGAAATGACTGGAGACCACCTCAAGATCTACACTAAAATTCTGGACAATACTGTTACAAATTCTGTAGATAGTGTTTAAAATATATTTATCACTTCAAGCCTTTATTGAGTTGCTTGTCATCAGATAACATAGGGGCTGAAGACAATCATAAGATCTTTAAAAATATTTTAAATCGATTTTCTTTAAATTTAAGTCCCAAATGCATTTTATAGGGCATTTTCTTGCAACGTTTTAGGTTATAAATTTAAGATCTACTTATGACATTAAATTTGCTGGCTAAATTTTTTTTGAATAGTTCATGCAAATTCTTTAAAAGAAACATGTTTATTATATATATATAACAAAATAAACTTGGCTCCTTGATTCGATAGCTTATTGCTGTGCCCTTGTATTTTAAAATAACTTGTAAGCTATCATGTAACTAATCAAATTACTTATTTCAAATAAATATTTTATTGTGCTATAACCAGTGTCAAGTAAAGACCGAAAATGTTACAACATTTTTAATATTTAGACGTAACACTGGTTACAGCACCATAAAATATTTATTTGAAATAAGTAATTTGAAGATTATTTACATGATTAGAGTTTACAAAAGTTATAATAAAGTACAAGGACACAGCAATTAACTATCAAATCTCCAAGATACCAGGAGGCTCGCCGAAATCTCAGAGTGAAGGATGCATCTCCTTTCAAAGTTTTAGTCTCCTCTGCACTGATCTTTGGGGTTGATAATGTGATAATAATATCAAAGAATACTTTTTTTTTTTCAAATTATATTATTTAATAAACAAAAAAAGGATAACTTTTGATATATATATCTATCAAAAGTTATACCTTTTTGTTTATTAAATAGCATAATTTGAATAAAGTATTCTTTGATAAAATCAAAATGTAGCTAACATGTGTATATAAACACACATGTTAGCTACATTTGATACATGTATTCATATCTTTTCAGAGAGATAAGAGAGCTATCCAAGAGTGCAATGCATCCAAATCCTCTAGTAAGTACATACCCATAATATTGATTAAAAAAATATATAATTTATAAAATGATTCATATTAGTGAGGTATGAAAATGAAACAATGGCCACTCATGTATACATATAATCAAATAGCTATGTTCAAAAGTTTTTGCCATAAAATCGAAATAAAATATATTCAAGCATTGTAATCCTTTCTATCTATCTCTCTCTCTATATATATATAAAGGATGTAGGTTTGTATATTCTCTATACTGTTTGACCAATCCACACTAAATTTGGTACACTTATACTTTAGAACACTGCAGAAAACATAGGCTATTTCTTTGTGTTTTCAGACCAATCTGTAGCCATGAAAATTGGTACTCAGGTAGTCTTAAAAGTGTCCCCTGAAGCCCAAATTTTAAAATCTAAAGTTTGCAATAAATGGACATGGATAAGAAAACACGTTCTTTAGGGCTTTTGTATGAAGTTAACACAGGCAAATGTCGCAGTCAAATATTAGGTGTCGTGGTCATTTTTGAAACCCGAGCAATGCCGGGTTATTCAGCTAATTACAAATAAATGAGCTGTTTTTTGCATGCAAAGTTATGCTTTTAAAAAGGCTCTAATTCCGACAAAACGAAATTAAACAGTAATAAGCAAAACTTTATAAACGATAAAAATTAAATATTGTTATACTTTCAAAAGTCGTAAAGCTGATTAAAAAAGCAAGAAACAAATATAGATTTCTTTCTTCAAATCGAACAGAACGTTAAAAAAAGTTTGCATGCATCCAAAAATAAAAACAAAATAAACAATTAGGCACTCCCTTACTTCCAAAAAGAAAATCTGTTAAGAACTGTGGGAAAAACTTAAAAGTACCAATGAAATGAAAAGGGAAATGAAATCGAAGGAGAATTTAGAAACTGGGTTCTATCGCACTGTTGTCATTCTTAGGAAACCAAATAGTAAAAAATATGCCTGTAAATAATTAAAAAAATTTCTAGATTAAATTTTAAAATTCGGGCTTTGAGGTGTAGGGGTTTAGTGGACTTTATAATCCTTTTCCTAAAAAAAATCAAAGAAAGCAATGATGAACGATTCTGAACTTCTACGGAGCAAAATGGGCTGTACACCTTTTCACTAGTAATTATGGAATTCCCGTCTTCAAAAAGGAAGCCCAAATCCAACTAAATGGCTTTTTTGTGCTCATGCTTCCTGACTCATGTGGTTTAGAATCTTTTCGAGGGGAAAAGGGAACTAAATGATGTGAAGAATTTGTGAGAATAGCAGAGTTTAATAAATGGTATGCTACGATCTGTCTTATATCTTTGATACTTAAGGTTAAGTTATTATATTTAATGAAAGGCATCACAAAAGATGTCTATTCAGCCCTATTAACCAAGGATATTGTTACCATAGCTAGTTTTATAAAAGGCTACAAGAAATACAGCAAAATAGAATAGGAATGTGGAAATTTGATTGACCTCCAAATGCGACTCTCTTCATGATGGAAAGGGGGAACTATGAACCACCAATAGACAAGCCAAAGCTCAAAATCTTCCCAGGTACATGTGCATCAATGATGCTGAACCTCTGTATGTAAGCCATTTGAATACTATAACTGAAGTGTAGTATCATTGAGAGCAAAAGTAAATGGACTTTCAATGAGAGCATGAAGACCTCCAGTTGATTTCACCCTGTGGCTCCTGATCTCATTACTGAACTCATTCAAAAAATTTCCAAATGCTTTTGATGAAGAAAAGAAATTCATTACCAGCTGAGTAAATGTCAAGCAATGAATACCCACAAGTGATCATTCTCTTGCCGACCAAGAAGCATACAAAGGGTCCAACTAAACATCGTTTTATGTGCAAAGAAACAGATAAGGTGCTGAAAAGGGACATGATCCATCCATTTGAAAGCTTGTAGTTATTTCCAGTTGTATTAGCAAGGAAGAAAAATGAAAGTGTTTCTATGTGGATTATTGTCTCAATAAGATTATGTTGAAAGGACGTTTTCCCTCTTCCTCGAATTGATGACACCAAAGATTACTTAAAGAGCAGCAATGTCTTTTCTTCTATGGATTCTCTTGATATTGAAAAATTGAATTAGGGTTAAGCTGGGTATTTGTAAACAAAATTTGTATTTTTTTCTTACAATCCTCATTTTCAAACTCTTGATGAAGTAATTAAACATTCACCCAACTAAACTAACTTGTCACTATCCTACTTTGATTTTCATTATTCTGAAGATTCTAGAAAAGGAATTTCACACCATACTTGACTGTTTACAATTACCCCATGTGTTTATACTACTACCCCTGAAAGTAGGGATAATTGTAAACAACAATTTTCCTCCTGCTATTGAATATTGAACAAGTGACAGAACGATCTGTAGTTGGGGCAGTAGAAGAAACTCCAATGGTATTTTGACCATTCTAATACCATGTTTACATTTAATTTGCTCCCACTTCTTACCCCAGAAAAAAATATCATAAGACAATTAAAAGTTACATTGAACACGAGATGAACTTCCAGGAATACATAAGAATAGATAATTCAATCTTTTACTGAACAAAAAATGTATTTAGTGTAAAAAATAGAAATTACAAATTTCAAAAATTTAAATTAAAAAAAAATTGAAAATACAAACTTGGGTGGGAAAAAAGAACATTACATTTCTTGCACATTAACAGTGTCCTTAAATTGGAAAATTTCTTTACAGCCTTTACAATAAATTGGAGAAGGTAAAATGGTCTTTGGTAACACAGGATTTGTCATTCAAAATGAATTTAGTCTTTGCATTATCAATGCTTTTGAGTCCGGTGACCTCAAACTCCTTATAAAATGACATCCACCCTGCACACATACGAAAAATGGGTTTTCTTTCTCTTTTTCCCTCAACATGTCTCGCATGGATGGCTCCAAATATGTAACTTCCCCTCGAAGCTAGTCTTCCATATTTTGCTGGAATATTTGGAGATCTTCAAACTCTTCATCGTCAATGTTAGTCAATTCTTCCAATAGTTCTTAATATTTGAGCTGTCCTGCTTTACTTTATATTTGCTTCTGTCTTGGTTTTTGCCTACTCCTGGCTCTTTCACTACCTTCTCACTTGGCTTCCTTTTGTTCTTTTTCTCTTCTGCCTCCTTCAGCCATGACAGAACTTGGTCAGTTGTAAGAACTACCATATGTGTGATGTTTTAGATGAGTTCCTGGTTTCTTCACAGGGCTCTTGAGGTTATTGATGAAGATGTTGATGCAGTATTTCTGCTGATGTTCCTGCTGAAAATTGCTACTGTTTTGTAACGTACACTTCCGGAACACCTTTTAAATGTATTTCTATAGTATTTCTTTTTCCTTATTCCAAGATAATTGTGATACTTCCTGTGTTTATTTTTACTTCTTAATACTCTTGGAAAGGATATCTTTTCTTTTGACATATTTATGTGAGCTTAAATGGTTTTCCCGAAGTTCATTTTTTCTTTTATGTATAATGTTGGTGAAAAGATATTTTTTTGTAACGGCTTTTTTTAGTCGATGGGATGCTTCGTTGAAGTGTGGACTGAGTGCAGTGTTCGAATGGCGTGTTTCAGCCGTTATGTAAAAAACGTATGATGAGAGGTAGTTGTAACGGTGATGTCGCTACCATATTGTAAATAATTAATTCTTTTAAAAAGGCTATTTCTTTTATCACGACGTTACAGCTACCTATTAATGGTGGCATGCACTGTGATCGTTCCCATTAAATTGAAGTCTTGGACATCCCGTCCTGATTTGAGAATAAACTGTGGACATCTCGTCCTGTGTTCAGCGTAAATTTGCGTGCGTCCGGCAGCAACGAAGGGGCCATCCGGTCCGAAGTTTGTGGACATCCCATCCTCGTGAGCGGAGTATTTGCGTGCGTCCGGCAGCAACGAAGTGGGCCATCCGGTCCGAAGTTTTTGGACATCCCGTCCTCGTGAGTGGAAAATTTGAGTGCGTCCAGCAGCGGCGAAGTGGGCCATCCGGTCCGATGTTTTTGGATATCCCGTTCTGTTTCTGTGTATGAAACGTGGCCTGTTACAGCGTGTGTCCAGCAACGAAGCTTAGTCCGGTCAGTAGAATTTGGACATCACGTCCTGTTCCTGTGTGTGAAACGCGTGTGTTCAGCAGCAAAAGGGCCATCCGGTCCGAACTTTTTGGGCATCCCGTCCTGTCATCGTCAGCTAAGTCCAGTTCGAACTTTGGGTTCCTGCTCAAGGACTTCCTGTGTACCATCAAGCAACTATTCCATATAAGTGGTTTCGGTTTTAAGTCTAAAGTTTTATGCACTATTATATTTAATGTACAATTTTACTTCTGTTTTTGTGATAACTTCCATTTATCGTAACAGGTTTCGAAACAAAAAAATTTCTTAATTGCAAATTTTGCTTTTATAATAGAAATTAGTATTGTTTTGGAATTTAGGTGAAATAGAATTTTAAGAGATTTTAATCGTCGTAGATGATTATTTATCTTAATTAATAATTTAAATTTGTTTTGTATTTGAAATGGTATTTTGATTTAAATTTTTAAAAAATTAATTTTCTTTTTAAGGTCTTTTGGGTTACAAAATTGGTTTTTGTACATTTATTTTTTTTCTATTGTTTTATTGTCTTTGAGTTATATTTTTGTGGCTTGGCTATAAGGTAAGTCAGAATTCTGGACAGTTTCGGTTTGGAAAAGTTTTCATTTTGTACCTTACGTTATATTTGAGTCCAAAGGGGGAAACTGTTTAGAATTTAATCATGACTTATTTAGTTAAGGGAAAGAAAGAGGACTTGATCAAATTGGTGGAGGAGATAGATTTAGAAATCACCGTAGAAAAATCCATAAAACAATTAGTGAATCTTGTTACTTCAAGTGAGGGATATGATGAGGAATTCACCAAAGCACTTTTTGGTAGAATTATAGAAACTCGAAAGACAAATGAAGCCCTTGAAGTGGAAGAAAAGCGGAGAATTGAAGACCTAGAAGTGAAAGAAAAGCAGAGAGAACGAGAGTATGAGTTGGAAAAATTGAGAATAGAAGCAACTAGTCAAACCCAGCGAGGTGCAGTTGATAATTCTAGACCAACGAATCGAGACTTGACCAAGATCCTTCCGAAATACGACATGAAAGATGATATGAGTCTTTATTTAATCTTGTTCGAGCAACAGGCAACTTTGCTGTCGCTGGGAAAAGAAATGTGGGTATCTCACCTATTAAGTTTGATCCCCCAAGAGATTGCTCATATAATAGCCCGTGAACCAGCTGACCTAGCTACAAATTATGATCACATCAAAAATATTCTGTTAAAAAGGTTCAAACTAACACCAGAAAGATTTCGACAGTTATTTAGTTCACACCATAAAGCAGTTGATCGGAACTGGAGGGATTTCTATCATGAATTGTCTACTTATTTCGATGGATGGATTGCAGGTTGTCAGGTCCTTACTTTTGAAAAACTGAGAGATTTGATCATCACAGATCAGATGAAGAAAAAAACACCATCCGAATTCAAAGATATGTATCTCAGAGAATGGACAGAAATAAACTCCCCTACAGATTTGGTGGAACTGTTGGAGAAGTTTGAAGACGTTAGACGAACTGTGAAACGATACCCTGTCTTTGCGAAAGACAAGTTCGAGGGTCGAGTTCAAAACAAGTTTGAAAAGACCGATAATCCACCAAGGAGAAGTGATACCATAAATGGTAAAGGGGTTAAGATAGAACGAAGATTTTCCAAAAAAGACCCAAATCCGGAATTCGACCGCAGGAGACAGATGCGGTGTTTTCATTGCAATCAGCCTGGTCATATCCGACCAAATTGTCCAAAGTTGAAGAAACCTTCGGAAACTGTAAATTACATTTCGGACAAAGAACCTGAGAAGTACCTGGAACCGTATATCATGAAAGGACAAATAAACGGTCAGGATATAAATCTACTAAGAGACACCGGAGCGACCATTGACATTGTGTGTCGGAAATTGGTGAATTCAGCTGACATGACTGGTGAACATGTTTGGGTACAGCAACCTTTGGACTCCAGCTCAACTTGTTTACCTCTTGCCGAAGTTTTGGTAGAGTGTGAATTGGGAAAAACACTCACTAAGGCTGCTGTGATTCCAGATGAACTAGACCGCGGACGATATCTTTTAGGGAATCGGACTGCTGCCTTGTTAAAAAGGGAAGATTGTCAATCTGTAGATCAAATAAATGCAGTACTGACAAGGCATCAGAAAAAAGTGAAAGAAAGGGAAGAATCTCAATCTTTAATTAAAGAATCCGAAAACCCTATCCCAGCCGAAGAATTCAGTACCTTGGGAAAAAATGAAATGGAAACTGGGGAAGTATGTGACGAGTTCACTCAGGTGGCAGAAAATCAAGATATCACTGAATTGTTAAAAGTGGACACTGAGCAGCTAATCAAGGCTCAAGGTGAAGATGAAGAGATGAGCTCTCAAGTAAAACAAATCCAAAATGGAAACCCTCCTAAAGATTTTGAACTGGAGAAGGGCCGACTTTTGGTAAAGATCAAGAAGGACAAGAGTGGTATCGAAAGGAAGCTCATCGTCGTGCCCATGGAGTATCGAGAAAAGATACTGAAATTGTGTCATGAAGGCACGTCAGGTCATCTTGGGACCACCAAGACCAAAGACAGAATGACCAAGTACTTTTTCTGGAAAAACTGTTACAAAGAAGCAGAGGACTTCGTGAAGGCTAGCGATTCCTGCCAGAGAGCTGGAAAGGCAAGGGACAAGAAAAAAGCGCCCATGACTCTTGTTCCAGTGATTACTGAAGTTTTTTCCCGTATTAATATTGACGCTGTAGGACCTTTGCCCGTGACGGACTCAGGCCAAAGATACCTGATTACGGCAATGTGTATGTCGTCGAAGTACCCAGATGCTGTGGCAGTACCAAACATAACATCTAGATCCGTAATTAATGCTCTCCTTCAGATTTTTAGTCGAATGGGTTTTCCTAAGGAGATTCAACACGACCAGGGAACCTCGTTTATGAGCGAACTCACATCGGAATTTTTTGAACGTTTCGGCATCAAGGTGGTACTTAGCTCTGTGTATCATCCCCAGAGCAATCCGGTAGAAAGGTTTCATCGTACCCTGAAACGGATTTTGAGAGTTTTGTGTACCGAAGAAGGACCAGATTGGGAGAAGCATGTCCATGCGGTCTTGTTCGCCTTAAGGACAGTTACTCATGAATCCACCGGATTCAGTCCAGCTGAATTGGTTCATGGAAAAAACTTGCGGACTCCCGTCACTCTTCTGTATGAAAACTGGTTACAGCCGGAAGAAGGAAATTCTGCAGTTGTTGAACATATCATCAATCTTCTCAGAAGATTGGAAAAATGTCGCAGCCTAGCCATTGATAATATGGAGGAAGCTGCCAAGAAAAGAAAAAAATGGTATGACAAAAATACCGTGAAACGTGAATTCAATGTTGGAGATAAAGTACTGGTACTGGCACCCTCACCTGTAAATAAGTTAGCGGTTCAATGGCATGGTCCTGGGACCATTGAAAGCAAGATTTCGGAGACGAACTACTTTGTTGCCCTGCCTAACCGGAAAAATTCGTCACAAATCTACCATGTAAATCTTTTAAAACCTTATTACCAGAGGCCTGAATTCATATATCTGGTCACTACTTGTGAGGATGAAGAATCAGAGTTGGAAGAAGAATTCCTGCCTGTGGAAAACAATCCAAATATTTTTGATCTCGAGGAGATATTGAGAAACAGTGAAGTGAAAGGAAGACTGGATGACGACCAGATTGACCAGCTCAGTTGTGTTATATGTAAATATTCCAAGTGTTTCTCAAACGTACCTGGCCTCACAGATCGTATCCAGTTTGATATCGAACTTTCTGAAATAAAGCCCCTATGTGCGAAGCCATATCGAATGTCGGTCCGACATTCGCAGATCTTGAAAGCCGAAAAGGAATGTGCCGCTATTGTGTTTGCTGTCAAGAAGCTACGATGCTACCTGGATGGACCTACCAAGTTCTTTATCCAAACTGATCATAATCCTCTAGTATGGTTAAAAAAGAACTCTGGGGTAAATCCACGTCTCATGAGATGGGCTCTTGCATTGCAGCCCTGGAACTATGAGGTAATCCATCGTCAGGGCAGAAAACACCAGAATGCTGACAGCCTTAGCCGACTGTTCTGAGTTACCAAAATGTCCTTTGAGTTTATTTTTATTGTTTTTTTTAGGTAACTTGGCAGTTGTATATATGTTTGTAAATATTTGTATGAAATTTTGTAGGATTTAGCTTTTCTTAAAGTTATGGTAACTTTTTACAGGGTAAAAAGTTATTCTAAGGGGGGAAGAGTTGTAACGTACACTTCCGGAACACCTTTTAATTGTATTTCTATAGTATTTCTTTTTCCTTATTCCAAGATATTGTGATACTTCCTGTGTTTATTTTTACTTCTTAATACTCTTGGAAAGGATATCTTTTCTTTTGACATATTTATGTGAGCTTAAATGGTTTTCCCGGAAGTTCATTTTTTCTTTTATGTGTGTGTGTGTGTATAATGTTGGTGAAAAGATATTTTTTTGTAACGGCTTTTTTTAGTCGATGGGATGCTTCGTTGAAGTGTGGACTGAGTGCAGTGTTCGAATGGCGTGTTTCAGCCGTTATGTAAAAAACGTATGATGAGAGGTAGTTGTAACGGTGATGTCGCTACCATATTGTAAATAAATTTTTCTTTAATTCTTTAAAAAAGGCTATTTCTTTTATCACGACGTTACAGTTTGTAACTTTTGATCTCATTTCCAAATTACCGTTTTCACTCACTTCAGCATTTGGTGTTTTTAAAATTTAAATCCAAAGCATTCTCAGTTTCTGGTCCATTCTCTTTAGTAAGGACTATCTCACCTCTGTATGGAAAATACTTGTCATATTTGTGATGTAAGGGTGGATTGTTGATGTCGTTTCTAACTTCTTGCTCCACTGACTCCTGACAAATTAAATGTGTGACACAGAAAAACCTGTTAGTTTTCCATCCAAATTGAATGAAACTATTGGCAAAGTTGTGTTTATAATAACCCTGTCCCTTGAAAAATAAAGGATAATTGTTAACATCCAACAGTACAGGGCCGGTCAAAGGTCCCATGCGACAGATGTGGCCGTATCGGGCACCATGATAGGGGGCGCTGGTCAGTGCCATATCTAGGGCTTGACCATTTTGAAGGGGTGCCGGTTGACACAGTAAAATTGTCCACACAGAGGCGGCAGAATTTCTGATTTTTTTTTGTTCTTTTCCAACATAGATGTAATAATGAGAATGACAAAAAGAATTAAGTGCTCTAGTCTGAGGAGGGGGATTTGATGATTCAGTATTCCAAGGATTTTAATGTTAAAGACATGGGTTTTGAAACATTGAATTTCATTAACTAAGTTGTGGAACTCATTGGGGATATAGTCAGCTACTCAATTTGGACTTGTTAAAGAGTATATACAAATATCCTTTAAAAAATCCATGTCCGACTATAGAAACTGCCCTCAAGATTTTTTTTTTACCTTACCAGTCATAGTAGTATCCTGCAAGCACAGTTTTAGTAAGTTGAAACATTAAAAACTATATCTGCTCTATTATGGGGCAAGAACGTTTGGCAAACCTTGCTAATTCCTCCCTTTTACAAAAGATTGCAGAAAATCTGGACTTTTACGATATAATCACAGAATTTGTCTTGCGTAAAACAAAAAATTTAGTTATGGGCGTTAGATTTTACAATTTTCTGCGTAGTTTCTTTTATGAAATTTATTTTATTATAAATGAAGCACGTAGTATATCCAGTTATGGTTTTTAGTTTTAGTTCCGATTCTGCCTGTATACATTTTGACATGGATCCGCCAAGTCCTTCCTTTACCAAGTTCACCAGAACCCTATATATGTCACTGGCGCCGGCAAGACCAGCGCCCAAATCATACAAAAAAATGATTAACTTTAGGATACATCGATATCAATTTTTCGTGATTTTAACGCAATCCATCCCCAGCCTCTAATTTTATACTGAAATCGTCCCCCAACGAAATTTCAATTTTTTCCATCTACGAATAGCGTCTTTCTATGTGGAAATGATCCCTGAAATTGAAACTAACTTTAGCATTGAATATCTTGAGATATATAGATAGTAAAGTCATGAAATTTCTCCTAATTAGATTAATTTAACGATGCAGAATCTGATTATGGCATTAAAACATGGTGTTCCCATTAAAAAAAAAATTCATTGTTTGTGCAAATTTTGATATGAAGATATCCCTTATGCAATTGTTTTGGATTTTAATTCAAAGAAGACGTTATTCCCTCAAATGATACCTTTGGAGTTTGCTCTAGTATGAAAAGTGCTTGAAATAAAGGACGTGAGGGTCGTATTTACCCTGTAACTACATATTATTCTATAATGTAAATGGAATGTTTAATTTACTGCATTAAATGATTTCAAAATAAAGAAGTATCATTGACTTTTTTGTAAACCATTCTCATGACATAACTATTTTTAAGTACAATGGATGTGTTTAATATTACAAAATCCATTAGCTTGTGAAGGACTAGCAAAAAAAAATATGTCAGTATAAAGTTCGCATTTTTGCGATGAAATAAATTAAATTGACAGTAAGCTATTCTAAGGGGAATGGAAACAATACTGCGAATCTTTGAAATGGTGGGGCACCAAAAATCATCTCGCATCTGCAATAAATTTCTCACAGACCGGCCCTGCAACTATAGGTGCATTAAAGTTCCCAGCAGCAAAGTCGATGATTTTTTTTTGTTAAAAACAACTGACAGTTGCAAAGATTTGGAACAACATACCTTTCAATAGATTATGGAGGGCAGCAGAAATGCAGCACACAACTTTAAAACCCAAATGTTTCAACTAAACAGATTGTTATCGGCTCGTTCAAAGAAACGAGGGATCACCATTTATTATCCTCAGTGTTGCCACCTTTCAAATTTCACAACTTTTAGTTTCTCGGAATGCCACATTGACGCTTGTATTGCTTGTTTACAACTACCTCTCCTGACCCTAAATGAGACAGATCGTATAAAAACAGCATTCATCACACTTGAAGGACTAGAAGCTAAAAGTAATGCATATCAAAACTGCACAAGATCAACTGCAGTCATGCATAAGACCAATTGCAGGTGTCATTCATCATACTCATTTATTAAATAAATCTTTAAAAAGTCTCAGAACATATATATAGTATTGAATATAATTTTTCTATTGGCAGATTCATATAATTTTAATCAGTTATTTCTGGTTTATAAATTTCCGACCTTAAAAACACGATTCTTTTTAAATTTAAAAAAAGGTTGTTCCATATTTATAATATATATTTATATATATTTATGTATTAATCAGTAAAAATTTAAAGTTTTCACATTAAAATATGTTTTGAAATTTAAGAGAAACTATTTTCAGCTGACTTGGACAATGATTATATAACTTTAGATGAGGAAGCAACTGATTTTCTTGACGGTAAAGTGTGACAAGACTTTTTATGTATTTATATATAAAGCAGTTAAATCATTTTTAATAATTTTGTTGATATCAGATAATTACTGCAAAATTAAAAAATTAAGGCAACGAATAGTATATTAATGATATTGAAAAATGAAACGAGAGTAGTATCAACATGAGGGGGGAGGGGGAGCCCACTTAGACTAATTCTTGTGGACACAAATCAAACAGTTGATATCTGATCACTAGGCTCCAGATTTCATTTATAGGTGCTAAAAATCTTAAAATAGAAGTTGAAAAAACTAATTTAGGTTTTTATTGGTCTTACACCTGTTTTGGTTTATAGGTTGTAAAAAAAATATCACTTTAAGTAATGAAATTTTGTAGAATTTTTGACAGCATATTGGAGACTTTTACCACTGCAAAAATTTGTGTTAAAATAGAGGTCTGTTTTAAACAACAATAGTACCCATTAATACATTAATTTTTACAGACAGAAGGTACTCTGTAATATCTAATAATCTACTTATAGCAGTAAATACCAGTGACAAAGCCATCTGCAAGTTTTACTAAATTTGTAATCAACAGAATTTATTTGGACTTCTAACAATAATAAATGAACTAACAATTACACCAGATAGAACTTTTTACAATATATCAAAGACAATTTTTCAGTGCTAACCATTGTTATAATTAAAAGCTATAGTAATTAGAATTTTGGTGGTAAAAACTCTGGTTTTCACATAAGAAATTGGAAATTTTGCACTTTAGTAAGTTCTAATGACCGCAGGGAGAAATTTGTTTTGTTATTTAATTGATTAGATAATAAAATATGTAACATTAGATTTTACCCCAATAGCTCTTTTGAAAATCAAGTCCATATTTTTAGATGTCAAGCTTAATATTTTTAATACAATAAAAATTTGGGTTCAATATCTAGAATAGATAGAAGGCATATTCAATATTATTTTCACCAATTCAGAAAACCAACACTGCAGAAACCTTGATGCAGCAATACTGAATTGGTAAAAAGTTAATATTGCCCTTTTACAATGTTTAAAAAATGTTTTATCTAAGCAAAATTAAATTTTACATATTTGTATGCATTTAAAAGCAAAAATAAATTTCGTTGGGTGAAGCCATATTTCAGACTTCAGGAAGAACTAACTATAGTCCTGAAAAAAATGCACAATAGAAGCACATGATGTCAAGAATTCATTTGAGGAATTTCCATACCTCCACCTAACTAGGATTATTCTCCACTTTTCTATGAAAAACGAGGCTCACCTTCTCCATTATTTGAAGTCTTACTTGGTCTGATTGGCAAAAAGACTGGACTTCTTACCAGAACAGCCTGAAGTTTAATGGACAAAACTATGCTCACAAGTACAAAAATCTGTCTCATGAGATCAATCACTGGTTGTCAAAAATTAAGTATAATAAAAATGGCAAATTTACATTTATACTGTCTCAGTAAATTCAGTAACATGGTAGCCTCGGCATCCCTGTCACATGATGCTACGAAACTTTACCTTCCACATTAAAACTTAAGATAACATCTGTACCTTCCATAATGCATTAATTCTGAATAAGTTTATAGGAACTTTTTCAATTGGGAAATTGCAGGAAAATTGTATCTAATTTTTACAAAAATAAACTGAAATACTTAAAACATACCTTTAAACACTAGTCATTCACATTTGTTAAGAATTTTGCAAACAGATGAGGGTTTGGTTGTGAAATTCAGTATTCCATTTTTATATTGTTTTCTGGTTGGGTACTGAGTAATAATATAAGATTACTAGCTAAATAACTGTGCTTTGCTACAGAGTAATCTTTAAGATCATTACAGAAAATTGCTTTTATGTGCTAAGAAATAGTAATGAACTTGTTAAATACTTATAAGAGAAACAAAAATATGTAGCAAACATATTTTAAGTAAACAAAATTGTAAATTTGGCTGGACTTTAAAAAAAAATTCCTTGTAAACTACATTTTTCGTTTGTCCCTCTGGCTGTCCGGAGAGCTTTGCGGGGTATGAAAGCCATTTTGCCTGTACTCCATCCTGTAAAGATGATTGCTTTAATCACATTACTATGTAAAGACTTCACCTGCAGCCTGGTGCCGTTACAAAGCTTTGGTGGTATGGAGAAAGACTTCAGGATGTAGAATCACCTTGCTATAGCAATACACCACCAGATGATAAGGGTATATTAATTAAACCGTAATTTAATAGTGGGTGGCGTATGTGGTGTGGAGGGACATGTGAGCCTGGTAATAAACTATGGTTCTGTATGTTACCACACAGCAACAAAGATAAATCTTGAAACTGTTGCCAGATACAAATGTGCTGTACAACACTGGCCAGCACCTCAGGCGCCAGCGAGTCGGTGCCGACCATAAAATAATATAGCGAATAGAAAACACGATCCGTCTCCTTTGCTCTTAAAACCAAACAAAACTTTTGTTGCATATTTGCTTCAAGTGTTTACATTAATTTTTTGTAGTTACTACATGCAGTGCATTCACAAAATTTCAACATTTGTATTGGCTTGATTTGACTCCACCTTCTCACTTATCTAGGAGGAAAGTGCAACTCAAGCTAACTTGTTTAGTATAGCTTTATTAGAAATCAAGGTTAATAACTTGAGTCGATTACAATCCTCTATGAAGATAACCTTTATGTGAATGATAAAATTTTTACATTTGCTGCAATGTGAGTTTTTGGGGATGAAATAAAATAACAGTACAATCTGATTCTTTATTAGTGTCAAAAGAAGGAAAAAATAGTTTTAATAGTTACATAATCATAATATATAATGTTCTAGCTATTATAAAAATGAGATAGTGTTGCATTTCCGCATAATCAATATATTATTTTATTCAAATGCGGTTTATTTGAAAATTTCATGTGTGTTTCTTTGCCTAATCACCATTTAAAAAAAATTTCAACATGTATTTCAGATTTTGAAGATTTAAGCACTAATGAAGAGTCTTCATCAAAAGAGGTAGCACTATCAACAGGTAGATCATGACAACTAGTAAATTTGTTATATTTTTCAAATTTTAACACGAGGTATACCATATTATAGAACCATTTTTATTGAAATGAAAATTGTAAGGGGTAGGGGTTTAAAAGTAGGTTTTATAAAAGAAATTTTTCTGAATGACCAATGTAGGTTTGAAAATTCTAGTGTACAATTCTTAATAAAAATTACTTACACTGTAAACTTCTCTCTTGTCTTATAATGAACATAGAAATGTGCAGGCCTCCTTACCATAACAATCCTCTATAAAGATAACCTTTATGTGTGAATGAAAAAATTTTCATATTTGCTGCAATACTATGTTTTTGTGTTGGGATCAAATAGAATAACAGTACAATTTTGATTCTTTATTGGTGTCAAAAGAAGGAAGAAAAGGTATATTATGATTATGTAAGTATCAAAACTCTGTGAAAATTGCAGCACTATGATCGAATCATCAAAAATAAATTAAATTTATTCCAGGTATTACTTATAATGGTTTAAATAAACAAAAAAGCAATAAAAAATTTTTTTAAAAAAATCAATATCTTGTGCAGCCGCCACGCGCAGTGATGAGAGGCATACACGTTGTGGTATAGAATCATACAGATTCTGAATGTCCATGAAATGTGCAGGCCATGGAAGAAGCGGAACCTGTCGTGCACTGAAGGCTTGCACATTCCGAGCAACAGGTGGACGGGCATTGTCTTGCTGAAATACAGCTCCGGGAATGCGTTGCAGGAGGGGTAGGACATCGGGCACCCCAACTTCTCTGATGTAGCACCCACTGTTGAGGATCCACACAATTTGGAGTATGCAGGATTGCCCATGATATCCAATAGCGCCCCAGACCATAATGCCAGGCATTCATCTTGTATGATGCGTTCACCTTTGTAGCATATGACGAGTATGCGTCCATCACTATAGTCCAGATTGTAGTGGCATTATGATTGAAAATACAACTTTTTCCAATCAGCACGCCATTGGCTGTGTTAGAAGGAATCCTTGCACGTAGCCCATGACACAGCAGACGTTGACGAACCATGGTGGCAGACAATGACACACCTGTAGACATGCTCCAATGTTGTGCCATCACAAAAGAGGACGCTGTATGGTTCGTCATCGCCATACGGATGAGGCGTATGTTGTCCCATGGTGATGTCATAGTGCATGGTCCTCTGCTGGTGTTTTGACTTGTCCGGTTCTCCATGGTCCATCTCTTCCACACAAGTATCAATGTTGTGACATTACGCTCCATGAGAGTGATGATTTCGCAATACGTAAATTGACTCACATGGAGGCCCATCTGCGGCCCCATTCGAACTCTGTTGTTTGTATGGCACTGGGCGTTTTTGGCTAGGCAATGACTTCTAATCAATAATTTACAGCAGTCAAACAACGATACACATTTAAACGCACCTTTACAGTGCTTTTTATACATGGCTCAATGAGAAGTTTAAAGGGTGATCACTTTGTAATTCTAATTAGCATATCCTAACATGTATTGCATCTCCTGCAAGTTTTCTTCAATTTGCATGATTCCTTTATGGTGTTGCACTTTCCGGAAACAGGTGTATAAAGTTCTGGCCATTATAAAAAATGAGATCTGGAGGATTTTTGCATAATCAGTTTATTGTTTTATTTAATTGAGGTTTATTTAATAATTTCATGTATGTTTTTATGCCTAGTCACTATTTTTTGAAAGTTTTGACATTCGTATTTCTGAGTCAACATTTTACACATGTATTTCAGATTTTGAAGATTTAAGCACTAATGAAGAGTCTTCCATAGAGGTAGCACGGTCAACAGGTAAATCATGACAACTAATAAATTTTTGTCATAGTTTTAAAATTTAACATGATATATGCAACATATAAACCTTTTTTATTGAAAAAAAAATTATTTGATTAAAAGTAGGTTTTATAAGAGAAATTAATACTAAATGACCAATGTAATTATGACTAATGCAAATTTTCATGTAAAATTCTTAATAGAAATTAATTACGTTATAAACTTGCCAGTGGTGTTGGTTTATAAGTGTTTGCAAACCAAATTGGAATTCATTGGGAATTCATTCCAATAGGCTACAAATTTCCATTTGGTTTGTGAAGGAAACCAACACCATGTGCAACGCTGTGATGGCTGTTATCCAATAGGCTACGAATCTCATTTGGTTTGCATTCCTAGCAATCACATGGGGTTAGCAAGCAGTGGTCACACGTGACCCTACAAAAAGAACTCACGGGCAACGCCATGCTGCCCATGCAGTGGCTAGTATATCCTAAATGTCAATGGTTCATTGAAGAATTCCTTTGTCCAAATCTTGGAAACTTTGACTCTCGGCTTTACCGTATTTATTTAACTATTAGTTAAAATACTACATTAGTTTTCTTTAAATACATAGCAATTATTTATTTACATAAAAAAAAAGGGTGACATTTGAAAAAAAATAATTTTATAAAATGCCTTTGTATAACTCGTTTAATGTACAGAAGTGCCAAATTTAGACAAAAACATTTTATTGAAATTGGTGCACAGAATAGAATTTATCATGTTCATAGAGAATCTACATTCACTGATTTTGATTTCTTTTTATTTAAAGTTTTTTTCATGCATCTCAAACTCTTCATTGTTCTCATTAGGTTAAGAAAACTTAAAAAGCGTATTTCTAAAACTTAAAATAAATTAATCCTAAACTTAATTAAAAGTGTTTATAAATTCAATGCGATACTATGTTGAAGAATCAACAATCACATTACAATTTTACTCAGAAATAAATATGTTTTGGTGATTTTATGCCAGTTCATTAAAAAGTTTTTTTGACTTCACATGGAATTTGTAGAGATTCTTTATGTCTGGGTAAGGCCAAACTAATTCCAAATAATAAAATTCTAAATTAATTTATTGAATTGGTAATATCAGATGCAAATGTTTTATTTCTCAGGTTTCTTTGCATAACTTCATCTTCATACTGTAATTAAAGTTTTCTACACTATCTAATAAGAAACATGACTGTCAAAATGTTTACCTAGAAGTAAATCTACTCTGTTATTGTATTTTCACTATAACAAATCTCTCAGGAGAAGGGAGTTAAGTCACATGGTTTTGAACGAGTCTTAGAAAAATTAGGGGACTGGGGGTAACATAAACAAAACCCTTCCACTATTGTCATCTTTACACGGGTTCTGTTTCTGAGTTTGTCCGGTTCCAAAAACTAGCATTGATAACGAGGTGACAGGTGAAAAATATCCATAATCACCTTTTGTGTATGGCAGTTTTATGAATTTTCACATTTATTCAGATATTAATTGACCCAAGGTTGCTTGCCATCTCCTGTGAGCTATACAATACCTCAGAATGATACTTAGTGTCCATTTGTCATGGATAAAGATTGAGTCGTATTCTGAGAATTCTACACTACCCAACATACCTTTCTTTTCAGTCCCTGCATTTCTCCTGAACTTTAACATTTTACCAATGCTTTAGAATTTACCCTCCCAATATTTGCTCACTTAACAAAGGATCGGTCATTCATGAGTCAGGATTCTTACTGTCTTGGACTTTCAATTGCTTCTGACTATGGGGTAATCTATTCACACTGGTGCCTGCAATCTCCTCTGCAACAATAGTACATTTTTATTCCCAAGTTTTGGATTGTTCTGTAACAATCTAAAAAGAGCTGCCGCATCAGTACCCTGTTAACTTGACTCATCTGTAGGGGGCTCCAATCTCTTTGTGTCCCAAGATTAATAATCATATTAATTCAGATTAAGATTAATATCAGATTAATAATCATAAGTATGCTAACTGCAAACGTCCAAATGTATCATTGCAAATAAATGTATCATTGTCCACAGATTTGTGAATAAAAAGTGACTGCCAATTGCATGTGTTAAAGAACTGGTATTTCTGTACAGTGTAATCCGAAAAACATTTTTAATGTGTCCCAAATTGCTGATTTTTGGTCGAAAGATTAAACCATTGGAAATGCAAAGATGAAAATGATAATGGATAAAAATTAATTTTTCCCCAGTAAACCATTACCTTCAAAAATATGATTAAAAATCCTCCAAACTGATAAAGGAAGATAAAAATTTCATTTTTACAAAGGTCACCTTTGTAAATACGTGGAAAATTATAAAGTTTATGCCTAGTATCTGGGTGAAACCCTTGTTAAATTTAGGGGCTATTAAATACATGCCTTGAAAATGTTCCAGAAGATACATAAAAATTTGTTGTGTCTTATGTAAACTTCATTAAATTAAGATCACCATTTACACTGCTCACAAAAATATTAAGGGTGCATATAGTTTTAGTGACATGGCAAATAAAGTAAATTTAATTTTAATTCTCTCGATACCTTAAACAAATGTATCATTGTTTTAAATTATGCATTTGGTTAAATTTATCAAAACTAGACCAACCATTCTCTGCTCACTAATTATATAAATGAGTAGTTTTGAATTTACGTTTCAATTTTAGTCTATTCAAATTTCGATGGATTTATTCCTGTTTCTTCATCTACACCAAAGTCAAATCGAAGAACAAATGTTATGCACCATGATGGTAATTATGAATTCATAAAAACTGGTTTAAAATAGATGTTACTTAATATTACCTCACTGACAACTCATTTTTGTAGTCAATCCATTGAAAAGACATGCATACTATGTTCATTTGTTTTTACAAGAAGTATTGCAATTATAATTCACCTGAATTCTCAACAGTTATCTTTTATGTTTATATAATAAAGTTGACCATTGAGAGAAACAAAATTCACTTGTGAGACTTACAGATTAAGCGATTCCTAAATTTAATGATGTATTGTGACATGTATACTAGCAGACTATTGAAAAAATAATATTTTTGTACAACAAGCAGATATTGTTATCTAACTAAGTCCTTTATTGTATACTAAAATATTTCTTCTATGCTAAATATATTGGTATTGCATAGTTAAAACAACAAAAATTCATTTCTCTAATGTGCAGTTTCTTTAACTTGAAGTTGTGGTCTTACACTTAGGAAGGGATACATTTACTTTTATATTTCATTTCCAATGCATTACATTGCTACTGTAAGAAAATTGCAGAGCACAGCACCTAATTTTTGTGTTTTATCTTCACAGGAATTAAAGAATTCAAAATATTTAGTGAACAAGAAAGAACCGTCAAAGGTACAGTATCCCAAATAGGATAGGAAGATAATTTCTTTTCGCCTTTTTTCATGTTTTATTATACGAACTGCATTATCACTAAGTGAGATATTGTTTTTTTTATAGAACCAATGACTTCATATCTGTCCCCTGAGATGAAGGGTCAAGATGTCTTTTCTGGTACAGTATCTCAAATATTACCACAAATTGTACATATAATGATCTTTCCAGATTGCTTAATATGAATGCTTTTTTATTTGCTTTTTTTCGAACCTAATTCTTTTAAGTTTATATTTGAGGACTTAGTAAGGTTCTTAGAGAAAATCCATTGTTTAAGTAACTTCAAAATATAATTTACTCACCAAATGAAAAAATATCTTTTAATTAAAAAATTATCAGAACTTGATGAGAAAAAGTACTTTTTTCTTAACTAATGATAATCTGCTTGACTGGAAATTTCATAACCTGCTTTGGTTTTATATATTTTGATGTAAAACACAATGGTTGAAAGATACCACACTAGTAAGTTAATAATACATGTATTGATTTACAAAAAAGGTATTGCCAATTCCTTTCAATTTTTCGACATAACCACTTTAATTTAGAAAATAACAATTTACATCGATTAAACAAGTTCTGTGATACTTTTAGCTCTGGAAAAGCTTCAAAAATTACTTGTGCTCATTCAGGTATTTCATGGCGGTATTCATCATATTCAGGTATTTCATCGTATTCATAAAATGAAATTCATTTTTCATTTGCTCCACTTGGTTTCCATCTACAATTTATGGGGTTTAAAGGCTGAAACAATAAAGTCCTTAGAAAATAGCAAAAACATTCACCAAAAACATAAGTTCCTTGTTAGATTTTTGGTAACTCCTCATTTTAGAAACTTATTGCAAAGAATCTCAAATGCAAAAGAATTAGACAATTATGAGAGTATTATTCTGTTTGTATGAGTTCACACTGTTTTCTGGATTGCATAGAAGAGGGAGCAAGCAAAAATTATTTCTGGATTTAGATATAATTTATTTACAATATGAGAATAGGATATGGCACGCAATTCTAACCATCACAGCATCTAAAATGAGATAGATGGTGAGGTAAAGTTAGACAAAGACAATTATTTACAGTTAGACAGGATGAGTACAGTTACAGTTAAGCATGTGACATCCCTCTTTGAAGATATCAATCACACGTAATCAAGATATTTAGGTCTTTTTAGAAGACGGACAACCCTTGTTTGATTTCTAGGATTGTTACTAATAGCAAAAACATTCACTCAGGCATATCAATATCATGTTCTGTTACAATTCTAAAGGGCATTTATGAGGGTTTCAAATGGACCCCGTTTCTTACTAAATATCTACCCAATTTGTTTTGAATAATATGACTGTTTTTTACATATCAATGCAATATGATCTGGTTCTCAAATTTTTCTAATTAAATGGTATGCCAGTATTCTATCCCCAGGGTTAAAAGGCTTTAATGAAATTAAACTTCTATCACAGCGTTTTTGTATTTCCTGTCTGATGACAACTCTTTTCCAAATCTTTGAATATTTCGGGGTTTAAATAATTTTTTTATGTATAGGAATATTTGTTCTTAACCTTTGACCATAACAGTTGTGCAGGAGATCATTTAATCCTGAGTTATAATTTATTTACTATAAGAACAGGATATGGCATGCAAGCATAACCAACATGAAGTTGATAAGATAAATGGGGTACAGTTAATTAGACAGGACAATTACAGTTAAACATGTGACGCATGTTGCTTCCAGCATTGTATTTGCCATCAAAAAATAGAAGTTAAACAGGCATAAGTGGTTATACTTGGATCAACACTACTTTCTTAATCTAAAGAATAAAAACAATGTTTGGCTAATTAAAATTGAGTAATAACATTCACTACAAAATAATTTAGTTTCTATTAATACAATTGCAGTCATGAAACATAAATTCATCTGCGTCTTTCAGTATATTCAGCATATTTTGTTAAAAAATATTCCAGTGACTATCTGCACCCAACTCAAATTGAAGAAAAAATGTTGTAAATCATGTTGGTAATTATAAATCTATAAAACCTGATTTAAATTTTTTAACTTTATTTTACCATTCTGACAGCTCATTTTTACTAACTATTTAATATGCAACTAGAACTAACTATTTAAACATTAATGAATAAATTAATATCAATTACATTTGATAATTTCATTCAATTAAGATGCTTGAATAAGTTTATTTATTCTTTTGCATTGTTATTTTAAATTATGTATTTGCTTGAATGTATGAAAACTAAAATGATCACTTTGAACAATAATCTTATGACTAATACTATAAGTGATTTGTCTCTTATGCATATACAATCTGTCTACTGGTCCCGAAAAAGTCCCTAAAACATAAATTTTGTCCCGAAAATGTATGAAATTTTTTTAAAGGCGAAACCAAAGGTGGCTGCAGCTGAACTTAAGCAAATGAAAAAAGGAAAATTGCAAATTTTATGCAAACTGCAAATAATGAAATTGAACAATAAGGACCAAGAAATTATGCAAACTGAAAAGAAAATTAAAAAGGCGCAACTCCCCCAATCCAACCACATTCTGAGACATTTTTTTTTTAATACACAAATTGAAAAATAATTTTTTTACCAACTTTATTTGATGCATAAAACAAAAAAATAATAAAAATTTACATGAAGAAATGTTTTTAAAGTAATTGTTGATTTTTTTCCTTCAATTTTTATTAAAATTTCAAGTATTCAAAAAACAAAAATAATGAATTTTATATTGAATATTTGTTTAATAGGTTTATCTACTTTGACATGATTTATGGTTTGTATTTATTTTTAAAATTTTATTTAGAAAACAGCTTATTAAAGCTGAAATTTGATACTACAGTCCTCTTTTCTCGAGATTAGACTGTAATCAATAAAAAAAGTGATTTTAAGGTATAATTGTATATAACTGACCCATATAAGTATGTAAAATCAAATCATGCATTTATTTTAGAAAGTCCCTAAATGGACCAACAGAAATTTAGTAGACACCCTAATATATATCTTATAACGTCAATAAAACATGAAATTATATTCGTGATCTAATAGTTTAACATGAGTGATCAAAATGAAAATAAACAAGAGCATTTTGTGATTCTAAAAGGATTTAGAATCAGACTATTGCAATTGGATTTGTTCTTACAGTTGTAGTGTTATTAGACCATTGAGTGATTCAAGATAAAATTTATAATTTTAAGTGTTTTCTGTGAATTTATCATGCTAAAGACATTAGTATCTGCTTTTGAATCTTAATATTTAAAATTATGTTTCAATTTTAGCTGATTCAAATTTTGATGAAAACAGTCTTGTTATGTGCTCAACACCCAAGTTAAATCGAAGAGCTAAAGTTATGAACCCTGATGGTAATTGTGAAAAATTTTAACTTGGTTTTAAATAGGGAAATATTTTGAAGTGTTTTGAGTGTTTATCATGCTAAAGACATTAGTAACTAATTTTAATGTTTAAAATTATGTTTCAATTTTAGCTTATTTCAATTTTGATGAAAACAGTCCTGTTATGTGCTCTACACCCAAGTTAAATCGAAGAGCTAAAGTTATGAACCCTGATGGTAATTGTGAAAAATTTAAACTTGGTTTTTAAATAGGGAAATATTTTGAAGTGTTTTGAGTGTTTATCATGCTAAAGACATTAGTAAATAATTTTAATGTTTAAAATTATGTTTCAATTTTAGCTGATTCAAATTTTGATGAAAACAGTCTTGTTATGTGCTCAACACCCAAGTTAAATCGAAGAGCTAAAGTTATGAACCCTGATGGTAATTGTGAAAAATTTTAACTTGGTTTTTTAAATAGGGAAATATTTTGAAGTGTTTTGAGTGTTTATCATGCTAAAGACATTAGTAACTAATTTTAATGTTTAAAATTATGTTTCAATTTTAGCTTATTTCAATTTTGATGAAAACAGTCCTGTTATGTGCTCTACACCCAAGTTAAATCGAAGAGCTAAAGTTATGAACCCTGATGGTAATTGTGAAAAATTTAAACTTGGTTTTAAATAGGGAAATATTTTGAAGTGTTTTGAGTGTTTATCATGCTAAAGATATTAGTAAATAATTTTAATGTTTAAAATTATGTTTCAATTTTAGCTGATTCAAATTTTGATGAAAACAGTCTTGTTATGTGCTCAACACCCAAGTTAAATCGAAGAGCTAAAGTTATGAACCCTGATGGTAATTGTGAAAAATTTAAACTTGGTTTTTTAAATAGGGAAATATTTTGAAGTGTTTTGAGTGTTTATCATGCTAAAGACATTAGTAACTAATTTTAATGTTTAAAATTATGTTTCAATTTTAGCTTATTTCAATTTTGATGAAAACAGTCCTGTTATGTGCTCTACACCCAAGTTAAATCGAAGAGCTAAAGTTATGAACCCTGATGGTAATTGTGAAAATTTTAAACTTGGTTTTAATTAGGGAAATATTTTGAAGTGTTTATCATGCTAAAGACATTAGTAACTAATTTTAATGTTTAAAATTATGTTTCAATTTTAGCTGATTTCAATTTTGATGAACACAGTCCTGTTATGTGCTCTACACCCAAGTTAAATCGAACAGCTAAAGTTATGAACCATGATGGTAATTGTGAAATATTTAAATTTGGTTTTAAATAGGCAAATCTTTAACTTAATATCTGACTATTTAAATTTGAATATTTTATCTAATTGACTGATGTGTCACTTGTAGTCAATCCATTCAAAAGACATTCATACTATGTTTAAATATTTGTCTTATAAGAATTATGGTAATTGTACATTATAAATTTCAGAAAGCAATCCAGATGGAAACTAAAAAATTGAAGAAAAATAGATGATTGTTGAAATTTGTAAGATATCATCACTTCATAGACGTTGCAGAAATTCTTAATTAAAAGTCTTGGTAGTTCAGTAGTTAAATCTATGATCATTGTTCATGCCTTCATTAGTTACATTGAGAACTGGAGAAATGTGTTTCGGGGGTTACTAATTTTGTTATGCTGAAATAAAATATCGGAGAAATATTAAGCATAATTTCCAAAATTTTGACTGAAAAGCAAAATGAAATCAACACTTTGGTGACTAAGCTAAAGCTATTTCAAACTTTAATGATACATGTGAATTGAATTCAAGCAGACTATTTTCAACAGATAATTAGTATTTTTTTCATTGAGTCAATATTGCTACCTAACTGTAAGACTACAACAGCTGATCAAAATTGCGGTTTTAATGATAATTTTTCGATTTCTTGAATCTGAGTACAAAGGAACATTTCAGAGTATCATAGTTAAACTTGAAGTTGTGGTAGTACGCTTAGGAAGGAATACATTTACTTTTATATTTCATTTGCAATGCATTACATTTCTACTGTAAGAAAATTGCAGAGTACAGAACCTAATTTTTGTGTTTTCTCTTCACAGGAATTAACAAATTCAAAATATATATGGATTTTCGTGAACAAGAAAGCACTATCAAAGGTACAACATAAAAAATATGATAGAAAGAAATATTTGTTTATTAACATAAATTTTGTATATATTCTTTTATTATATGAACTGTATTATTACCTTAACTGAGAATTCTTTTATAGAAGAACCAATGTTTTCATATCTGATGTCTCCAGAGAGAAAGAGTCAAGAAGACATTTCTGGTACAGTATCAAATATTGCCATAACTGTACATGTACAATAATCTTTCCAGAATGCTTAATATGAATACTTTTATAATTCCTTATATTTCAACCCTTATTCCTATAAGTTTATATTTAAAGACTGAATAATTTCTTGGTGAATATCCCATTAAAGTTTAAGAAACTTCAAAATATAACTTACTCACCAAATAAAAAAAAATAAAAAAAATTTGCAATTTGTTCATAAAAAAAAGTATTTAGTCATCACTAATGATAACTTTTTAACTCTAAATTTCATAACCTGTTTTGCTTTTAATATGATGTACAGTCTCAGTAAAAAAACTTGGAACCACCTCCTTTATTTCAAGCAATATTCATACTACAGCAGGGGTTCCCAAACTTTCTAAAGTTGTGGCACCCTTAAGAGAACTGGAATTTTCTCATGGCACCCTTGTGTTATAATATCTATCTGTAGTATATATACAGAACCCGACAATAATGGACTGGACACCATCGGATTTACATAAAATCCAACTACTTGTTTGGGAGTGTTTTTCGTGGTATGGCCTGGGACCTTTGTATGTTGTTCCTGGTGAATTGAACGCTGACGCCTACATCAATATTTTTGACAGTTGGGTTCTTCCGACGCTTTGGCAATTTTATGGAATGGACGAATGTTGCTTCCAGGACTACAATGCTCCATGTCATGTTGCAGCCTCTGTCAAGCAGTGGTATCAAGATATGGATGTAAAATGTCTTCCCTGGCCTACTCCCGATAGAAGTCCCGACCTAAACCCCATAGAACATTTGTGGGTTGAGTTAGATCGACGCTTACGGACCAGGGAACCACGTCCGAAATCTACAGCTGATCTGGCGACATTCTTGCAGCAGGAATGGACACAAATACCCATAGCTGTGTATCACAACCTTGTTGAAAGTATGCCCAGAAGTGTTGCTAGTGTAATTGCAGCTCATTGGGGGACCATCCCCCTATAAAGCACGTATTCTTTCCCCTTTATAGGAAAGTGAGTGACCTTGACATTTTTGCTTAGCAATAGATTAGAGATTTATGGGCACTTCGCTGCACCTATCGTCTCTCTACGTGGCACCCCAGAGTGCCATGCCACACACTTTGGGAACCCCTGTACTAGAGCAAATTAAAAGGTATTCAATAGGGAATAATGTCCTCTACAAATGCATAGGGCGACGTCTTCATGTCAAATTTTGAATGAACGAAATTTCCAATGGAAACACAATGTTTTGATGCCATTATTAGATTCTATATCGTTAAATAAGTCTAATTATGAAATTCCATGACTACTATCTTTATATCCGGAGATATTAAATTCTAAAGTTGGTGTCAATTTCAGGTATCGCTATTTGTATATTGAGATTCACTGTAGTTATCATTACCCAAATTTAAAATTTTAATGCTGTTAAAATATATTTTTCAGCAAACCAAGTATTGTTATTTTTTTTTATGCAAGTGCAAACGACCCGAAAATTATTATTTAAGGTTTGTCAGACGTTTTTAAACTTTTGATTGCCCTCTGAAATCGCAATAAGGAAAATTTTTAAGTAGCCCAAAAACTAATTATCGGAATGAGCTGAAATTTTGCATGGCCATGTAAGAAGTCCTGAATCAAAACCAGCAAAATATAATAAAATTCTAATTCAGAATTTTTCTAACATTAATTCAATAAATTCCATATTAAAAACTGTTTTTATTAATATATTAGGTGGTTTTTGTTTGGGTTGTTTGGCATTAACTTGGTACAAAATATCAGCTCTATAGAAATATTATTTAGAAAGATGTGCATAAATCTAAGAAACTAATCTAACATGTGCTCCAATCCTCCTGTACTTATAACTTCGAAACGGTAAGACCTAATGACATGAAATTTGGTATCTGAAGTTAAATTTTGATATAGATTCGAATTTGTGTCGAAATAGGTAGTTTCCATTGGAAATTTTGAAATTGGTGTTCAATTTAATATGAAAGCGACCCCTTTATGCAAATGTTACGTATTTGAATTTATAGATGTTAGGTTCCTGTGTCAAACGCCATCTTTGAGTTTTTCTACTGTTAAAAATGCTCGAATGAAGATGGGTGGCTCGTTTTTTTTTCTGCGACTGCACAACGCAATTGGCTTTTATAATAGGGGATTCTATGTTTGAAAGTGACTGGACTAGTGAGTTTTCAATATGTTAATTTATTGAATTGATTGCCGATCCCTTTGAATTTTCGGATATGACTATTTTTTACTTGTCTGGTGTAGGAAATTTCATTCTACACTTCATGAATTAATTTCAAAATTTATTTTTGTACATCACGTTTTCTGGGAGTTCAAGCTCCGAGACCCTTTCCCTTAATCCCTATATTTCTTTTGCAATTCTAAGGCAAATTATAACTCAAAAGAAAGCTATGATTTCAGAATTCTCAGATAATTCACATTTTATTTGGTGAAAAATAAAGTATAATTTTAACATTTAAACAATTAGATTTTTTAACACATTTGTCATCTGTACTAGAATGTGTAATTTCCAGTTTTCTGAAGTTGACTACAGAACTGTTGAATTTTAGAGCATATATATAAAATAATGTATTTAAAGAACAATCTAAAAGTAATAGTAACAATTTTTTTTTCTTAATTTTGGAAATTAAAAAATAATTTTTCCCTGAATTTTTCATTTTTAATTAAGTTTTTTGTTTAAAATAGTATCACTAATTATTCTGTGCAGAAAAAGGGATAATAATTAAAATTAATAATAATTAATAATAAAAAGGGATTTTCATAATAGTTGAGGTAGGATTCACAAGTATCATCTTAGTATGTTGGTCAATGCTAAGTACTGTACCAAAAGGATATGTATTCAATTATCATTACAAACAAAAATTAGTAAAAAATTCTGGAAGTTACAAACATTTAAGAAAAGCACCCTTTCAGTAATTCATGATTTTTGCTAAACATTTACAGATATCTGAATAAGTGAAGTTAAATTCACATTCATTTTACCATTCCAAAAAAAAGTAGAAAATTAACTAAAACAATAATCAACCAAACTAACAAAAAATTAATTGCTATAAAACACCCTGTTTAAATTACAAATTAACTATTCTTATTTTAACTATATTTAAAAATTATAATTCTTGGTCAAAATCTATATTTTCACAAATATTTTTCAATTTGAAAAATGAACCAAAATACTTTTTCAGTTGCACATCTGCTTTTACCTTTTTATAAGTCTCATCCCTATAAAAAAAACTTTCTTCTGCATCAGTAATTCCATTAATTTTTTTTTCTTAATTTTGGAAATTAAAAAATAATTTTTCCCTGAATTTTTCATTTTTAATTAAGTTTTTTGTTTAAAATAGTATCACTAATTATTCTGTGCAGAAAAAGGGAAAGCAATATTTGTTTGTAGACATTTTTAGTGGTTTTGTATTATCATTTGTGTTTTTCATAATAGTTGAGGTAGGATTCACAAGTATCATCTTAGTATGTTGGTCAATGCTAAGTACTGTACCAAAAGGATATGTATTCAATTATCATTACAAACAAAAATTAGTAAAAAATTCTGGAAGTTACAAACATTTAAGAAAAGCACCCTTTCAGTAATTCATGATAATCAACCAAACTAACAAAAAATTAATTGCTATAAAACACCCTGTTTAAATTACAAATTAACTATTCTTATTTTAACTATATTTAAAAATTATAATTCTTGGTCAAAATCTATATTTTCACAAATATTTTTCAATTTGAAAAATGAACCAAAATACTTTTTCAGTTGCACATCTGCTTTTACCTTTTTATAAGTCTCATCCCTATAAAAAAAACTTTCTTCTGCATCAGTAATTCCATACATCATAAATATTCAACAAAATATTACTTAGCACAGGTTCAGAGGTCCTTCTGAGACATTGTTTCTTGGTACTTGACTGGGTTTCCTGTTGAAGATGAGTGAAAGGACATGATTTCAGAATCCAGAAAAATCAATACCAAACAGTAATGATGCACCTCATACAAATCCCTGAAAGTGACTTTAAAGAATTCTTCCAGTTATAGAACCATTGAGAAGTGTGCATACTCAGAAAAAATCTATTTTAATGTGAACTTAATATGTAGAGCAATTTCATTTTCTGCTTGAAGTGGGATGGATTTTATCAGACCTCGTGCTTTAATATTTATCGAACCTCTTGAATTCAGATAGTCAAAAGTATGTCATTAGGACCAGACAGCATAAGTGGAAGATTAATTAGGAATCAACCAACAATACTTCATTCATTTTATAAAATTTGCTAACTAATTATGATTATTTAGAATGGAATTAAGGCAGTATAAATATAAATTAATTATTATTTTTCAGGTGAGTTATTTATGATACTGAATAAATTCCAAGTAGGAAATTTATATTCTTGTATCTTTTTACATGAACAAATTTTCAATGTTTTTAGATATCCAAGACTGTTTGCAAGAGACTTCTGTTTCAAGCATTATGATTCCAGATATCTCAGTGATTTTAAAGAACAAACATGTCACCAAGCTTCCAACTGAAAACCGTCCCCCCAATACTGAAGAAATTGTCCTCGAAGCTACGGGCAAAAGACATGCATTTCTAGAGACAAAGGCATCAAATGTCTTAGAAAGGGAGCCAATTTACAAATGCAGCTCCGATTCTGAAATAAAAAAAATAGTAAGTAATAAAAAGAAATGGTCCTCAAACTCGGTTCCTTTGTAAATTTAAGCTTTTACAAATTAAAAAAAGACTGTTCATTGAAATAATCTAAAACAGAATTAGAATCATCTCAAAATGCAGTAATTTATAGCCTTTTGTAATTTTACAAGAGAATAAAAAATAAGTAAATATAATTTTCATTCCATTTTAAAATCAATGATATACATTAATGGATTTGTTCCCATGCAATATGGAAGTTGTTAAATTAAGCACACAAAATGAATGAATCCTTTTCATAGCATGTTCACTGGAAACCATATCTTATCTGTTTTAAGTACCCCTTTCTCAATACAGATTTTCAAACATGACACATAAGTTACCTATATTGACACACTTAATGTCTACCTCTTTGCTAGGACCATGTTTGCTAGCCTCAGAATTATTCAAATGTACTCTGTATTTGGTACTAGAATATGACAATTTGTCCCAAGAAAACGTTTTTCGAGTGGAAATGGGAATTAATGTTTAATAATTATTTTCTGATTTGGTGGAATGTTCAAAATCTTGTAATGCAAGTCAACTAAAATTTTTTTAACTATTATACTATTGCTAGTTTTGGGTTGAATTATTTCTCATTTAATAGATGTGGGTTGGACAATGCATGTCAAACAAACAAAGTTCTTGGCCTTTTCTAAACTTAAGCAATTCTATATTTTCTTATTCCTATTACATTTTCATAGGTGCATTTGCAGTATTCCTTTTTCAAAGTGAAAGTTTGTGCTGAATTATTATTCCAAGTTAACTAAATAACTAACATTGAAATAACGAATTATTTTCATTGTATTTTGAATGCAAATATTTTGCCATTATAAATTACTTGATATCCTTAGAAATTCAACTGATTGTACTTGATAAACTGAATCTCTTGTTAAGTGATTGAAAATTGTTAATTTTTAGCTTCGGGAGTTAAACATAAAACCTGTTCTCTTTTCATGCGATTAATTTATTTTTACATCAATTGGTAGATCCTATTTGATGAAAAATTACCTATCAACCAATTAGAGCATAGCACTTTTTTTAATATATACAATTAAGAAAAATGTTTGGGATTCAGTTTCTAATTTTTTTATTTTGGTGTTGTATCAGGCAATGAGTAAATTTATTTCCCCAATTGTTTCAATTTTATCAATTGTTATTTTAACACATAAAATGGAAAAACGTTTATGTCCTATGAAAACACAACGGCGGACGCGAGTGCTGACGGCCTTGTACTTTGAGTTGTGGAAAAGGGCCTCACAGAAAGTCAGATAATAATATGCGAGTCCTGTTCTAAATTATGAAAAATATTAAACGTTCCTGATTTTCTGCATTGCCTACACTTAAAGACTTCTTTAGAAATATATGTACAGAGTATTGATTAAAAGGCTAACAATGCGACATGAAACATACGGCATTGTTTGAAAGATTAGTAGACACTAGCAATTTCTTAGCCAGCCATAACTTTGGATATTGAGTGTTACACAAATTCAGGTAACTTCATTGCTATATTTAAGTTTATATCAAAGTATGACCCAACATTGCGTGAACATTTTGTCACATCATTGAAAAGAAAACTAAAAGCCACTATTTGATCCACGAAATTGAAAACAGACTGATCAATTAATGGGAAAAGGCCAAGTTGAAGCTTGTGAAAAATTACTCAAGAAAGGCTTTCTCCACTTGCTGTTTTATCCATTGAACCAGACATTGCTTACAAGTTAGATTATAAGAAGCTCATTGAAGATTTTAG
>OX375884.1:39580506-39887299 GCA_947359465.1 Metellina segmentata
CTTCCGTTTTGCACGTCGGTGAGCTGCACTGGACACTTTCGTTGAGGCGGGGAGTTTGGCGTATTGCTTCCGTTTTGCACGTCGGTGAGCTGCACTGGACACTTTCATTGAGGCGGGGAGTTTGGCGTATTGCTTCCGTTTTGCACGTCGGTGAGCTGCACTGGACACTTTCGTTGAGGCGGGGAAATTGGCCTCTTGCTTCCGTTTTCTATGCGTTGTTGTTTGCTTGACTGTTGACTGGACACGTTAGTTGAGGCGGGGGAATTGGCCTGCGCTTTTAGTTGCTTCACAGTTGCACTGGACTCGTTCGTTGAGGCGCGGTAATTGGCCTCTTGCTTTGGTTTGGCTGTAGAATTTCGTTTTGTTGCTGTTAGTCCAAGAGCTGTTCATTTCGTTTGTTGAAGTTCAGAACCGGTTGAGCCCCCATGTTCTGGCTCGGGTTGTCTAGGGTGTTGATGTATGAAGACAAGAACAAGTCAGGTTCTAACAATAACTATATAATCTCAGGGTTAGAATACAACTTTAGGCTCTTAAGCCTAACTAAAAGACACATTAAAACGGAAACATCGATGAGAGCTTCGCTGTTGGCGACTTCGCTCTTCACTACTCTGCTCTTCCCTCCGCACCTGCGCACCGTGATATACTCTGTGGCGCTGGCGTCGCTACAAGTGTCGCCACTGTGCAGGTGGTTTGGCGGATGGGGTTTTGAGTATGCCACATGTATGATGCAATACAAAAACGTTGTTTATAATGACTATATTTGAAATGAAAGTTACTACATTTGCTAAATGCAAAATATTTAATAATTTTATCAATGTACTACAAAAAATTTATTAATACATGTGATTTTTAACATGAAAATACAAAAATTTCCCTGAGGTCTCCAGGTGCCTCACCTTTTTATTGGTGTATAGTCCATACTTCTTAAGACTGAACCCCCTCATTCATCAACCCAAGTCAATCCTATACCTCTGAGTACTACAAGGGTCAGCACAAACGAATTCTCGATACTTACACTCGTCAATGAATAGGGAGATATTTGGTGGTTCATTTCCTTTCAACATACATTTATTTATTTCTCATTAAGTTCTACTAGGTTCAATTTATAATCACAGTTTCTTAATAGACTATATATTATTAATAGTCTTAATTCCTTAAGGGGTTCTTTAAAGCGGCTTAATTGATTACAGTGAAATCAGACAAGCGATTTAGTTCTGAAATTTAGTTTTGAATGTGCCAGCATAAACAAATCAATCTTGTTCAATTTGGCTTCAATACTTTTATGTATTCTTGTCATGAAGAGATTGTTGTATAAAATATAATATTGATTTATATTTTGTATTTATGTAAACAAAATGAAATTTTTTTATTTCTTTTTCTCATAAAAATCCACTTAAAGTTGTTAGGGAGTAATAAATAAAATTATAAAAGCTCTTTTCTGTAATATGTAATGGAATTTAGTAATCATTTTTAGAAGTTTCGCTACATAGCATAAATGTTATTCTTTTTGTATTGCATCTTGATATTTCTCAAGGAAATGCTGCCTTATTAGACCTGGTATATCAAGCACCAGCATAAAAAACATGGGTTAGCTAGATAGTTTCTTTCTGAAGTTATTGAGAAAAAATACTTTCTATCCTTTTGCTGTAAGTATTGATAATGGCCCTAGTTATTTTAATGTAAATAATTTGATTGAATTATGAATTGGGTATGTGGTCAAGATTTTTTGCAATAAATAAAATAAGCCAAATTCTGTACTTTTGTTTCACCATCTAATAATGGAACTGTCTGTGAATGAAAAGTAGATCCAAAACTAAATTTGTCGGAAGGTGTTCTACGGTCTGACTCAGGGACCTCGGAAGCGCTTAAGTACTAATGGGGAGAGCTTACATAAATATTCACGAAACCTGGTTTTGTAGAAAAACAGGATACCTGTAATGAAATGCTTGTTTAGGGATTTTCAAATTAAAAACTTGTATGTGCTCTGCATGTCAATCTAAAAGTTTTATTACTGTAATGTACGAGGGTTATTCGGAAAGAGTTGCCTGTTTGAACATGTGCACCACTATGACAGTGGCAGGTGCTCAGTTCAAGGTCTACCAAGTTTTAGGGACTCGTCTGCCATCTGTCTACTAAATTACATCGTATTATCACTCTCCAACTGTTACGGAATTTCCGTAGTTGCTACGGAAATTAGGTGAAAACTACGGAGCTACGGATGTATAGTGAAAAACTACGGATCTCGTACAAAAAACACCGAAAATACTCTGAAATAATATATAAATGAATATAGAAGTTTGTTACGATGTCAAACTAAGCAATGAATACTTAAAAAAAAGCAAAAAGTGTTTGCTATTCAATGCAAAAAAAAAAAAAATTGTAGATGATATGTAAATAGGTAATTAGTTTAATCAACAAAATTGTGTTGTGTGACTTTTAAAATAGATGCATTCTAATTATTTTATTATTTAGTAACTTTTTTTTATTAATTTTAATAATTAATCAATAATTTATTGATACTATGTCGGTAAGAAGTGCTACTGATGACTGGGTTACCAATGTTGGAGAGTATGTATTATGACGGTTTTTGTTGTTTTGGTAAGCGAACAAAATGTCCAAGAAAATCAAGCATTCCGCCAAATGTGAAGTGAGATCTGATCCGATTTCTAAACTAAGGGGGATCCTACCAAGCGAAATTTATCATGATATCAAAGCAGTGTCTTGTGATGTGATGATTGAATCATGTGTGCGTTGTTTTTGCCGAAAGTTCAACGAGGGGAGGGAGAACGTCCATGATGAGGAGCGATGTGGCTGCCCAAGTGTCATTGCATATGAGCTTGTCAAGTCTAGACAAATTCATCAAACAAGATCAGCGTGTGACTTTGGATGACATCCATGATAATTTTCACATGTGTCTTGCACTATCATTTACGAAATGGTAACAGATCACCTCAAATTCAGAAAATTTTGTGCAAGGTGAGTGCTACACATGCTCAATGACGACCGCAAAAGCTTAATGACGTTATTGCTTATCTCAATATACTCGTGGCAGAGGAGTATGACGCTGGTATTCAAAAGCTCGTCACAAGGTACGATAAATGTTTAAATTTGCAAGGTGCTATGTAGAAAAGTAATATATATGGTATGAAAATGTAAAATCAAAAGTGTAGTTGAAAAATTTTAATTGGTGTATTTTATTTAAAAACGGGCATTACTTTCCTAACGATCCTCATAGTATAACTAATAATTTGAATATTTTCCTTTTGGTCTTTTTATTCTCACTTTGCTTAAGCCTATTTCTTCATTTTTTTCATCTCTTTAAATGTGACATTTCAGAGTAATATACGAAAATATTTTTACATATCCCCAAATTCTGTCCTATGTTTTCTATTGCTTGTAATCTTGTTCTTGGATTTTCAAAATACAAATATTAGATACCCCATGAAAAAAAATTGAAACTGAAAATAGACAGGTGATCTTCAATTGAAATTTAAAGTAACCAAAACATTCACAAGAATTGCAGAAATGACCAGAATTGATTTTCAAAAAAGTCAGTTTCACCAGTCCTCTTTTTGTCAAACTTTTCGTGAGCCCCTCTACCCAGCCTTGATTAGTCAAGGAGTGCTGCCATGCTAGTAGCTGAAATACCTTCACTCAAAGGGCAAAGGAACAGTGACATGGGGCTTTTTTCTAATATTTAATCTAATACAGTCAGTATCGGTTATATGGACAGCTCAGCGGTCCAGAAAAATCGGATCATAAAAGCGGGGTGACCATATATGAGGAACAATACTACACTAATTATGGCAAGATTATATTCACCTATCAGAATATAGTGCTCATAAACAACTAATTAAACTTTTGAGAACATTTAAGAAATTAATTCGCAAAGTTAAAACTACAGTAAGAAATGCACAATATTTTTAGTGAAATGTATTAGCTTACCTTACCCAATCTAAGTACAGTACGCATACATACGTGCATCTATATTCAATGCACTTATCTCTCCTTTTTTAAATGTGTTTGTTTTTCGTAATCAAAATCCTGACGAATCACGGCACTTACAATAATGGGATTTGGCACACAGGTTGTCCGAATTTTTTGCAATTTTTAGGTCACTGCGAATTTTAAAATTCAATCACGAACATTTTTAAATGAATTAATTATTATTTTTTCTTTGGAATGGCAACAGCATAAAAGATCGCAGATTCTAAATTAATATTTTTCGTTTCCGTTTTTATTTTGTGCAGACGAGCAATTTGTCAGCAGACTAAAAAAAAAAAAAAATTTTTTAATAAATGAAATTTCTTATTTGTTACGTATGATCCAAATGAAACAAATTTTCCTTTAGAGTAAGGCGGAGTAATTGTAACTTGAAAATCAACTTGAAAGTTGCATTGATCATGAGGTGAATTTCCAGGAATACATAAGAATAAATAATTCGAACATTTATTGAACAAAGTATGTGTATTTAATGTAAAAAACAAAAAAATTTAAAATTAAAAACTAAAAATTTAAAAATACAAACTTTGGTACGAAAAACAAACAAACAAACATTACATTTCTTACACATTAACAGTGCCCTCAAATTGGAAAATTTCTTTACGGCCTCTTTGCTACAGGTTGGAGTAAGTAAAATTGCTTTGACATGGTCTTTGGTAAAACAGAATTAGTCTTTTTCAAACACAGCGAATTTAGTCGATGCATTTGAGTCCGTTGATCTCAAACTCCTCTTCTGAAACAACATCCACCCTTCATTCATACGAAAAGTGGGGTTTCTTTCTCATCCCACCTTCAACATCTACAAGTAGAAACGTAGTAGTTTCAATGTCTTCCATGGATGGCTGCTTGAATGTTTGGAGAACTTCAAACTCTTCACAGTCAATGTTAGTCAATTCTTTCAATAGTTCCTCATCATCGCTGTCCTCGAGTTCTACTTTCCTTTTCATTTGCTCCTTTCTTGGTTTCTTGCTTACCCTTCTGGCTCTTTCACTATCTTCTCACCAGGCTTCTCTTTGTTCTTTTTCCCTTCTACCTCCTTCAAGCGTGACCGTACTAGGTCAGTTGTAAGAACTTCAACATAGGCGTGAAGTTTTACTAAACCAGTCTTCCTGCTCCCGAAGAACATGAAAAATGCAATTCAAACGTACTAAATACGATGAAATACAAAATTACACGGGACAACATATTGGTTTTCCATCCAAATTGAACGAAACTATTGGCAAAGTTATGTTTACAAAGTAAGTTTATGTTGCCGCCTGACCCTACTCCTTTCGTCTCAATTTCAATGTACAAGGGTTGTTCAAATGAAAAGATATGAAGCGACACTGGGTATAAATGAAGACTTTATTCAAAGTATACACCATAGGCCTGAGCACAATGATCCCATTGATTAACGAGCCTTAGGATTCCTTGTTTCCAGAGTTCCTGTGGCTGTGACGAGACCCAGTCCTTCACAGCGTCCTTGAGTTCGTCGACCGAGTTGAATCTCTTCCTTTTCAGATGTTTTTTTCAGGGGACCAAACACATGGAATTCGCAGGGCGATATGTCCGGTCTGTAGGGCGGATGGTCAAGCTGCTCCCACTTGAACTTGGCCAGTTCCGAGTGTGTGACCCTGGAGATATGTGTACGCGCGTTATCATGGATCGGAACTACACCATCCGTGAGGAGCCCCGGTCTTTTGTTCTTGATGGACCTGCGTAGGCTTCGGAGTGTCTCACAGTACACATCGGAGTTAATGGTTTTTCTGTGTTTGAGGAATTCAACAAGTAGCGGACCTTTGACGTCGAGAAAGACTGAGCAACACATTCCCTGCTGACGCCACGGCTTTCTACTTTTTAGTGGGAGGTGACGCAAGCTTCCACTGCATGCTGTCCCGCTTTGTCTCTGGCTCGTAGTGATGGCACCAGCTCTCATCACTAGGGCAACTTTTTGCAACAAATGCAACTTTTTTTTCACACGTTCTACGCTGCATGTTAAGTACTAAAACCAAAATTCCTCCTACAAGGGGTTGTTGTCGTGCGGGCCATATATGGCCCAATTGGGGGATGCCATTACCCCAGAGGGTTGGACTTCTCCATACATGACACATCCGTTTTACAGGACGGTCCCTTTCACACATCCATTCACTCACACATATCGTAATTTAGATCCCAATCAGAAGCCGATAACCCCCTGATCAGGTACCCCCAGAGGTATTGATTTGGTATGGGAACTTTGTGAGCACGACCTATTTAACGTGCCCCAGCCGCCATTAGCGAACACAACGGTCTTTAGCCAGGTCTAAGCGCCGATCTCGCAACCATCAGAATTGCAGGCTCTGCTGAGGACAGAACCCACAACCCTTCCGATGCGAGCCCGACGCTCTACTGACTGATCTACCGCGGCTCCCTACATGGGGTGTGTTGTAAGTAAGTTATAATCGCAACATAAATGCAACTTTTTGAATAAATGCAACCACCTGCAACTTTTTAAAATTTAGCTTAAAATTAATTAATATGAAATTACTATTTCATCTTTTGCCCTCTGAATCAAACCTTCGAATACGTATCTGATTTTACGAACGCCGAAGTATTGCGGATCAAACAAGAAGTTCATGAAAAGGTGTTGTTCCTAACAGACGAAAGTGAAATAAAGGGCAAGAAGTATCTAACACATTGGTTGGCACTCTTGGTAATCCAGTGTGGAAACTTGCGTAATCGACTGCAGAGTTTGCGAGGTGAGTGTCGATCATCAATATATTGTTCGCCTTGTAGATGACGTTTTAAAATCTCTGAATGTTGTGTGAAAGGATTTTTCGCTTCTGCTATCCGATACAGAACATTATATGACTGCGACTTGCGCAGTTTATATCAATGTTAAAGAAATTACTGGCCAAGGATCGGCCATTCAACGTTCTTCTGTATTTAATGACGCATTATAATACTGCTGTACATGACTAAAATTGTCAATATATTTTGAATTTTTTCATTTTTTACCAATATTTTATTTTAGAACTTAGTGTATCAAAAATAAATGCAACGTTATTCCATTAATGCAAATTTAGGAAAGGATAAATGCAACTTTACCCATTTTTACTGCAACAAAAAAGTTGCCCTACTCGTCACCTGTGACGATCCGCTCCAGGAAAGCGGGGGTTTTCATGATACCGAAACAGACGTTGAAGTGCATACGCAGTTCCTTTTGCTGGTCGATGATCTGCTTCGGAACCCACTGCGCGCACACCTTCCGATAACGCAACCTGTCGTGAACAATTGTCCACGCTGTTCCAACGCTGACATCCACCTTCACAGCCAACATTCGCAATGTGACACGCCGATCACTTCTCACTAGGTCGTCCACCTTGTCGATGAGATCGGTCGTGATGACTGTTTGCCTGGCCTGGTCTCGGGTCATCAACCAAAATCTCACGGCCCGCACGAATACGGGCACTCCATTTTCTCACTGACTTGTCGGACACACAGTCTTCCCCGTATACGGTCACCATCCGGCGATGAATAACAGCCGGTTTAACACCTTCCGCTGTCAGAAATCGGATAACTCCTCGCTGCTTCTCCAATCGTCGAATTTTGTAATGTGAACGCCATCCTGTCCTCACACGCACTGCCGCGTCAATTGGACGGCGCTCTTTATAAGAGCCTCTGCTCTCTCCTGCCCATGCGGGCGCCCGCGCATGCTCCGATCCACGCCGGCGATACCAGTCGCATTCATAGATGTCTCGCTACGTTCTTCCATAGCGGCATAGGCAAATATGTTAACGGTTACGTTGTTACGACGTTTCGTACTTTTTCATTTGAACACCCCTTGTACTTTTCAAACAGAGAGATATAACTTCAACCAATAAACAGACAAGGGTCCACCTGTTGTTCTTGGGTTGAAGAGAATTGAGGGGGGGAGGTAACGCCGACGATGAATTCAACACAAAAGAGATATTGGGGGAAGGGTAGGGAAGTAAAGGTGTAAATTCAGGTCTTCTCCGGGGTAACAAATACTTTTTCTTCTGGTCATTCCCTCTGTTGCTCCCCGACTCAAAAAATGTTACAACAATTACTATTTTTCAAAAAAAAAAACATACATCATTGAAAAGATGAAAAAACCGACCATATAACCGATAACCAGAAAAATAAAATGACTATATAAGCGGTGCGCTTTAACACATGTTCCCTATTAAGTTAGATGGGACTTTAGAAAACTGACCATATAGCAGGTACTGACTATATATTTTTATCAAATTGCTCATTTTGTATTTTCCTCTGACATGAGGGAAACTAGAGCAACAGGAGCTTGCCCTGTATCTGCAGTTCCTGTTTTGACTACTCCTATTCAAACTGATAAATCTCAATAGGTCATTAGCATGTACTGGTGTTGTGTTTGGTCTGCCATATTTGCCGAGTAATGTTGAAAAATATGATTATTTTTGTGTTAGTTTAAAATACTCCAGTTTCAAAACACTTGTTATTTACACATCATTGAAAATAGTTCCATATTTTACCCTGGGTCCCCTCTGAAACAAATTTTTGACTGCTTCTTACGTGACTACAGATAGCAGCTCTAGATGTGGTCCACCTATAAATCTTAATTCCTCAGTATGCAATGCAGGGTTCCCACGGGTGCTTAGAAAGTGCTTTTTTTGACCTTCCATTTCTAAGAGCCCTTAGAAGTACTTAGTTTTCGTCAATAGTCCTTAGAAAGTGCTTATTTTCTCTTGGGAAAACAAAATTCAGTTTTCAAATAACGATATTTGTTCACAATATTTCTGATCTCTTTAGCGGCCGATAGGCGATAAAATGCTTACGACTATGGCATTGGCGATGATTTGGGAACTCTGCTTCATACGGATATACAAATCGTCGATCAACTCTTGATTAGCACGTAAATACACTTTAAAAACTTGAAAAATCATGAAAATCGGTTTGTTTTCTGACGCGATGCGTGTGGCTCTCGCAACGCACAAAATAGTTGCAATGCTAGATGAACTATTATACGATCATCAAATGTTAATTAATTGTGTTTTATTCAGTTACCCGTGAGTGCAATGGTTTAAAAAGTTATAATTATTGGTTGGCGATTCAAAAACAATATAAAGATAATTTATCTTAATTAATATTGCTACCTGAGTGGCAACCCAATGTGTTGCAATTTTTTTTTTAAATCTAGCTTTTTCATACTTAAAAAACTATCTCAGTGAAGTTGAATAAAGAAACATTTTGAAGATTTTCGAGAGTGATTCTGCTCTTAAAAGTTGAAGCAATCGGTTATCAGTTTTGGAAAAAATAACCCAACCCAATCGATTGAAAAAAAACCTTGGAGGAAAAGATCGCAAAAGCGTAAACCAGAGTGCTAGACGACCGAGAAAGGTCGTTTGAAAACAGAAAAATTCGGACTCATCGTATTTGGCCGCTGACCGCCGACCAACCGGTATAGTGGTTAAGGTGTTAGCCTCTAGATCGGAAGGTTCCCGGTTCGAATCCGGGTCCGGGCATGGATGTTTGTAAACGTATGGTGTAGAGGCGGCTGGTGCACCTTAAATCTGTCGTGGCCGAAAGTCCTCACGTTGGGTTGGCGTGGAAGTTTGGAGAGTGGGGTGCCAGCTCAGGTGTTGCTTCGTCACCTGACCGTGCTTCAAAATTACGAGGTGTTGTCCTCGGATCTTTCCCTTAAGGGACTGATCCCGGACCGTCGTCAATAGCCCGTTGTGTTGCTCTAGTACGACGTTAACTAAAATTATAATTGACCGAAAACGAAAGTAATTTTTCTATGCTTGATAATTTTTTTCTTTTTGTATCCGGGTGACAAATACTCAATGGTTGATTGTGCTTAAATTTCACTTTGCTTTTGTTATGCCATGCTCAATCCGTTTCCATCGTCAGCCTAGATGATTATTTTCAAATTAATTTTGCTTTATAAAAATGCACTATATATTTATTCAATAAGTTTCCATTTTATTTTTTTAACCATATCATAAATTTTATAAATTTATCAGTTTTTGCGTAGTTCTTATGATCCGTTTCGGTTCTCGGGAAAATGTTTTCTTCAAAACTCATTCGGCCTCCGATCCAGTCAACTTTGATTCTGACGCATGCAACTTGCAATCCTTTTCCATCCTTATAGAAAAGGAATCGTTTGCCACTAATTTTATTTTATTGAAACCTCCGATGCGCCAATAAATGAATTTACTTATTTTCATTATGAATTTATGAAAGTGGTATTATAAAATAATTACCGCCGACCAACCGGTATAGTGGTTAAGGTGTTAGCCTCTAGATCGGAATGTTTGTTCTTGGTTCGTATCCGGGTCAGGGCATGGATGTTTGTAAGCGTGTGGTGAAGAGGCGGCTGGTGCACCTCAAATCTCGTGGTCGAAAGTCCTCACGTTGGGTTGGTGTGTAAGTTTGAAGAGTGGGGGTGCCAGCTCAGACGTCTCATCTGACCGTGGTTCAAAATTGCGTGGCGATACACCTAATGGCTTAGGTTGAGACGATGGTAACTAGTAGAATTATAAAATAATTACTGGGTTAATTTCCATTCCATAAGCGGGCTGAAGCTGCAGACATAACAAGGTAAGCAATATAATTTCAAAAACAAAAAGAAGTTTAAAATAAAAAAAATTAAGAAATTTTTGAAAATGAAAGCGTTGGTGGATCAGGGAAGGAGCCTGACCCAGACAAGACAAAATTGTGTTTCCTTCGTATGAGCAGCCGTATACTAAAAAATTGCTCATTCACTCCCCCAACGACCATTAAAAAGCAAATACAAAACAATCTATATTAAAAAAAAGTTGCTGTTGCAGGATTGAAAACTGGATTTCTTTAGCTCGATTCTTAGACGGTTTCCCGAGAAAGTACAGATCAGAAAATTACGAAATTAACATGGTTTGTTCTTCATCATTTTCCCTGGACAATTTTGAAGATTTTTTTTCCAACGCGGCTATTAGCTTGGGTTTATTAAGTGTCAAAATTGAAAAAGCGAAATTTCTAACGTGAGTGAGCAAAAGACGTACACATTTTCAGTCTTCAGTCGATGTTTTTAGAGTACCTCTAAACGTAAATTTTTGCAGCTCGTCGAGTTTTTTTAGAAATTTCAATTTGGTTCCAAATAATATATATTTTTTTTTTGAAATTCGGGAAAAATCGGGACTTTTTCGTTATTTTTTTTTGTTAAAACTGTCATATCTATATCTTATTACTATAAGTTTTTATTGGAAAACTCGCAGAATACCTTAAAATGTACTCTTTCTTATTGTACAATAATTTTTTTAATTGGTTCATAAATAAATTTGATGCGATTAAAAGTTGGTCAGACAAATTTCGTACTTTTTAGATCTTGGGGCGATACACGTTCATTCTTATTCACAGAAATTAAGGTTACATTTTCTGACTAACGGGTTTGCCAGATGCCCTTGAAACTCGCTGGGACGTCATACTTGTTTTCCCGCTCAATTCTCAGACGGTTTGCCGATTAAGAACAGATCAGAATATTACGAGATTAACATGGTTTATTCAAAATTGTACAGGGAACAAGATGGAGATGGCTTTTATACGGATGCGGCTATTAGTTTAGGGTGCATTAAGTGTTAAAAAAAATAAATTAAAAAAAAAATATATATATATATATATATATATATATATATATATTCTGCTTATTTTGTAAAGGAGTGTTGGTTTGCGAAACAAACTAAACGGGGTTGGCGAGCTGGTGCGGAGCCCCCTAGTATGAAAAAAGTAAGAAAACGAAATCAAACTCGCAACAGCAGCTATGAGACCGGCAACACCAAGCCCGGTCCTGATCAAACTTAACTCTTTATTTCCCTTTTTATAAAAGCAAATGCACTGTAAAGAGGTAAAAGAAAAGCATCCGAAGTTTTTTTTCTTGCGGTCTCCATTACATATTTTGTTTATGTACTTGCATATTACTAATACGTGTACATGTAAATGCCCACATATTAACTGCTGTAGCAATGATGTATGCTGACACGGCTAGCTAACACTTAAATTGAATTTATTTACATACACATACACTACAGAAATTACAAGACTTTCACGAACATAAAATATAAGGAACAGGGACATTTTTAGTATCACATACTACAGCCTAGCTGCTGCTTGCTCCAGGGTTGGAGTTACACTGTGTAAGTTTTTGTCAGTCCGCTAGGGGGCGTTGTTGGTTCCGTTACAGACTCCCCCTCTGGCTCTGATGACGTCCCGACGATGAGCCAGGATTATTTTTTTCTAGGGCGACCCCTTCTTATGGGAGCTACATGCCCAGCGTCTCTCTTTACTTGGGGTTCATAGTAAGTTTTTAATGCTGACACATGATAAGTTCCAAGAGTTTGGTCTGGTCTGGACTGGCCGGGTCGGCAATATCATATGTTGTCGGCGATCGATTTGTGAGAATTACATTAGCTCTTCCTGGCGTATATTCAATTTTCAGATTAAACGATTGGATCTTCAGAGCCCATCTTGCTAGACGTCCTGAGGGTGACTTAATGCTCAGAAGCCATTTAAGAGGTTGATGGTCTGATGCAATGATAATTTCTTGATTCTCGATGTAACCTCGGAACTTTTCTAAGGCCCAAACTACTGCCAAAGCTTCCCGCTCAGTAGTCGAATAATTGCGTTCTGCTGGGATCAACAGACGACTAGCGTATTCAATCACATGTTCTTCTGGACCATTTCCTTGGAGAAGGACTGCGCCAAGGGCGTAGTTACTCGCATCTGTGCGAATTATGAAAGGCTTACATCCATCAGGTTGCTTTAACACAGGGGCTGTTGTCAAGCGTTCTTTTAGGGTTTCGAAAGCTTCTTGCTGTTCAAGACCCCACGACCAATCGACTCTTTTCTTAGTTAAATTGCTAAGAGGTCGTGCTATGTCTGCAAAGTTCGGAACATATCTTCTGAACCATGAGCAGGTCTGTAAGAAAGACAGAAGTTCTTTCACATTAGTATGGAACTGGAATTCTTTGGATAGAAGCGATTTTCTCTTGATCGGCTTCAATTCCATCTCTTGTTATCCAGAAACCCAAGTACTTAACACGATCACAGGAAAAATGGCATTTCTCTCTATTTGTGTGTGTGTGTGTGCATGAAGTTTAAAAAGAGAAAGTCTCTCAAAAACAGTCTTTAGATCTTTTAAATGTTTGTCAAAAGTCTCTGATAAGATGACTATGTCATCCAAATATGAGAGTGCAAAAACATCTTTCAGGCCACTTCGGAATTTATCTATCAGGCGTTGAAAAGTGGCAGGTGCGTTACGCAGACCAAAAGGCATGCGTAGATAACGGTAAGTTCCGAAAGGACAAATAAAGGCAGTTTTGTCCAAATCGTTTTCATCCACTTGCACCTGATGATATCCTGATTGTAGATCTATAGTTGACATGTATGATGTCGGTGTAGCTTCGTTTAAAAGATCGTCCATCCTAGGTAATGGATAAGTGTCCGGTTTCGTAACGGCGTTGAGGCCTCTGTAGTCAACACATAATCTTACTTTCCCGTTTGGTTTAGCGACGAGCACTACCGGAGCAGCATATGGGGATACACATTCTTCTATTATGTTCTTTGCCAAAAGTTCATCAATTTGTTCTTTCAGTATTTCTTTCTTGGCCGGTGACATACGATACGGTGGAACAGATATAGGATGATGATTCATAGTAACTATTCTGTGCTTCATGAAAGGAGTAGGTTCTCCCCCTGGTTCAAAGCAGCGTTTGTACTCTTGAAGTAAGCAGTTTAATTCTACACTTTGCATCTGGGTCAGATGTCTTCCTTCATCACTTCTCAAGTGGACAATAGTAGTAGTCTCAGGCACAATCGTTGATTTAAAAGTTTTCGGCGCATCCTTTAATTCAGTAGGCTTTACATAGAAGAAATATTGTCTATGGGGATCTTCACTAAAATGCCAGGTTCCATTTTGAACGTTGAGAACAATACCGGCTGCATGGAGAAAGTCTTTCCCTAACAGCGTGTTATTCCCTTTTGCTTCAGGGAGAACAAGAAGTTCTGTTGACACAATTTTACCTTCTATACACAAGTTGATAACCGTTTTAAGAGCAACCATGGATTGGAGTTTTCCATCAGCAAGAGTCAGTGAAATCTTTTTGTCCTCGAAAGCAATTCCATTCTTTCGTAGAAAGTTATACAGCTTTTCTCCTGCAATAGAGTGTGAGGCACCAGTATCGGCACACACAGCAATTCTCTCACCAAAAAGTTCAAAGATAATCAAGCTTGAAAGATCTTTAGTTGTATTACTTGTGAACAAGTTCATACAGTTGACAGTAGTTTCTTCAACTTTAGATTTTGTACAAGTAAGACATTTAGATATTACAACTCCTGGTGTTCCACATCCAAAACATCGAATTGGGGGTCTTCCTTCTGATCTAGGAGTAGAATTTCGAGGTATCGAAACTCTTGAAAATTGACTTTGCGTATGTTCGTGTCTATTAACCACAGGACGGAATCTTCTATCTGTAGAGGCTGTTTTATTTTCGTCTCTACAATATGTTTTCTTTTGAGTCTGCACCACATGTTTCTTCACTCCTTGACGGATATTCTCATAAGTATCCAGTTTTTCAGCTAACTCTAGAGGGTTGGCCCAATCTGTCCACAAATCAATGAAGTGATCTTTGATGTCTGGTGGAGTCCTTTTCTTAATTTGATCAGTAATTAATAAACTTTTGAGTTGATCAAAGGTGGTGCCATTCATTTCCTTTGTCCAACCTTCAAAATAAGAAGCCAGTTCGAAAAAGTAGTCCCTCCATGTCGTATCAGGATTCTTCCTATGTTGGGAAAATAACTGTCGAAACTTATCAGCAGTGACCCTAAATCTCTTGAGAAGCATTTCCTTCACCTTTTGGTAATTTTGAGCCTCCTGTTCATCTTCTCTAGCAAGTAACTGCGCTATTTCAGCTGGTAAGGAACCAATGAGATATGGTATCCATGATGACTCTGGAAGATTCATAAACTTCAATTGACGTTCGAAAATAATTAAAAACAGTCCTATTTCATCTTCTTTTGGATTAAACTTAGGGATAATCCGACTGAGTTCATATTTCGGGTACTCTGAGCCATGAGTAGAAACAACTGAATTGGAAACCTTTTGAGCTTCAAGCTGGAGTTTTAGCTTTTCGAGTTCATACTTGCGCTTGTTCTCAATTCGGACCTGTTCTTCTGCTTGTGCTTTAAGTAATTTTTCCTCCTCATCCTTCTTTTCAGCCTTCAACTTGTCTTCCTCGACAGCATTCTCCGCTTTTAGTCGATCTTCAATTATAACTTCGAGCATATTCTTTACGAGCTCTTCTTCGTAATTTTCACTTTTAATTATAAGTTCTCGAAGTTTGATAACTTTTAAGCTGTCCGACACAGCCAGACCAAGCTCCGATGCAAGAGTTCGGAGGTCTTCTTTCCTTCCTTTCCCTAGGAACGCCATATTGTCCAAAACCCCTAACTATTGTTTAGGTTGGAATTTTTTTCCTTTAAGAAGAGAGTCCTAAATCTAGAGTCCTAAGTTTAAAGTTCAATAGTCCTAAACTTAATACCTTTAAATGCAAAACGTTTAGATTATATTATGTTCATTCCGTTATGGACACTTAACTAAAGTTACATGCAAATATTCTTGAATTCTCAGAACCATTATCAAAATACAAATAAAACATTTCCCAAACACTTTAAAAAATTCACTTAGCTAAAGTATGAAAAATAGCAAAAGTATGAAATATATTCAGAAACACTTGTATACAGATACTTGCATTAACACTAATTATATATCATGAATTCCTCAACACTTTAATAACTTGATCTAAACTACCATTCATTACAAAAATAATAATTCAATAAAGGCAATACTTTAAATATCAACTTCTTTTGTAATAAAATATCTCCCAAAATTCAGAAAGTAATATTTCTTTTGTGTGTCATCTTTATTGAAACACACAAAAATTTTTTTCTTTTCACTCTTTGAAGAATGACAATGCAGTAAATATAAAATACAGATCATGAAAAAAAAAACAAAAAAACATACATACAAAATATTTTCTTTTTTTTTTCTTTCAATGCAACGCGCCTAATACGAAAAGTAAAAACAATTGGCGCTGTGTTAGACGTCAACTAAGATTTTCTTTAGGCGGGAGATTTTAGAGTTCAAGGTCGTTCAACTACTAGTTATCGATACATTATTTCTGCACATTACACACATTCTACAGCATTAATATCCATAATAAATCGTTAATTATCCAACTATTTAAATACATACATACAGTTAAATAGTTTTAAGCTTTCTGAAACACTTAAATCAGGATTGATTTGCAAGTTTAAGTAGTCAGACGAACAACTTAGCATTAAAACGAAATCAATTTCTCATTACAATACATACAAAATAAAGGAATTTCTTCTGAGTTAAAAATTACTATTTCTACAGTACAACTTTGAAAAACCTTCTTTATAAATGACTTTTTGCCTAGGTTTAGACGACATAAAGTATAAAAATACTTATCTATTCGATGGATATCGGGATCGGGCCCACAGTTGGGTAGCCACTTCTCTGTAGCAATGATGTATGCTGACACGGCTAGCTAACACTTAAATTGAATTTATTTACATACACATACACTACAGAAATTACAAGACTTTCACGAACATAAAATATAAGGAACAGGGACATTTTTAGTATCACATACTACAGCCTAGCTGCTGCTTGCTCCAGGGTTGGAGTTACACTGTGTAAGTTTTTGTCAGTCCGCTAGGGGGCGTTGTTGGTTCCGTTACACTGCTGAATTTTGTAAAAATCAGATTGCTTATATATATATTTTGAAAAAGCTCATTTTGTGAGGCATTATTTGTGTATAATATTTAGAAAATAGACTTGAATATCAAACTTTTTATTTTCTACTGTTCTTATAAGATTAACTTAATCTGTAAGAGCATCCCCACTTAGTCGAAAGTCAGGTATTACATTGTATAATACGGTTTTCAATGTTTCATTTAAGTCCCTATTTTGTCCAAGAAAGTGCTTAAAGTCCTTATTTTTAGTTAGGAAAAAAGAGCGGGAACCCTGGTATGGTATGTTAGCAAACTGTTTCTTCTCCTTTAGTTTTTCTTTAAAAAAAGAAAGAAATTTGAAATTTACAGGTGCAGAAGGATGTTTGCCTGTCAGGACTTCCATCATACTTGAAAATAGATGTCAAGAATTATCAAAATTCACATCTACCGCTTTCAGAACTCGAAAGGCTATTAAGGTTTGCATTTTACATTTTGTTACATTCAATTTTATTATGCTCTTGGTAGAAATTTTAATTGCAATGATGAAGGATAATTGTTCCAATTTCCATTAACAGTATTAAATCTAAATACAGACAAATTAAAGAAAGCAAGTTCTTTTGAAAGCATCTAAAAGGGAAACATTCATCTGAAAATTGAAAAATTAGAACTTGTGTTTATGTAAAGCTAAGATTTTATCTTAAAATTCTTTTGCAAAAGAAGGTATTCAGAAATCAGTATGGAGTTTCTTAGAATGAGCTTTGAGTCTTGCGTAATGTTACATCTCAAATGATTTCGAAAAACAAATTCATAATTCTTGAAGACGTTTGACTGAAATTAAATTAAACAATCTAGTAATCAATTGGTGATAAAAAAAAAACATAATTTTTGCTATTCTGAAGGTAACCAGTCGATATTTCACCTTAACTCACCACACTTTTGAACTAACTTGCAACTTGGGTAACATTACATTGAAGATCAAAATATGAAATTGTTTCATGTGCTAACAAGGTTGAAATTAAAAAACAAAAACAAATAATCATGACTTGATTTCATAAAGGATATTCCATTCATTATAACTAGAACTGGATAGGTAAGAATGGTTACGCATAAAACTTAAAAGAATTCTAATATAAACAACACTACATTTTTGCATTTTACTCTGCAAAAGTAGCAGCAAATGCACAAATTCTTTTTATTGTAATAGGACCGTTTAAAGAAAAAAAGATCCAAAGTTTCAATATGCTGTCTTGGAACGTTAGAATGTGTACTACCAACGTTAAACATGGCTGTTCCAAGTATATCAGTCAAGAATGCTTTACAAGTTTTGAATAAAAAAACTACAGCTCCAGTGTAGTCATGCATTGAAAATTCAATCAAGATTTACTACAGGTATGACACTACATTCTGTTTACTTTATAGCTTAAGATTTGATGGCACTGTTATCATTTGTCAGGGTTTGTGCTTATTACCAGCTAACTCGGCGTTGCCCGTGCACGTGGTGTTGGTTTGCGGGGTTATGTAATTTTTTTTTAAACGCGAAGGGCACGAAATGCAATCTGTTTATTTTTGGAAAGTGAAAGTTACCGTGACGTCGCAATCTCCTACGAAAAAATATAAAATATATATTTAATTTAAAAGTTATTTATGTAAAGAAAATCATATTTTTAGGCATGGATCTAAAGTGAAATTTTCCGCAGATTTCAAATCCGCTAAAATTTTTTCTCTATCTTTAACGGTCTAGGAGATAGAAAAAGAACTAATTGACTCCAGTTAAAAGATTGTTTGTTTTTATCGTCTGGCTGGAAAATCTGCGCAAAATCAAAACAAAAACTATAAATTTAGAATCTGTGATCCCTTCTATGCTGTAACATTCAATAATGATACAATTTCATTAAAAAAAATGTTCTAGATTGCATTTTAAAAATCGCCGCGACCCAAAAATTACAAAACATTCGGACTACCTGTGTGCTAAATCTCACTGCTTTAAGTGCCATAGAATCGTCAAGATTTTGCTGCAAAAAAAACAGACAAACACTTCCTTTTATAATAGTAGAGATGAATAGAACACTGCTTACTGTTGAGATTATTTTATAAAAACTACGTTTATTTGTGAAACTAAAATATTGTTCGTTGTGACCTTAATCTAGACATCCCAAAGCAGATAGAGGCAGACTGTAAAAGTTGTAAATGACTGCGGTGGCGGATCAAGTCAAGCGAGGGCCCCAAGCGGTAAAATGTTTAAGGTCCTCAGACTCAAGTTAGTTAAAATAAAAATTTCAAGAAAACTCATTAAGTTACTAACAAAAAGTAATCAAAAAAAATTCATACCATAACACATAAAATAAATTTAATAAAAAAAAATATTTTTTACATGGAATTTCCATCTTGCTTTATCTTTTGAAAATTCGTCAATTATTATGGCAATGTCGATTTGGTTTAAAATTCTTGCTCTATATACAGAATGGCCATATTAGTCCCATTGTACTCCTTAAATAATTTTTTACACCCTTTAAAACAGATAACGATTTTTCAATTTTTAATTTTCGGAAATGTGCAAGACATTTCTTTGGCGGCTTGATAGATGCCTGGTATGGTTTCTATGCTATCCTCGCTTTCTTTTAGAAATATTAAAAAATCGTCAAATTCATCCTAATCCCATTCATTCTTAAACAGTACAAACATCAATACCACTTTTGTAAATATCCTTCAACTTTTTATCGTGTTCTTTTTTTCTTGTATTGATAAATCCCAATCAAAAAATATTCGAAAAGGCACCACAACAGCAATTCATATTATGAAGTATTTCTGCCTTGGTGTTATCACATACGACACAAAATGAACCGACTATGAAATTTTCTCTTATTGCAAATTCATGTCCATTCTTTGTTTTCATCAAAAAACATGTTACTCTTTTGTTGTCTACGAGTTTGTCCGTCTTCCACATTAAATAATAGCCCTGATAAATCAGTTGCCTCTTTTTCAACTTTTTCTCTGAAGTTATTGATGACATTTTTTAATGAATTCAGTAGGATAGATCCTTTCAATAGTTCGCATTCCACTAATTGCAGTGATTTACTAGTAGCCTTTATTCTTTGTAAAAAATAGTATTCCTAATAACTCATTAGGACTGTTTCATATTTGTCCCTTTTCTTCAGAAATGAAGTCGCCTGCACTATGGTAGCTTTTTTTCTTCTGAATTATAAAATTTCAGTTAAAACCTCTTATATAGGTGAAACCAAGTTTTGTAGCTAATACAGCATTTGTTCTTGCTGACCATCTTATACACACAGGCGCCTCAATCCTATGATACTACTTTACGCAAGTCCAACTTGATTGGCTAATCGGATCACATGACCTAGATACGTATGTCATCAAGGTTTATAGTTGTTGGCGATTTATCTCTTCCTTTCTGCTTTCTTCTTTTCTTTTCAGATCCATGGCTATGGGTGGGTAGAGGTGGGAGCCGAAAATTGTATCCTTTTATTATATAAGTTAATAATTATATAAGTTAGTGTTTTATGTATGCTTTTTGTTACATCAGAATGGTCCTAAGCCAGCGGTGGATACGACACAATCATCCTAAAGCAAAGGGGACGGCAGAGGGGCGGAAAAATATCAGCTGGTAGTGAGTTCAGCAGTGGTTCTTAGATTATTTATGTAAAATCAACGGAAGCTTGGAAAAATATAAAAAGGGTATTAAAAATTGGGAAAAGTAAATTAGAATGAAAAGGAATTAAATTGGAATTTTTTTTAAATAATTTGGAGGATCTAAAAAGTTTTCCGCCAGCTGGGTTCGAACTGGGGTAGTCATCCTCCGCTGCCGACGCTAATCTGAATGTGGGTGACTTTAGCCGTTAGGCCATCGTTACTTCACGAAAAGAAGCTCTTTAAAGTATAAGTACCCTTTAATATAAGTTTGCAAGAAATACTACTAACAACAACCATACAACATATATATGAAAATGAGGAGCAAATCAGAGTCAACTTGTCGGACACTTACGCTGTACGCTAGTGTATGTATTGTATTTCTACGAAACAACGCGCATATTCAAAATCAAATGGTTACTGCAACAATCAGATTGGCGAGATATCCAAGTGAAGCCAAGCCCGTGAAACTAGCCAATCAAACTGGACTTGCGTAAAGTACTATCATAGGATTGAGCCGCTTCTCTTATACACAGTCCAGTCACATTAATGTGAACACCTGTCAAAAGCCAGAATAACCACCTTTGGCAGAGCGGACCGCTGCGAGACGTGCAGGAAGAGAGTCAATTAGGTTTCTGAAGGTGTTCACTGGGATGTTGAGCCATGCCGACTCCAGTGCCGTGGCCAGCTGCGCTAGATTACGTGGTTGAGGATCCATGGCAATTGTTGCAGAGTGTTTGCTTTCAGACGTTTCACGCCGTATACGCCAACGTCCATCTGTCCGATGGAGCATAAAACGTGATTCATCGGAAAAAGCCACCTGTCGCCACTCTGTGGACGTCCAGTTGCGGTACTGGCGTGCAAATTCCAGCCTTCGTCGCCGATGAACAACAGTCAGCATAGGTGAATTAACCAGGCGTCTGCTGCGGAGGCCCATGCGCAGCAACGTTCGCTGAACCGTTGTTGAGGATACACTCTTGGTAGCCCCTTGGTTCATCTGGGCAGTCAGTTGCTCAACAGTTGCACGCCTATTCGCCCGAACGCATCTCCGTAGCCTTCATTCGGATAGTGCCATTTTGCCATGCACGGTATACTTTTACCACGGCGGCAAGTGAACAGTTCACAAAATTAGCCGTTTCCGAAATGCTTCCACCCTTGGCCCGAAAACCAATAATCATGCCCTTTTGGACGTCGGATAAATCGCTACGTTTCTGCATTACGCCAACGATTGAAATGCTTTCCGATGCCCTAGGACATCCTTTATATACACTCCACTGCAATGTGCTGCCACCTGCATTTTGTGATTGGTTATTTCACGTTGACGTCGAAAGTAGGTGGTGGTCACACTAATGTGACTGGTCTGTGTATTACAAACTCTTTTCACTGTACTTAAAGTCGAAGATTGTAAAGACGCGGTCGCAACTTTCCTCGAACACTAATGAAAAGACATTTTAATACCTTGGGGCCCCTTCGGTATTCAGGGGCCCTACGCTTTATCCGCCACTGGATGACGAGCTGATAATGGGATGATACGTTTAAGTTTAAGAGGTTAAGCTTAAAAACTAAGAATTAGCATTCCTGGATGAAATAACATTCCATCTTTAGTTTTCTAAAAAGCAAAATTTGATGTAAGTTAATTAAAAATGCAATTTAAAAATCTAAATCTTAGGAAATTACAGTGTAATATAATTAATCAAAATGTCAAATTTTATAAAATCAGTTTTTCATTGAAAGTAAGTTGCTGAGATTGGTTAAGCAAGGAGATCTCAAAACGCATACCTTAAAAGTTTGAAAAAGGCTGGTAACAAGTACATGAGTGGTTTGTCATTATTTTTGCTAAATTTGTTCATGAAATTGCAACAAATTGAATCAAGGTAAAATTTTCAAAAAATAATTAAACTTCATCGTTTATTAAATTTTGTTTCGACCAGTAAACAACTTTTAATTTGAAAACCAATAAACTTTTTCCGTTTTGCATGCATAGAACAGTTTAAAGTTGCAATTTAATGTTGTGGTGCTACAGTGCGACAGTAATAAAAAAAAACCTACCTTGAAATTTAAGTTATACAAGATCAATGAAAAAGAATTCAGGGCAATGAAGCAGTTCTAATGCAATGAAGCTCGAATTGAGACATTGCTTTAACAAAATTTTAAAACAACCTCCTATGTAATAAAATTGATTCGCCCATTTTAGTTCCTTGTATTGATTCTATATAACGTCCCATACACATTTGCTAGTTCGATTTTTAAGCTCAATTCCTTGGAGATTGATTTTTTTAATGATTCAATTCAGTAAGTAATCTGCTTCAATGAACTGTATTTGTGTCTAGCATTTTTCGAATCATGTATCTTTTTCTGTTGGGAAACAAATAAATACTTTTTATTTAAAATATTGTATCTCTTTGTCGAAACACATTTGTACATGTAAAATGTATTAATAAACTGTTTTCTTATATTAGGTTCTATCTCTTGTACAATATGTGTAACTTCAGAATTTTTGGAACGTTAAATAACTTTTCATTTGTCATTGAAATCAGATGCTGTTCAAAACCATGCGTATAGTGGCAATATATTACACAAAATTGTAAGATTTTATTGTTCAGAATATTTGTCAAATTTCAAAGTTGAAAATTAATTTGCTTGTGTATTTTTAGAAAATGCCAAACTCTTTAATAAAAATGTTTTGAATTGAAATGAATTTGCTCATTTCATATCTTTTAATCATGCAACTATCCAAATTTTATCTTACCTGTGAAATTTTATGAATTGTTAAGAAATTTTGGAGCTGTAGGAATAAAATATTTTTTTTACCTCTGTTAAATCTAAAATAGATTTGAGTGTTGGTAAACATTATTTTGATTCATAATATTTGATAGTTTTTTGCGTGATGCTCCATTTTGAATGTAATTTAAGATTGCAAAAAAAGGCAATTTTAAGAAAATGTTTCATCAAAAATAGAGTTAAATATCAAATACCTATATATGATTAAAGTAAAATTTATTTCTGAATTCAGAGCGGTTTGCTCCTGCACTAGAAACCTGCGAGCAGTAAATGGCTCAGAATCGATTCCACGCTGTGCATTTATCATCTGTGTCAGTAAAACTTTCTTTTTGTGTATGTCTATTTGACGTTTGGCTTAGCCAAATATGGCTCTCGCGCCATAAAAACCAAGCAATTGAATTCACAGAATTGGAGATCCAATCGTCCTGGTAGCAAAACAGAAACAACCCATCGGAATTGGGAAATGTGTCATATTCAACCATCGGCCAAAACACATCAAGCTCATTGAGGACTTTCACGAATCCAAAACTCAGCCCCAGGGTCACCGGATTTTAAGTAAGATTGCATTTAAGCCGCGTTTACTCCGGATTTGCACAACTTCTCTCCCTCCAAACATCGAAGATATTCCGAGAAACGGCATTAATTTTATCGTCAAGATCTCGAGTCGAGGTGGAGAGTTTGCAGAGCCAAATTTGTTTTTCACCATGAGTCGGTAAAGATCAAAGGGTTGCAACTTTTGGGGGGAGATTGCTTGACAATAACCGATCCCCTCTAGCCTTCGCCCTCCCCCCCCTGGTCGCTCATGCCGTCTTGTTCGCTCTCTGATATTTTGCCCTCATCGCTTGCCCTGACAACATCTTCCGCCAAGCAGTCAGGGTTGAGAAAAGTGCGGATGGCTGCCGGTCATAGTCATGGCGAGTGGGGAGGTCAGGAAAGCCCTAGGTGCTGATTCCACTAGGGAATATTGCACCAAACCCCATTGTTTATCGCCATTCCTGTCAAATAAAGCCAGATTCCTTAAGAAAGCCCAAAAGGCTTTTGACAGGTTCTTCGTGAACTGTATCAAGTTCTGTTCCAAGACCTAGACCTGAGTGCCTTATTTGAAGCAGAGCTTCGCATTCAAAAAGTATAAAAATATATGGTGGGCTGTTTCCTCCACCATATTGCATTTCCTGCATAGAGGTTCTTCTTTAAAGATTCCCATCCTATGAAGGTGTTTTCTTAGGTGATAGTGGCCTGTGAGAAATCCAACTACCACCCTCATCTTATCCCTGCTAAGACGTAGGATCTGAGATGATATTTTCATGGAAGGTTCTTGAATCATAAGCCCCGCATGTTTTTGATCGGTGGTTTGCTTCCACTCTTTTGTCGTTTCTTTAAGCATTTTTTCTCCTATCACCCTTTTTGCGGTAGTCTTAGAGATCCCGCAAGAAGGTTCAGGGCTTAAAGGTAGGTCTACAGTCCCCAGTTTGGCTAGCTTATCTGCATTTTCGTTTCCTTCTACACCAGTATGCCCTGGCACCCAAGTAAGAAAGATCCTATTATGGGTCCCCAAGTCTTGTAGAAGGTTCCTACATTCCCAAACAAGTTTGGAGCTTATTATCGAGCTGCCGATGAAGTCCACAAAGCTTTTACACCGGTGTCGATCGAAAAGGGGTCAGTATAGGGAAACGTAAAACGTCCTCGCCACAAAAAGGGAGAGAAATGCATATACATCTCTGGTGTAAACGTGGCTTAAATACATTCATCTCCCTTTTTGTGGCGAGGACGTTTTACGTTCCCCTGTGCTGAGCCCTTTTTGTCCCTTTTTTCGACCGACTCCGGTGTTAACGCTTTGTGGACTATATCGGCAAACATCTGAGCGCCCTCTTCTCACTAGGGATGCGACATCGATGTCGATGTTTTAAAAACATCGATGTTTTTAAAAAACATCGATGTTTTTAAAAAACATCGATGCATTTAACATCGATGTATTGGGGTCGATGTTTTGGTAACATCGATGTTTATACTTGTCGATGTTTTATTTTTAAATGAAAAAAGTACCGTTATAAAATTTTTAAAAATAACCAAGTAGCATAATTTTTTATAATCAGCAAATTGAACATACTTTTAGACCAAAGTGACCAAGGATGAAGGGTCTGAAAAGTAGGGATGCGACATCGATGTCGAAGTTTTCTAAACATTGATGTTTTAGTAAAAAACATCGATGTATTGGAGCCGATGTTGCATCACTAGTTGCTAAACCAGTTTTAATAAGTGGGGAAACAAGTTTAAATACACTGAATTTTAAAAACATCGATGTTTTGGGGTCGATGTATTATCAACATCGATGTTTTAATTTTGAACATCGATGTTTTGCTATCGATGCCGCATCACTACTTCTCACCCCTTTGTAGAGAAGAGTGATCACTAGGGCAACGCAACATAAATGCAACTTTTTGCATAAACCTGCAAGTTTTAAAAATTTAGCTTAAAATTTAAATTACTATTTCATTTTTTTGTCCTCTCAATGAACCCTTCGATCACGTGTGTCTGATCTTGCGAACGCCGAAGTATTGCGGATCAAACAGGTAATGGTAATTTTAGTTAACGTCGTACTAGAGCAACACAACGGGCTATTGACGACGGTCCGGGATCAGTCCCTTGAGGGAAAGATCCGAGGACAACACCTCGTAATTTTGAACCACGGTCAGATGACGAAGCAACACCTGAGCTGGCACCCCACTCTCCAAACTTCCACACCAACCCAATGTGAGGACTTTCGGCCACGACAGATTTAAGGTGCACCAGCCGCCTCTACACCATACGCTTACAAACATCCATGCCCGTACCCGGATTCGAACCAGGAACCTTCCGATCTAGAGGCTAACACCTTAGCCACTATACCGGCGGATCAAACAGGAAGTTCATGGAAAGAAAGTGTTCGTCCTAACAGACGAAAGTGAAATAAATCGCAAGTACCTTAACACATTGGCTGGCACTCGTGATAATCCTGAGGAAACTTGCATCATCGACTGCATTGTGAGGCGAGTGTCGATCATCAATATGTTTGTTGTTCGCCTTGTAAATGACGTTTTAAAATCTCTGAATATTGAGGGAAAGGATTTGGCGCTTCTGCTATCCGATACAGCACATTATATGACTGACGCTAGCGCAGTTTTTCAGTATCAAAGAAATTACTGCCCAAGGATCGGCCATTCTACGTTCTTCTGCATTTAATGATGTATTATAATACTGTTGTACACAACTAAAATTGTCAATATATATTGAAAATTTTCATTTTTTATGAATAATTTATTTTTGATTTTAGTGTATCAAAAATAAATGCAACTTTATTTTCATAAATGCAACTTTAGGGAATGATAAATGCAACTTTTCCCATTTTTACTGCAACAGAAAAGTTGCCCTAGTGATCACTTTTCATCAAGATGTCGAGTTCCTCACCAATTTCACTCCAGGCATTGTTCTTTTGTTTTTGTCTTTGTACTCGGGTGTAGTTTGTCCCAGAGGGCAGGCCTCTCTCTTAATAGTTCCATTAATGTTATTAGCAGCTCTTTCGTCCACGCCATTTAAATCGAATAGGTCTCTTAAGCTTCGGTTTACTAAGAAAGTGTAGCCGTTATCTAACATCCGTGATACGTCATGATGCCACGGGCATAACTAGGCGGACGTCTAAACTGAATCCAGAGGTGTCAACTTAGAGAATGGGCAACACAGACGGCTGTCGTGGTTTATTTAATTCGAGAAACAAAACAAAGTGGCTTTTTTATTCTCTAGTCCAACGTTCCTAACTTCGGGATCGTTGAAGATCGAGTAAAAATTTAAACTGATTTTAAATCAGCGTAAAATTCTACGCCAGATCGATATCAAAAACAGTTTTATTATTCAATTATTTACCATTTGATTATTTAATTACTTATTAAATAATTATTTATTTATTTAAAGAAAAACACATTTAAGATATCGTTCTGCTGTAAAATTTTCCTCAGATTTCAAATCCGTTGAAATTTTCATTCTGTGTTTAACGATCTCGATATCACAAAAACGAACGAATTAATGGTAGTCAAAAATGTTTGTTTTGCATCCCTCCGCTCGAATCACTTTGGCGCAGGAAATGAAATGTCGCCGCTACAAGAGAAAAAACGTTCCCCAACTGTTTGAGACCGCTATGACGACAGTCATGGAAATAGCGACTCCGATAATTTTCGTTACGCTCACAAACAACGCTCTCTAGGAAACCAACTCCATGTGTTAGTATAAACAACGTTTTAGTGGATATGGATCGAGCCACTAGAAATTCGATAATGGTAATTTTTAATTAACGTCGTACTAGAGTAACACAACGGGCTATTGACGACGGTCCAGGATCAATCCCCTAAGGGAAGATCCGAGGACACCGCGTAATTTTGGGTGACCAACTGGCATAGTGGATAAAGTGTTAACCTCTAGATCGGAAGGTTCCTTTTTCTAATCCGGGTCCGGGCATGGATGTTTGTAAGCGTATAGAGTAGAGTCGGCTGTCTGTTAAATCCGTCGTGGCCGAAAATCCTCCCCTTGGGTTGGTGCGGAAGTTTGGAGAGTGGGGTGCAAGAACAGGTGTTGCTTCGTCATCTGACCGTGGTTCAAAATTACGAGGTGCTGTCCTCGGTTCTTCCCCTTAAGGGATTGAATCCCAGACCGTCGTCAATAGTCCGTTGAGTTGCTCTAGTACGACGTTAATTAAAAATTACCATTACCTAGATCGGAAGGTACCTGGTTCGAATCCGTGTCCGGGTATGGATGTTTGTAAGCGTTTATTGTAATGACAGATTTAAGGTGCACCAGCCGCCATGGCCGAAAATCCTGACCTTGGGTTGGTGTGGAAGTTTGGAGAGTGGGGTCCCAGCTCAGGTGTTGCTTCGTCATTTGACCGTAACTCAAAATTACGAGGTGTTGTCTTTGGTTCTTTCCCTTAAGGGATTGAATCCCGGACCGTCGTCAACAGCCCGTTGTGTTGCTCTAGTACGAAGTTAATTAAAAATTACCATTAACATTACCTATATAGGAATGTTACTGGTTCGGGTCCGGGCAAGGATGTTTGTAAACGTATGGTGTAGAGGCGGCTGGTGCACAGTAAATCTGTCGTGGCCGAAAGTCCTCACCTTGGGTTGGTGTGGAAGTTTGGAGAGTAGGGTGCCAGCTCAGGTGTTGCTTCGTCATCTGACCGTGGTTCAAAATTACGAGGTGTCCTCGGATGTTTCCCTTAAGGGATTGATCCCGGACCGTCGTCAATAGGCCGTTGTGTTGCTCTAATGTGCCGTTAATTAAAAAATTACCAATAATCAAGTAATTTGAAGCCATTGTCAGATGACGCCAGAAACTCGGATAGTATCGATGAAATTATACAAAACAGTTTGTTGGTTAGATTAGGGTTTTAGGCGCAAAGGCCATATTGCGCCAGACACAATAAAATATCAAGTAATTAATATACACATCATCAAGTAATTGACATACACAGTGAAAGGTTTACGGATACAAGAGAGAAATACATCCAAAGAGGAATGTACTTGGCAAGAATCGAACCTGCCTCGCCTACAACTCGAAGGTTGCTAGGGTAGTGGGCATACCCACTGATCCATGACACCCCCACTCAAACAATACAGCTAAAACGAAATACAGAAAACAAATATTGTGCGACACAAGTCACCATTACTGGTTCTGAAAGATTCATAAAACAGGATTAAATATAATCTATACTCGGATTTGTGTAACATTATGAATTTATTGTATTTTACGATAATCTGGACGAAATAAGCATAGGGATGCGACATCGACAACGAAACATCGATTTTAATAATATACATCGCCCCAAAACCATGATGTTTTTAAACATCGAGAGAGAGATGTGTGAATTAAAATTTTTTCCCCCATTTTTTAAAACTGATTTAGCAACCTCTAACTACATCAATGTTAGCCCGGGGTGAAGAAGATTTAATTTGTTAACTCGTGTTTTCCTTTTATAACTAAGGCCGACCAACCGGTATAGTGGTTAAGGTGTTAGCCTCTGAATCGGAAGGTTCCTGGTTCGAATCCGGGTTCGGGCATGGATGTTTGTAAGCGTATGGTGTAGAGGCCATTCCTCAAATTGTCCGAAAGTCCTCACGTTGGGTTGGTGTGGAAGTTTGGTGAGTAGGGTGCCATATCATGTGTTGCTTCGTCATCTGACCGTGGTTTAAAATTACGAGGTGTTGTCCTCGGATCTTTCCATTCTGGGGTTGATCCTGGACCGTCGTCAATAGCCCGTTGTGTTGCTCTAGTACGACGTTAACTAAAAAATTAACAATTATTACCTTTTATAACTAAGATTTTTTTTAAATGTCAAAGTAAAAAAAAAAAGAACAATTAACAAATATTTTGTTTTCAAATTGAATAATACAAAAGAAAGTAATATTCAAAACAATTTGAAATAGTTACTACTAACTGTAAGTATAGGTAGGTACGTAACAATAACTGTTGTTAGTTATTATCAATTATTTATCAAATTATGGGGGAAACATACTTTTTTTTATGCACTGCACACAAAAATATTGGGTTATATGATTATATTATATGCCCCAACATTTGTTATTAACAGTTTGTAAAAAAAAAGATGTTAACTTTCTCCCCCTTAAGCCGACTCCTTTTTTTCACTAACTATCCCATGAGTTAGGGAAAAAACTTTTTCTGATGGGACGGATGTCGCCATCACTGACAAATACTTAGTTGCACGGTAATTTTTACAATGGTACTTTTTTTATTCAAAAACAAAACATCGACGACGTAAAAACATCGATGTTAAACAAACATCGGCTCCAATAAATCGATGGTAAACAAACAGATTCCAATAAATTTATTGTAAATAAATCGATGTTTTTTTTTTTAACATCGATGTTTTGAAAACATTGATGCAGCATCCCTAATTAAGTAATTTCTAAATTGTTTTAAGTCTTTAACGGTCTGTTTCGCAGCACTTTCTCGCCTATTTAGTCAAAGTGCGCACACTCGTGTGCTCGAAGCTTTATTTAACTCTTCAATGGTCTCCATCTCGTCCATCAAGATCTGACTAGTGTTGCTAAAGACCTAGCCATCAAACTATTGCCGTTTTTTTCATGATGACCAGATTAAGATCTGATCAGCTTTCGTCTAACGACTAGATGCCTCTTCAGCAAAAACTGGTTAGATCTTGAAGATTGTTTCATGATGACGATCTCAAGATCTGATCAGCTTTCGTCTAAGGACTACATGCCTCTTCAGCAAAAACTGGCTAGATCGTGCCGGTTTTTTCATGATGAAGAGCTCAAGATCTGATCAGCTTTCGTCTAATGACTAGATGCCTCGTCAGCAAAATCTGGCTACATCTTGCAGATTTTTCATGATGACGAGCTCAAGATCTGATCAGTTTTCGTCTAACGACTAGATGCGTCTTCAGCAAAACCTGGCTAGATCTTGCCGGTTTTTTCATGATGACGAGCTCAAGACCTGATCAGTTTTCGTCTAATGACTAGATGCCTCTTCAGCAAAAATTGGCTAGATCTTGACTGACGAGGCACCTTGTCGAAACAACTACCATGAGGATTAAAACCTAAAAAAAAATGCTCGGCATCGAATTCGGCTCCGATAACTCGAACACTCGATTAATCGGAGCTCGAAAAATCAAAGATCTTCCGCTTTTGTACCATTCATGTGTCGGGGAAGATCCCTAACCGTAAAAATATGAGGGGGCAAAAAGGTTTAAGTCTCTAGGAGTTCTAGTAACCGTGTATGAAAATATTTAAAATTTAGCCATATTTCTGCTCATCCTTTATTCATGAGAGAATGGGTCGCAAGTGTGATAAACCCTGAAAATTGGGCTTCGGTGGTAGTGAAACACCGAGCCAAACATTGTTTTTCCCCCTTGGTTTTCCTCCCCGAGCTGAACACAAAACATTCACCTAAGCAGTCACCCGAAATGAGCAAGGGCTCCTTTCATTAGGAAAGGATCGTGACCTAAATCGTGCACGGGGCTTGCTGCGATAGCAAATTCATCTGTTTATTTTTAACATTGTCGACAAAGTCCGTCCTTCCGAACATCTCTTTCCACATTCAAACATTTGGTACTCTTGGGATCACAATGACGTCTTGTATTCAGGTTCAACAACAAAGGGGCAAGAGCCCGGTCCTAGTGCATGTAGAATTTGAAGTTTTTGGTGGAGTTCAAGGTAAGAATATCCATTTCTATGGAATTGTTTTTTAAGATTATCTGTTCCAACCATGGGGATTGCTTTAAGTCCAAAGGTACTCAAATCACATTACTTCACAAGATGTGTTTACTGTGAAGAACTAGAGGTTCCTCACACACATGGATTATTGGAACCATGCTTATCGTTACCAGGTTTTCTGAAAATGGCTACTTGTAGGTTCCAGTCAGTTTTCGGCGTAATTAACTAACTTTTTCAATCGATTGATTAGGTAACTAAAATTTCAATCATGACTTAAGTTAATCACCGATTGAAAATTAAAGTTAACTAAATTCCTATAGTAGCTGTATACAAAATAGTTCTTCCACGTTAACGATTGATTTAATTTTAGTTTTAATAAAGTAATCATGACTTAAAAATTATTGAAATTATGCTTCCAGTCAACATTCTGAATCCAATAAAAATATTGTGTGCCCGTGTGAAATTTTGCGACTAAATTCTTACATACCCACTTGTTGAAGAGAGAATTTTCGATAAAATGAAATAGAGGATATATAACAAGTTAAAATTCTTTTACCGATTTATATTTTACAATACATCAAAATTATCGCGTACATAAGCTCAATAAAAAAAAAATCAAAATTTAAGCAACGAATCAAATGTGTTGGTTAAATTATCTTGTTTCATAGTAATGAAAATTGATTTTTGTGTGTTTTGTTCCAGTTTTCTATGATAAATCTAAACAGATATGTACAAACTTTGAAAAACTAAAGGAAAACCTACAAATTCATTTAAATGTTAGCTAATCAAAAGCCTAGTTTTTTAAAAAATTGCATGTATAATGGCTTTGTACTTGTTATAAGTAGAAAATTTTAAATACACTAAATATCATTAAATAATATCTCTGTTATATTTGTCACTAAATTTTCATTTACGATTAATATTTTAAAATTGAACTCTTAAAAAGTCTAAAGAGTATTTAAATTTAACACATAAAAATAGTCTTAATTTACATGTGTTCTTCTGCTGTGTCATTCAATACAATTTTAAACAATCTAGTCTAGTATCTGAAAACATGCATGGTTAAATTTTATACATATCGTCTGCTTTTGCAAGTGAAACACATTAAGTAAAAAAATAGTCCTGAGAAAACAAAAGGGAAAAAATTCTAATTTTCAGCAATTCGAAAATTGTAATTTCGTCGTATTGACAACTTTTTACTACCTATTTTGAATTTACTCAATTTATCATGTATTCAGAGTTCTTTCATTATCATTATTTAACCATTATTTAACCATTGCTATAACAACTCATTCATAACCTCATAATTAATGTACATAAACTAATTTATTTGTGTTTCTCAAGAAAAGTAGTATTCTAACCTTCATTCAAAAAACATATCTAGTGGACCTCTTCAGTCAAAAGGTTTCATTATGGTCTAAAATCTAAAAAACTCATATTTTGAGTTTTGACTTAATTGAAAATGTTGTAAACCGACGATTTGTCTATGTGTCTGCTTGCGATATAATTTACTCTAGTTATACTTCGCTGTCTTATCCCTTTATTGTTAGCTATTCATATTACTTGTATACCTGTAATATTTATCCTTGATGTGTGTAAGGGGGCCAGGCCCCAAGCATAAAAATATTAGCAGGACAAAGGAGTAGGACCTCAATGAATAGGCGCCTCTGTGTGTGCAACAGTGTAAACTATAAACTGAGGATATATTTTCGGTGAACACAGTACTACATTTGGTTGATGCAAAAGTTCATCCCGTTTTTGGTGCTACATGACATTGCATCGAAAAATCGAAGTGTTATCAACTTCACACGCGTAAACTTTAGATGTTGTTTGAAAGAAGGAATTTCAGCGAATACCTGGGGAAAAAAATTGTGTTGGTTTTAAGTTTTTTTAAGCATAAAAAATGGCAGGAAACAAGAAGCATGTTTGACATTGCACCCCGGCAAGAAAAGTGACACAAGTCAAAAAATAAAAATTTTGATGTTATGTCATTGAAAAATATGTATGAAGTGCCCCAGCGTGTTATATTACTATTCTATAGAATGTAATAGAGAGAAGTTACCACCATAAATACTTATCTAAAATTTAAAAGAAGCTTATACTATTTCAATATTTTACAGTATCCTTTGAGTTGATGATTCTCGAATTCTGCAATTTTGAGTCGTGTCACTTTTCTTGTCGGGGTGCGATATGTTATGCTTTTTTATTTCCGAAAAGGCTTCGTAGACGAAAAAGAAGATATGTGTTGCGTAAGGCGAGGGTGCGTTGACGATTTCACGTACCGTAAAGGGTTCAAAAAGTTTCGTCACCTATACCAGTTCTTCAGCCAGAAACCTCAGAACCCCTACGAACGCGGGAAGATGCATCTACCGGAGAGATATAGAAAGGTCGTTGGACAGAACGGCACACTTTCCTCATTAAATGTAACTTCTAGCAAATAAAATAATTTTCCTTCAATTATTGTCAAAAAAAACGGGACGAACTTTTGCATCAATCCAATATTTCAAATGAAAAAAAAGAATATTTCTCCTTTTGAACACCATATTGTTAAATCGGATCAAGTCGTTTGAGTCCTAGGCACAAGTACCTTAGAGGCCCCCAGTCCGAAAGAATCAGATGGAGGTCACGATCCCAGGATGCCCAAGCGATCTTTTACTCTTCTTTCTTCTCCCCATCTTTTCTTTTCAAAATTACTTGACCTTGTCTGTCTTGGATTTGGCGCAGCTTGGCCAAATGAGGCCCTTGTGCCATAAAACCCAAAACCAACCAATCGAAAGTATCAGATTTGATGACACAAATAATTTCTATATTTTTATTACAAAAATATAAATTATACTTTAAACAGTGAAACCACGTTTAACGTAACCCTTATGTAACGATCCACGCATATAACGTCATTTTTCATTGGTTCGAAATAATTTCCTATACTTTCAATGCTAAAAAATCCCGTATTTGACGTTACCACTTCGAAATATTTCCCGTATTTAACTTTTTTTCAGCGGGGAGAACTCAAAGCGATTATCTTTAAACAGTCAGATTTTAAAATAACAGACAGTTCTTTTCGTATCATTACTGATACTGAAAACATTAAACAGGAAAAACAATAATTTTAAGAGTAATCCCCGACATGACACTGGCATGTCGCAAATTCGCATAAAATTAGGATTACCTGAGGTATCACAATCAGGTGTAAAATTTTCCCCAGATTTCAAATCAATTGGAATTTTCACTCTATCTTTAGCGATTGCGCAGATAGAAAACCTCATTTAGTCCTTTTCGTGTTCGTAATGAATATCTTCGTCAACTGTGTAAATTGTGCAACTTAGATACACTAAAAAACTTACAAAAACTCATATCTGTGGAGAATGATGTTAATGATTTAGCTAGCAAAACGTAAACCAAAATAACAGATTTCTTTAAACAATAAACTATTATAAATCAAGAAATAAAAGGCATATTACTTGAATTCGTTTTTATTTTGTGCTTTATGTTTCGTTTTCCTCCGACCCCGATTTAAAGTTTTCCCGCATATAACGCTATTTCTTTCCGGTATCTTGAAATATGTTAAGTCGGGGTTTCACTGTATAATTTATCGACAAATGCTGTTTATTACGTTCAATTTTGAATTGAGCCGATGGAATGACCGGATAGAAAAATAAATAGGCCGAAACAGCCTTGTCCCTCACTATTATTTTCTATTGATTGGAAAAATTACACAATTTATAAATTTTTCTACGTGGTGTGACTTCTCAACTATGTACACCCATTCCGCCCTAAATATATCAGTCCAGTCTCAACAAACCCAGTCCACTGCCTATCACCCCCTATATATTATCTCTCAGTGGCCACCTGTCTGGAAGACCGTTTTTCTATGCGAGGTGGTCATCTTAGAGAGGTTGTATTGTTGATATATTGTCTTTTATGTTATCTGTGAAACAGAAATGTTTAGACTTGCGTCATTTTGGAAGTGTCTCATGTTAACAAGTAACTTATATAAAAATAGAATGCAGCGGGAAAATCAATTAAGCCTTAACTAGATTAAATTAAACCCCCAAATGAATGTTTTAGATTTTCAACATCTGAATGTAACACTATAAATCTGATACTGCTAATTTAATAAATTATATATCGTACTTTTTATTTTTCAGGTGTAAACTTTACAAAGGTAAGAATTATTTTCCAGTCCATTATTTTAGCCTCATTTGTATTTTCCTTTTGATTTTAACCCTCATTTATATTTTACCTTAGATTTTATATAGCCCACAGTAATATTTTATATATTTCTATATATTAATTTTTTTAGAACTTTTATTTATCGATTCATGTTAATCTCAGATCTCTCATTAACATATTTGTATTGATTTTGTCCCTTTTTTATATTTTCCTATTGATTTTAGCCTTCATTTTTATATACTCCTTTTGACTTTAGCCTCCTTTATATTTTTCGATTGTCTTAGTCCTCATTTGTATATTCCTATTGATTTTAGCCCTCCTTTATATTTTCCTATTGATTTTAGCCCTCCTTTATATTTTCCTATTGATTTTAGCCTTCATTTTTATATACTCCTTTTGATTTTAGCCTCCTTTATATTTTTCAATTGTCTTAGTCCTCATTTGTATATTCCTATTGATTTTAGCCCTCCTTTATTTTTTCCTATTGATTTTAGCCCTCCTTTTATTTTCCTATTGATCTTAGCCCTCCTTTATTTTTTCCTATTGATTTTAGCCCTTCAATCCTTACCCACTATGTGCTCTTTATTCAATCAGGAACGTACTCGGAAAATAATTTCGTCTCATTCCAATCAAAAAGCAGTACTAATACCAATTGAAAAATTTTACCTGCTGATAAACGAAACTTCGATTTTCATTGATTGAATTAGCTTTGAATATTTGTGGGCACGTGGGCCTTTCCTCTGAATACGTTCCGTCTCGTGTCTTGTAGAATAAATAAACAAGAACTTTTTCTCGTCCTGTCCAATCCCATCCAGACACTGACCTACAAAGATGGGCGCACGATTTAATGTTTCAATTTATTTTAATTGTTTTAAATATTTCATTTTTTTTAAATTATTTTGGTGCTGTGATTTTACTTTCAATTGAAGTTCCGATGTGGAAGAACGATAAAGTTAGTTTTCAGAACAGAGTTCGTCAGTTTCAGAGCAGTCGGTGACATGTAAATATTAAGTTTTAGTAAATGTCTGGTAGTTTTCCATTCCAGTGTAGCTTCTGTATGGCACTATTTCACAATACTGTCCACACTTTAGAAATTTGCAATACATTTGGGTCCTTGCGGAGAATCCACCGTGAAGATTCTTGGTATTCATAAAGACTGCTTCAAACTTCTCGAGCCCCCTCTTCCCTTTGAATACATCCACCCACCAAGTGGTTTCGACGAGATATCTCGTCAATCGAGACCTAACCAATCTCGTTAATGACGAGATATCTCGTCATTAAGGTATTGTCTACTTTTTTATGATGAGATCAAGATCTGGTCAGTTTTTCTAATGACGAGACATCTCGTCCATCAAGATATCTAGTCAGTTTTGCTAATGACGAGATAACTCGTCGAGACAACCATCAAGAGGGTCGAGAAGTAGCTCTTAAACCTTGAGAGTTATTGAAATTTGTCAATTCGAGGAAGATCAATCGAATCATTCCACCTTCGCATGATGAACCGAAGTTACGTGTTGCATGCATAGTACTGAAGCACTACTTCTTGCAATGATTCCCCTTCCTTACATTTTACACTCTAAATTTAGAGTTTTTTTTAAAGTCACGCTGAATTTTTGAAGCGTTTCTTAATTTGTAAATGTTAAAAGCGGCTATTTCACTATAACAAGCTGATCGAATTAGAAAATTAAATTATGAATCTGTCTACCACGAGAACTGTTCCCGCAACTGTGTCTGGGTCGTGGTGGTTGCTATAGGAACCGAGCTCGTTCATTTTGAGAAGGGATGATTCTGGTGGATGTCTTAACTGGATTTTGCTTTTGGCGGATAGAAAAGATAGGGTGAGGTATGGTAAGTGCGTTCGCGGGGCCGGTGTCCACTGAACATAAAACGGTCTGTTGTTAAATTGGGGGCTGTTATCTGCTGGAAACGGTTGAAGGAGTCCTATATATTAATTTCACCTCTAGAGCGATTCGAATTTCGTCAGGGAAGTTGCGTAGCCCAAAGAATTGAAGGAATTAAATATTATGCTCGAGCCAACCCCATTCACCACTATCCCATCGAAAACAATCCATGGTATGCACTTGCCTCACCACTCAGGGCAAGGCTTCGAATGACTCCATGAAGAAGCATTGGAAAGTATTTTTTAAATTATATTAATGGCAAGTTTAAAGAATGAGAATAAACATATTAGGTGACTGGTAAATCAGGGTGAGGTTGAGCCAATTCGTCTACTGAATATAAAACGTACCAGTGACACCTGCTGGAAATGCTTGAATGAGTCCTATAGATTCTTTTCACCGCTAGAATGCTTCGAATTCGTGAGTTTCGCATACCGAAGAATTTAGGATACGATATGATATGCTCTTGCTCCACCCAGAAAACTATCACAACGCAAATTTGAAAAATATTCATTATTCATGCGAGGCAAGTACGATTCTATGAAATAGCGTTGGAAAGTATTTTTAAATGATAATATCAAAGAGTAAGTTAAAACAAATAAGAGTGTAAACACATTAGTAAAAAGTCTGCAAGCGTGGTAAAGAAATTAAAAAAAAAAATTACTGTGACACAGAATAGTAATTGATTTAATATGAACTTTGAAGACTCTCCATCTCACCCTAGTTTAGTAGTATAGATCTCAGCGACAGAGGTAAAAATCATAAATATATTCAAATATGTCACTAACCCTCTAAGTAGTCTAAGTGATTTCAACGAGATATCTCCTCCACGATCTGGTCAATTGTGCTAATGAGGAGATATGTCGTCGTGGCAAAACTTCCCGATTGCTACAAGGGGGATGTAGATCAAGTAGGAAAAACAAATTCTTCCTTGCCTAGAACTGATGACAGTTTGAAACTGGTTTTTGCATCAGAGGCTGGCCACTACAGGGTTGGTTTCCGTCGCAAAGATAAACGATCAGGAGGGATAAGTGCGCCAATGTTACAAACTTAATACATTTCTTGAACTTCTCCGGTGGGTAATAGAATAATGTCCATTTCTACGCCAAAAGACAGGCACAGATTTCGTGGCGGCAGTAGTTCTCGTGGTAGATAGTACATATTTTTTTCACGGTGTTTCAATTTCTTTTCAGTACTGTAAAGAAGTATGTGACAGATTCAACTTAAAAGGTTGGACAAAGCTCTCTGCTTATGGTACCATACAAGGAATTCTCCAGGGCGAAAAAGGAAATGTCGATGAAGTGTAAGATTTTAATTTTTATACCGCGATTTATTTCTTTTTACTACAACAAGGTGGCCATAAAATAACTTTCACTCTTTGGAGTCTTCTGTAGATAAATCGAATAAACTGAATTGAACTGAATTTGGTGTTGAGACTGTTGAAGACATGGGGAAATGTATTCCGCTAAAAAAAAAAAACATTTTAGTTTCAATAGTTCTCGATAGAGGAAAATTTTACGCTCTTGGAGACTATAACAGTCGAACATTTGCATTAAAGGCAGACAAAATGGATGCAGAATACAAATCTCCTCGTCTTCAAAAGTTATAATACCAAATTTGGTTCCATTCCGTTTATTAGATTTATCTAGAAATGCCTCCAAAGAGTAAGTTATTTCATGGCCACTCAGTATTTCAGGACATTCGACGCTCTATTCAACTTACGCTGAATTAAAATGTTACCATCGTGTTTAAATAAAATCGCCACATTGAATCTTAATTATGATATTGCACTTTTGGGTTTTTAAAGCATACATTTGCATTTGATAAATTTTAGAACGTTCGGCTGATTTGAGGCTCTTGCGACGAATCACTTTGATCGAACTTTGCGTATTAAACCTAAGAGTCATGCACACATTATTCTACAATGCGACCTGCAGTTTTCCCTGCATGACTTTGAAACCAGATATTTTGACCAATGGAATCCTTCGAAGGTTTCTTTTAACCAATAGATGTGGCTATTTAGTAATGTGTTTTGCAGTGCAAAAGCAATGGAACACTACTTGAAAATCTCTTGACGCTTAGGGAGTTAATCAAAATAAATATTAATGAACTTTTTAATAAGTAAATTGATAGTACCGCTATTTTACGATGTAGGACTTTGTATCCGGAAAAGATTATGTGGGATTCCAATCCTTTACAAAAGTTCTCAAGAATGTGATCAAAGACTGGTTTTTAGTTTTAGGATTAATATAGCCTAATAAAAACATATTATTTTTGCCTTCACCCCCACCCTCCGAAAAAAAAAGCCCCTGCCCATTATAGCGGAGATGTTCGTAACTACCTGGATGTCACATTTGGTCAGCAGTGGATCGGACGTGGTGGTCCCGTGCGTTGGCCTGCTCGGTCACCCGACCTATCATGTCTTGATTTTTATTTCTGGGGTCATCTGAAATCGCTAGTTTATGACACCCCTGTTGACAATGTTGAGGAGCTGGTTGCAAAAATTGCAGTAGCTGCCGGAGAAATTCGAGATATGCCTGGAGTATTCCAGAATGTTTGGATGTCCATGCGTCGGAGATATGAGGCGTGCATTGTAGCCCGTGGAAGAAACTTCGAACACTTACTTTAATCCATGTACCTTTTGCTTCTTTTCATGTATTATTAAAACGATTTTTCACTTACGGTCTCTTTTCTTTACAGTGCTTCTGTGTACAACACCGCTTCAGGAAAGCATTTGCGACTTTACATTGCTATATGATTTCGAGTTGTCAGGATGTACCCTACCCCTCTTAGAAGTTCTGAAACGGTTCACTGAAACACCCTGTATATATATATATATATATATATATATATATATATTTTTTATACTGCTAACTATGTGAATAAGCATCATTTTTTAAGGTCGCTCAAGAACACATTTGTGTTGAAATTTATCGCCGTATCGTCAAACCAGCCTTGTGAATTTTTATTTCTGGTTACCAATAAGTGACCGATTCTTATCTGAAGATAACATCTCAAGCTATCTCAATTACACTACCCTACAATAACGGACCAGACGCCAGCAGATTAGCATAAAACCCGACTGCTTGTTTGGATTGTTTTTCGTGGTATGGCCTTTGGACCTTTGCATGTTGTTCGTGGTAAATTGAAACGCCGACGCCTACATGAACATTTTGGACAGTCAGGTTCTTCCTACGCTCTGGCAATTTTATGGAATGGGCGAATGTTACTACCAGGACGACAACGTTCCGTGTCATGTTGCAGCCTCTGCCAAGCAGTGATATCAAGATATGGATGTAAAACGTCTTTTGTAACGTCAAACGGATGTAAACGGAAATTTAAAAGAAATGGAAATGAAAGAAGTTTTCTTTAGCGTAAGGTTAACGGATATAACCGTTGTGCAATAAAGAATCAGTGAAAAGTTAGAATAACCTACTGAGACTTTTATAAAGCCTTAGCTGGAGGTTTTCGGTTCAGCCTCCTGAGAGATAAAGGCAGTTAAGCGGTATAAAGAGTCGGCCCTCAAAATTCCTTGGCCACTCATCCCGGAGTGTATGGGGTGGGAAATTACTTCGTCGTTGGCATGGTTATTTTCTGTTGAAAGGGAACCACATTAGTGCTATGAAGGGAATTCATTTAGAGACCCAGACTTACATTCCTACAGATGGAGAGATGTTGTCGATCGTTAGCTAACAAGATAAAGAAGTTTTCCTTAAAGGCTTAACAATATGAAGGTGAATGAGTTGTAAACAGGGTAAAAGTTATCAATTCAAGGGTTTGAATCATGCGTTTCGGTTAAGGAAGGTGAATTTACGTCACACTGCAGGAGGACAACGTACTACTGCCGTTGATCAGAAATCAAATGCGGAATGAAAATACACTACCCTACAATGAATGCTGTTCCTGGTAAATTGAGCGCAGACGCCTACATGAACATTTTGAACAGTCAGGTTCGTCCTACGCTTTGGCTATTTTATAGAATGCATGAATGTTACTTCCAGGACCACAACGCTCCATGTCATGTTGCAGCCTCTGTCAAGAAGTGGAATCAATGTATGGATGTAAAACGTCTTCCTTGGCCTGCTCAGAGTTCCGACCTAAACCCCATAGAACATTTGTGCGACGAATTAGAGATACGCTTATTGACCAGGGAACCACGTCCGGAATCTACAACTCAGCTGGCGATATTCTTGCAGTAGGAATGGACACAAATACCCATAGATGTATTTCAAAACCTTGTTGAAAGTATGCCCAGAAGGGTTGCTAGTGCAATTGCAGCAGTGGGGGACCATTCCTCGATTAAAGCATGTATTATTTCCCTTATACCATCACATCTTGCTGTCCGGTCCGTTATTATAGGGTAGTGTATATATGTATTATTCAAATGAATATCATCTAGAATTTCTCTAGTGTATTCCACAATACTAAAACTCTTTTCTTACAGAGCAATGTGGCTGCAACATCAAGGAAGTCCTGGATCACGTATAGAACACTGTGAGCTTAGAAACTGGCGGCTTGTAGAAAAATGTGACTACCGAAATTTCAATGTCCGCTTTTAGATTTAAATTCAACATCTTATGTCTTGTTTAAAAAGTGTATCGCATCATTAAATTTCATCTTTTTATAGTTTTGCGTTTCGTTCCTAACATACATAAAACATTAACTATTGATAAAAAGATCAAAATGTACACTGTATGATATATGTCGTATAATTGTTTTAATGTTTTTACCCCAACAATTAGCTGTAATAAAGTGAAAGAGGATATAACTCGAACTATTATCTTAAGATAAGATTCTTTTAAATTCGGTACAATGCATCCAGCTTTTCGATTTATTGCTATTTTTCAGAAACAACTAATTAGGTAGACAGAAAGACTACAAAGATAATGTTTACCTTAAAGTGAACATTGTACCCAGAAATGTAGGCTGAAATAATAGGATGTTGCAGACAAACAAGTATTTCTATTTCACTAATATTGGATTTTTCCTGTAAACATAGTTGACTATTGATTCGAAACGTGATTCACGATTTCAGTTTGTTCAATGTCTGCAAGTTATGATTGGTTGCATGGGAAGAGAGTACACACAAAATGTATGGTTCGAGAATCTTTCACCTCAGAAAAAACCACCATTGTCTTTTTCTCATTTGAAATCCCTCCCTTTTGACTAGTTCAGCGGTGATCAAAATTATGGGTGTAATTTTGATTAAAGACAGACGAAAACCTGAATCAAATGGTAAAAATGTCAAAATTCAAAAATGACTTCTCTCTCTCTTAAGACTAAAAAAATCTATGAAACATCGTTAATGGCCATTTCTATAGGGCAAACCTCCTGTTCTTTCGATGGAATACTTCTGTCATGATGGTGGATAATTTGTTCAACCAAAGCAGTCATTTATGATTATCCATTGGTTTTAATCTTTATTAGCCATTTTTTGAAGTTTCTTATTTTTACTAATTTTGATTGATTTACAAAAATAATAATAGTGATTACCTACTCTTTTTGCACTCAAGCGTTTTTGTGGCCTTTTGAAAAATATTTTTTGAACAATTTATCTGTCATAGTTTGTGTTCAAAAGTATTACTTGAAATTATTTCTGAACGCACTTGCCAAAAGTTCAAAATTAAACCGTTGAAATGAAATAGCTCACCCAATTTAAACCGTTTGACCATCCGTAAGATACATTGTAGTGGCATTCTTGCGGCACGCTAGTTGGAAATACCTGCCTTAAATATGTTACAAGATGCTTCTCAGCACTGCATTGACATTGCTGAACTGACGTTTCCACCCTTCATGTCAAAGAAACATTCTGTGCATTCTTCTCATACATGTGGTGAAGGCCAATCTTAACAGAGAACGGCGGGGACTGCAAACCACTCCAAGAATCCAAATCTTTATTGGAACACACCTGTAGATTTCGGTAAATGTTGACTGCTCAAAATAGTACAGTGACTTCCTCGTAAAGTCGGATGTCACTTCGTAGAGGGACCGGAGAATGCAAACTTAACGTTTGCTACAGTTAGCAAATTTCACCTCCAAATTCTCTGGCTGTGTGTCATTTATAATACGAGTGTGGGATACTACATAAGAATTTCAAAAAGCGGGTATCGACAAAATAAAACCATTGGAACTGAAATTATAAAGCAACATTTATTTTAAAATGCGATAACAAAACTAAACTGTACACAACTTACTATATTAGCAACTAGCCAATGCGTGGCCAGCAGATCCATAAAACCTCTTCGCAAGCCAAATGGGAATACGTAGCCTATTGGATAACAGCCATCATGGCGTTGCCCGTGGTATTGGTTTGCTTCGCAAACCAAATGGAAATTCGTAGCCTATTGGAATAAATTCACTGCGAATTCCAATTTATTCTGCGAAGCAAACCAAATTATGAATGTTATGAACTATGGTTTGGGCTTCGCAAATTGGATAACAACCATAACGGAGTTGCCCGTGGTGTTGGTTTGCTTCACAAACCAAATGGGAATTCGGCGTGACGTTACAATCTCGAGCGGAAATATAAATATTTAATTGCAAAATTATTTATTAAAAGAAAATCAAAGTATGAGGTATCGATCTGGTGTCAAATTTTCCGCAGATTTCAAATCCGTTGAAATTTTCAATCTATCTTTTACGATCCCGATTTTACAAAAAAAAAAACTAAACAATGCCAGCCAAATTTTTTTTTTTATTTCTTTCGCTGAAATCGTAAGAGGGCAGGAAATGTAATCTGTTTATTTTTTGAACGCGAAGGTAGACGTGACGTCACAATCTCTTGCGAAAATATAAAAGGTATTCAATTATATATTTTAATTTTTTAAAGAAAATCGTATTTTTAGGTATTGATCTATTGTGAAATTTTACGCAGATTTCAAATCCGTTGATATTTTTACTCCATATTTAACAGTCTATATGATAGAAAAAAGAATTAAATAACTCCAGTTAAAAGTCTATTTGTTTTTTATCGTCTGCTGGAAAATCATTCCTCCGCGCCAAATGAAAACGTAAACGAAAAAAATAAATTTAGAATCTGATTTTTTATGCTGTTGCATTCAATAATGATTAAAATTTATTAAATTCATTTTAAAATGTTCTAGATTGAAATTTAAAATTCGCCGCGATCCAAAAATTGCAAAAGATTTGGACTACCTGTGTGCCAAATCCCGTTACTGTTAGTGCCAGAGATTCGTCAGGACTTTGCGTGTAGAAAACAGACAGACAGACAAACACTTCCTTTTATAATAGCAGAGATTATTATCAATAATATCAGCAGAATTAAATATTATCGCTAATAATAAGTCTGAGCCCTGGGGTTGTGCGACTAATATATCTATATTAGGCTTTATTTTCGTCACCAGTATCCACATTTAGCTATTTGTAGTAGGATCCTCTTGGTTATTGGTGGATTTGAGTTTTGCGGCACCAGATCTCAAAATGGATTAGAGGTGCACCAAACAAAAGGCAATAAAATTTAAGAAAACGCCAGATATCATATCTACTGAAAAAAATTAAACAAGTAGCCGATGGAAATACTATTTAATTAACGTCACACAGGAGCAACGCAGCAGGGCATCAGCGACGATCCAGGAACAAACCCGAATGGAAAGATCCTAGGACAGCCGCCGACCAACCGGCATGGTGGTTAAGGTGTTAGCCTCTAGATCGGAAGGTTCCTGGTTCGAATCCGTGTCCGGGCTTGGATGTTTGTAAGCGTATGGTGTAGAGGCGGCTGGTGATACCTTAAATCTGTCGTGGTCGAAAGTAATCACGTTGTGTTGGCGAGGATGTTTGGAGATTGAGGTGGCAGCTCAGGTATTGCTTCGTCATCTGACCGTGGTTCAAAATTACGAGGTGTTGTCCTCGGGTCTTTCCCTTAAGGGACTGATCCCGGACCGTCGTCAATAGCCCGTTGTGTTGCTCTAGTACGACGTTAACTAAAAATTACCGTTACCTAGGACAGCCACATGTCATTTTGAACCACGGTCTGATGACGGGGTCACAACTAAGCTGGCACCCCACTTTACAACCTTCCATACCGCGGTCTTGGGTTGGATTCAAACTCGCAACCCTCGATTGCTAATTCGTTACTCTTCCAACCAAGCTTCAACGACGCCGTCCAGTTTGGGTAATGGTAATGGTAATTTTAGTTAACGTCGTACTAGAGCAACACAATGGGCTATTGACGAAGGTCCGGGATCAGTCCCTTGAGGGAAAGATCCGAGGACAACACCTCGTAATTTTGAACCACTGTCAGATGACGAAGCAACACCTGAGCTGCCACCCCACTCTCCAAACTTCCACGCCAACTCAACGTGAGGACTTTCGGCCACGACAGATTTAAGGTGCACCAGCAGCCTCTACACCATACGCTGCTTACAAACATCCATGCCTGGACCCGGATTCGAACCAGGAGCCTTCCGATCTAGAGGCTAACACCTTAACCACCATACCGGTTGGTCGGCGTCCAGTTTGGTAAACTTTAATAGTTTAGAAAATAATATGTTTTGGGTAGAGAGATTGACTCGCTCGAGAGGTTTACACACGTGAACAGCACGGTTCTGTTACCTCAGAAAGTAAACTTGATAGAAAGTGCGCAGCTCAGGTGAAAATGAAGATTTCTCACCAAAGGGTGGCTATCCGTTACCTCTGAGAATACGTTTATAAGGGAGGAGTGATCAAAGACCAGAGCGAAACTTTAATAGAGGGCTAAAACGTTCTGGATTCAAGTAATCATCGTGAACTTCCGCAAGGTGTGTGAATGTTACGACCGTGACTTAACAGCTTGCAGAATGAGAACACTCGGTGTTTAAAAGTTGGAAACGTTCCCACGATTCGCTGCGTGTGACGAGAGACTGAAGTGTAAAGCTTGGTTCACTTTTTAACACATCACATGGAAATCTTCCATCTTAGCACTAGACACTTACAGGTGAAAGAAATTGTAAAAAAAGGGGTATTAAAATAAAAATAATTCGGGCCCTATAAAAAAACTATGAAAAAATTTCTTTACGGAAAATATTTCAATTTTCGTTGTAGTTATTACGATCATTCAACTAGGACAATAATTTGGCCAAAAGACGTACTTGTTTAATAATTTATAAAACTATATTTCGCATCAAGGCTGCAAAAAATATTGGTGACTAGGAATTTTTTGCTTCACAATAAATGTAGAAACCATACGACACACAGATTAGCTTATTATTAGGCACCGTAATAGTAACTTGAACTAATTATTTTAGATAAATTTTCTTTTCAACGTTTCGGCTAGTTGTTTGGTTTATTGCGTTAACGAACTAGACAGGGATCTGTGACTTAAAGTTTATATGAACTCTATGAGAAGATTATTCTCCGAACGGGATTTATACCCAGAGCCTATTGAATTCGAAGCAGATGACCTTGAGGAAAATCCATTTGTTGAAAGATGGTTAAGCTCGTAGGAGAAAGTGCTACCTTATACACAAAATGTTGCATGGTGATAGCCACTGTGATTATTGTTTCGTCAACTCATAGTCACTGATATCGCATTAGGCGTTGTATGATAATGGGAAGGGTGAAACGTAAACAATGCATTCCTAGAATTGGCGTCTTTGACGAGGTTTTTGACTCCGAGTTTATCGGTTTTTCAAATGCGATAGCAATGATTACGAGTTGGCGATACAAATAATCACCTATGGCCACGCATGATTTCTTTGTTTTTTAGCCCTTTCCCCCTGCGAGCTTAATCATCTTTAAACAAATGGATTTCCCTCATGGTCATCTACCCTCTCACTGGTGTCGCCACTATGGCTAACATCATCTCGCGAAGAACAGAATTAACAGAGCTGTCAAGTATCCGCGCCTCTCCTGACAGAAGTCCACGACTCCCTTGGGAGCCACCACCCACAGTTTGAAAATCTCTGGGTTATGTAAACATTACAGTCTGTAGCCCAATATAGTTGGGCTCCTATGAGAAGGGCCGACCAACCGGTATAGTGGTTAAGGTGTTAGCCTCTAGATCGGAAGGTTCCTGGTTCGAATCCGGGTACGGGCATGGATGTTTGTAAACGTATGGTGTAGAGGCGGCTGGTGCACCTTAAATCTGTCGTGGCCGAAAGTCCTCACGTTGGGTTGGCGTGGAAGTTTGGAGAGTGGGGTGCCAGCTCAGGTGTTGTTTCGTCATCTGACCGTGGTTCAAAATTACGAAGTGTTGTCCTCGGATCTTTCCCTTGAGGGACTGATCCCGGACCGTCGTCAATAGCCCGTTGTGTTGCTCTAGTACGACGTTAACTAAAATTACCAATTACCTATGAGAAGGCACATGACCTTGGTGAATTCCATTTGTAGAAAGGTGGTTAAGTTCGCACTTCGACAACTCGTAGTCATTGGTTTACGGCATCGAAGGATAAAATATGAGTCACAAATCCCTACAAAAGGTCCCGAATCTGAGAACACTGCATTCGTTTGACCTGCCCTCTAATTCAACTCACGGACTCGTTCAAAACCACGTAACTCAAATTGTAACTCTCTGGTAGGAAGGTAGTTAATTAAGGTCGCACTGGAGCAACACAATAGGCTATTGGCAACGGTCCGGGATTCATCCCGAGTGGAAAGATTCGAGGAGACAACACCTCGTAATTTTGAACCACGGTCAAATGACGAGGTCAACATCTGAGCTGGCATCCAACCCTTCAAACTACCACACCACGCCAAAGTGAGGACATTTTAGACCTCAACAGATTTAACGTGCTCCAGCCCCAGCGGTTGTTAATACGTTACTCTCTTCCAACTGGGCTTCCACTGACATCCAGCTCTCAGGAGCTGGACTAATTCTATGAAATAAAATCTCCGTTGGGCTGTGTTAAGAGCATTTTATAGAATACTAGCCACTGCGTTGCCTGTGTCAGTTTGCTTCACAAACCAAATGGGAATTCGCAGCCTATTGGATAACAGCCATAACGGATTCTCATTTAGTTTGCGAATTTGTAGCCTATTGGATAACAGCCATGACGGAGTTCCACGTGACAGTTATTTTCGTGGGGGTCACATTTCCCGCGGAGTTGGTTTGCTTCGCAAATCGAAAGATATAAATATTTAATTGATAAATCTGGTGTAAAATTTTCCGCAGATTTCAAATTCGTTAAATTTTTTATGCTATCTTAAATAATCGCTGAGATAGAAAAAAAGCACTGAAGAACGCCAGAGGTAACTTTAATAACTTCTTTTGTTGCATTCGAATCCGTTTATCAGGAAATCAAAATGAATGAATCTCGAATGAAACGAAGGTCATTCGAATCTGTTCGCTCCCATTCAAAACGGAAAGTGAAAAAAACTTGGTATGGTTCCAAAGACTGACGTCAATAGTGACGTGAGGGAGAAAAGTAAAAATTTTGATGCTTCTTCTCATTTCCCGAAAAAAGAAAGAATGGGAAAAAAAACTATTAAATTCATTCAAAAATGTTCTAGATTGAAATTTAAAATTCGCCACGAACTAAAAATTGTAAACAATTCGGACTACCTGTGTGCCGAATCCCATTACTGAAAGTGCCATAGATTCGTCAGGACTTTGCGGACAAGAAACAAACACAAAATACTTCCTTTTATAATATTAGAGACTAGCTAAATAACCTGGCGTTGCTCGGGTTTCAAATATGACCGCGATATTTCCAAATGTTGAGTCAAATACACAAACTCTGTAGAACGTGTTTCCTACCGCGACAGCAAAAATATGACCGCGACATTTCCCTGTTAATTCATAAACAAACCCCGTAGAACGTGTTTCCTTGTCCATGTCCCTTTATTGCAGAAAAACAAACTTTAGATTTTAATATTGGGGCTTCGAGAGACACTTTTAGGACTACCTGTGTGCTAGGTACTCCTAATCTAGTAGACGTATGGACGTGTTTCCTTGTCCATGTCCCTTTATTGCAGAAAAACAAACTTTAGATTTTCATATTGGGGCTTCGAGGGACACTTTTAGGACTACCTGTGTGCTAAAGTTCGTGGCTGCAGATTGGTCTGAAGACAGGAAAGAAATAGCCTGTTTTCCGTAGTGTTTTAAAGTATAAGTGTTCCAAATTTGGTCTGGATTGGTTAAACGGTGTTGATTTGTATAGAGAATACACACGCACACATCCTTATATATATACTGTATTAGGTTATGAAACAAATGGCTATTGCCTGAGATCACTGTTCAGATGGATAATGACTGAGGTACCAACCTAAAATAATTACAGAGAATTTGAACTGTGTGACGGTTGTGTGATACGCATTTTGAATTTAGTAATAAAATAAAATTTACATTCTAGTAGAAAAAACTAGTTGCGTCTCTGCGCAGTTTTCGTGCTTATATTTTTCTACTGTTATATTATTAGTTATTTTTCTATGGTAATCAGGCTGCGCCAGTGTTTTTTTCGTCAACCAAATGAACACACAAACAATGGGGAAGTTTTTACTGACACAAAAGAAGGAAATACACCCAGGGTAGCTACATGGTACTTTCGGAAGCCATGGATTACACACCGTTTGAGGAAGAAATATTTACCACAACAGTTTCATTGATTCACTTTTCGTTCACTAACGTTAGTTGCCGTAATTACAGTTTCTGATAATTAATTACAATTTAATTAGTTTAAATATTTGATTTATTTTAAATGCAATTTTTGCGTGCAAAGGAGACAATGAAACCCTACACTCAGACAAGTAAGTAAACAAAAAAGAAAAATGCTAGTATATGCAGTTAATACAAATACATTGTTCTTCAACGTATGGAGATGGCACGGTTAAACGGTTTTAAAAACGTATCTATTTTGGAAGAAAGAGAGATCAAAGATTATCCTTCTGTTTATCGTCCTTCTTCTAGCGTTCATTACTCACGCTGTCACTATTTTTTTATTGAATCTTCGTTCTTCTGTTACCCTATCCAACTTTTCTTGTTCTCGCGTGTTATGCAGAACAGTTAACGGTTCTTCGAATGTGCCACAATTTCGATATCACACACCTAACAAGCCTGATATCGAGCACATCAAACCGTTTGAATAATTTGGAGGTCTCCGGGCACACACATACATACTCCGAACACAAACACATACATATATTCTCCGGGCATCATATTAGACATTAAATATATGCTCCGCAATGAAAAAAATTTAAAACAAATCATTCAAGAGATTGGTATGGTAGGTAGGTATTTTAATTAACGTCGCACTGAAGCAACACAATGGGCTATTGGCGACGGTCCGGGATCAATTCCAAAGTGAAAGAACCGAGGACATTACCACGTAATTTTGATACACGGTCAGATGAATATCCAAGAGGACCAAAAGAATTACTGAGAGTTTAAATTAATACTTGACAGTCGAAGATAACATGACTTCTTGAATAGTGGATAAACCACTATACCTTTGAATTTGTTTAACTAGAAAATTGCTCTTCTGAAAATTTGTAGAAGTGTGACTTCTATGTTGTCTGAACTTCTTCCTTTCTAATTCTCTGAATTCCCTCTGAAAACATATGTCAACAAACATTATTAACTTATAGTATTTGTAAACCTAGTTGGAAGAGTAATGGTTTAGAACGGGAGGGTTGAGAGTTCGAAACTAGGTCCAACCAACGGTCGTGTACATGGGGGCTGGTGCACGCTTTTAAATCTGTTGAGGCCTCAAACGTCCTCACGATGGTGTAGTGTGGGAGATTGGAGTGGTGGTTCACACCGCTCAGGTGTTGACCTTGTCATCGGATCGTAGTTCAAAATTTACGAGGTGTTGTGAATGGATCTTTCCCTTCGAGTTTGATCCCGGACCATCGCCAATAGCTCATTGAGTATTGGCAGGATGAAATGGCACCATACGGAATGGTGAGATTCAAAGATGTTATGGCGGTTTTAACTGTGCATGACCATGCTCATTTCCTGCTATCCCGACGTGGCTAGGTATCCAACTAAAGAGGATGTCAAATCCACGCCGGGTGACTTTTAAAAGCAGTTTCAACACAGGAGATGCCAGCGGGTGACGAGGGCCGTCCGAAGAAAGGCAATCCAAGACACTTTTTGATTCCGAATATATTATGAATTTACACCATCTGAGAGTTGAAATAGTATAAATGCTTAATGTAATGCAAAAATAGAATTCAACAGTAATAGCAGAAGCCATACATGATAATGTGTAGTTCATTGTAACTGGCATTATTAGCTACTCGATTAATATGTAACAAGACCTTTTGTAATACCAACTCTGCTTAGGGGAACATCTGAAAATTGTTTTATATTCGTGTTGCCACCACACAAACTAACTTAAATAAAGATAAATAAATTTCATTTTGAATTTTTTTCAAAAACATAATAGAAATCGTCTGAAAAATAATGCAAGAATTTTCTAATAAATAATTATCGTTTGTCAAATTATGTACGTATAAGATTTTACTTCTTAATACCTAAATATCGTTTGGCAAGATATTAATCACAATTTTTACTTTTAAATAAATATCATTTGGTAAAATAATGTTGATATTTTACTCACAATAAAAGCTTGTACTTTCCGAATCGGAATAAATTTGAAGCTCACAGTGTTTTAGAAATGTTAAAACAGAAAGATTTTTGTTATTTTAAGGTAGTATTGCTTCATTTGTGTCTAATGTTTTCATAAAATGCTTCCTAAAAATCTTTAGAAGTTAATTTTTTCGACAAATTAATTAATAAATAATGAAAGAACTCATGCAGAGACAAATATTTAACCATTTAAATCAGTCCCACTACAAAGTTTACCTCTTTTAAATCAATTGGGGTTCTATTTACCTTATTTTAATGACTATGGGATAATTTTACCTGAGATGAATATAGATGACCATTTACAGAGGATATATCATCTCTAAGTGGAACTAATCTTGAAAAGAAAAATCCTGGTATATAACGATTCCCAGCTGTGTCATCTGATACAGAACATTTGTTTACGGTATATATTTCAAATGTTTTTTACGATCACACACACACACACACATTCTCCGTTTCAAATAAAAAGGAGAACCGTGACGTCCATGACACACAAGGCAGACATACTTGAATGAGTTGGCAGTGAATCAAGTTTTTTCTGGGTAATTTTCTCCAGTGATAAAAAAAGTATTACATATTGGGAGGAAGAATTTTCCGATTCCAAACATCGTATACCAAAAATAATGGGGAAATCCACCTTGTTCTGTCCCAACAGACTTATTTCGACCAAGGGCCACATAGACTTATGGAAGGGCGGCAACTCGGGAAATTGTAAATTAATTACAAACAATATGAACTCACTTTGGCAATATATATATATTAACACACAATATTTAATTATAAAGAATACACTTTTAAAGTTTGTCAACGTTGACTAAGTATTTAACATTATAAACCACAACTTTAACTTTGAATGACATTAAACTTCATATTCATAAAATTGAAGTAGAACACAATAATTTCTTGAGCTATGTTTACTTAAAAAAATATTACTATTGTTCAATTAATATTGTGTAACATCTGTCTTACGTGATTCGTGTAATTTCATTTCTTTAGAAAAAACGGGAATATTTTTCTACCTTGATAGATGACCACCTAAGTCAATTTTGCAAGTTTTTGATGTCACCAAATTAAGAACATTATATTAATTTAATTGTTAATGTAGGGTACAAAAATACCGCTTCTAATGTTTTGATACTTTCATAACGTATTCACAGTCTTTCTTAACGTCTTCACAGTCTTCTTCATAACTTTCTTTATCTTAAAGTGATTTGAGGGCATTATTCAATTTAAACTTTGGCCCTTTTCCTATTAAGGTGCAGCTTTTATGTTTAACTTTTTCTTCAAGCTTTTGTGTTACTCTTTTGACTCTCCAGAATCACAAACCAAAATTCAATTTTATTGAATTTTGGTTTATATACAGATAAATTCAATATTACAGGTAAAGGTTACCAAAACCCAATATACCATTTCAAGATCTAGAGTTTTCTTTAAAATTCTTTTATGTTATTACAATTACATTAAGGTAAGTAGTTAATTATTAGTCGCACTGGAGTAACACCCATGGGTATTATTATCTATTACAACATAAGAATAATCTTTTAGCCCATTTTAGAATTTATACAAGACTTATATTCTGATCAGTTTTATCTATTTCATACTTTACCATTGCTTAAAGTATATGTTATAATATTTTATAAATATGTAATCTTTATCTTTCTGTTCATCAGTGATACTGTAATTAGATTCTATCTGAAGTGTCACAGTAACTAAACAAATAATGAACTTGTTTATACGGGTAATTTAACATAGTAATAATCATCTAAGGAATTCTGAGGAAATGCAATTGGGATTTCCCCACTGTAATGCTAGATGGGTTCTTGACTCTAAAGAGTGTATGTGTGAGTGTAGCAGTCATTCATTAAAATGCGCATGGTATATCATTACAGCGATTTACGCTTTTCAAAAATGCCTGTACTCATTGAAGTTTCCCCCAACGAATCCGCCTACAACATTCCTATGCTGTTATAGAAAAAGATTACGAGTAGGATCTTCTTGAAGCAGTGAAGCCCAGAAGTTCGGTATAACCTGCTGAACAAAAATTGCAAGTCGCCTACTGAATGAAAAACCAAGATGTTAAAAAAAAATTATATTTCTGACGTAAATCTTAGCGGACATCAGTTTTTAATGTGCGCTTTCATCTATCGTAGCAACCATAGAGGAAATATAACAGTAGAGTGAGAAATGGTGATCTTTTTATGTGCCCAGGACCACGCGACCAAATCTAGTAAAAATGATCCTTAGACTACTTTTATCTGCAGTGTGGAAACGAACATTCATCTGATTGGTCCATTGGATGGGAGAAGACGCACATCCATTGATTTATAACCTGATTGATCCATGCGACACAGTAGATTTTGGCGATTTCACCATTTTTTTGTCGCCACACTACAAAAATCCGCATTCACACTAGGGATGCGACATCGATGTCGATGTTTTCAAAACATCGATGATTTTTAAAAAACATCGATGTATTTAACATCGATGTATTGGAGTCGATGTTTTGGTAACATCGATGTTTATACTTGTCGATGTTTTTACGTTGTCGATGTTTTATTTTTAAATGAAAAAAGTACCGTTATAAAAATTTTAAAAATAACCAAGTAGCATAATTTTCATAATCAGCAAATTGAACATACTTTTAGACTAAAGTGACCAAGGATGAAGGGTCTGAAAAGTAGGGATGCGACATCGATGTCGATGTTTTCTAAACATTGATGTTTTAGAAAAAAACATCGATGTGTTGGAGCCGATGTCGCATCACTAGTTGCTAAACCAGTTTTAAGACATGGAGAAACAAGTTTAAATATACTGAATTTTAAAAACATCGATATTTGGAGGTGATGCATTATCAACATCAATGTTTTAATTTTGAACATCGATGTCTCAAACCAACGTTGTTTTGCTATCGATGTCGCATCAATAGTTGCTAAACCAGTTTTAAGAAATGGAGAAAAAATTTTAAATGCACTGAATTTTAAAAACATCGATGTTTTTGGGTCGATGTATTATCAACATCGATGTTTTAATTTTGAACATCGATGTTTTGCTATCGATTTAGCATCCCTAATTCACACACCTACACTGCCAAAAGATGTTATATCGCCTAACGAGGCAATAAGATGCCAATTCGGCCAACCAAGTAAATTTTTCACAGAGCAATCACGTGACTAATAGTCGACATGGTCATACTTTTTGAATCTCCTCTCAACAGCAATCCTCAGTCTACTTATATTTCACATCTATAATTGCGCACCTTGTCACCGAACAAAGCGTAGCGAGGTTTTTCCTTCATTGACAAGATGTACAGCTGTGAGCAAGAGAATTGAACCACCCTCTTTTATTTGCGCATAGTTCATAGATCAAATTCAATCTCAGTATCCCCACTTGAACACGTTACGCTAGGCTACTGACAAGAAGACAACGTTATCTAAGCCCAAGACCTCACCTTGCGAAGTCTCCCGCAGGGATTACATTTTCAGTCGAAGTCTCCAGTTCCCTACTTAATTCATACACCACAATGGACAGCGCTCATAACGTGATTCTTCCAGTGTCCGAAAAAAGGCAACTGCGCTTTTTATGTAGAAAGGAAATGCGTTTGTGTTTTTTCTAGTTTTCCTACATATTTCCTGGACAAGTCTCCGCAGGGTGCATGAGCACCGTATGGGTTGTCTATATAGTGTCGCGTTTGAAATAGATTGAGAGATTATCTTTGTAGTGCAGGGGGCAACCCCGAAAGGTTCCTGATTTCGCAGGAATAAAGTCTAAAGTTATCTGAATCCATGCAGTGAGATGTGAGGGCAAGTGCGAATGCCAAATGTTCAAAGTAAGTATTGAACCAATTACTACTCTTTCCCTTTAATTTTTAGTGGGTTTGTCCCACAGACGTGAAATATAAGTAGACTGGGCACTGCCCAATGAGTTTTAAAAGTTTCCAATACGTCGACTAGTAGTCACATGACTGCTTGGTGAAAATTGGACATGGTTGGCCGATTCGGTATCTTATCACCCGTTTGTTGACATAAACATCACATTGCACCCCGGCAAGAAAAGTGACACAACTCAAAATTGCAGAATTTGAGAAGCATCAACTTAAAGGATACTGTAAAACTTATATTGAAATAGTATAAGCTTCTTTTAAAATTTAGGTAAGTATTTATGGTGGTAACTTCTATTCTATAGACTAGTAAGATAACACGTTGGTGCACCTCATACATATTTTTTAATGACATAACATCAAAATTTTTATTTTTGGACTTGTGTCACTTTTCTTGCCGGGGTGCGTGCGATATGACAGAGTAGGTGAGTGATTGCGCATTTCTTGAGTGGCAACACAAGAGTGGTGAAATCGACAGCCTTCGTCTGTCAATTGACCAAACATGTTTAATTAATGGATGGGCATCTTCTCCAGTCCCGTGGACCAATCATATGACGAATGTTTTGTTCGATCCAGCAGACGAAAGTAATCTTAGTCACGTGACAACTAGTTTTGGTCACATGACCCTGGTTACACGAAAAGGTTACCGTCGCTCACTTTACTTTCATATTTCCTCTATAGTTTGTCCTCAGCGCTAGCAAGTTGTAGGCAATGCAGGTGTACTACCTATGGCGTATTTCTGTCTTCAGTGACAGTAAACAATCCGCTTACTTTTCATTGTTTGGCGCAGCTTGGCTAATTATGGTCCTTGAGCCATAAAAATCAATGCACCCAACCAACGAACCAACACAATAATTTTTTCAAAATTCACATTTTTACCTCACATTAAATAAAAGAGTATTTAAATAATATAACGAAATATTCGTTTAAACGTACCATTGACATAAATTAAAAATTATTTTCCAATCCTATTTTTCATGGGGTCACACTTGCCCCACATGACAGACTAATTTAATTTGCAATGTGCGAGTATTGTGAGTAGGACAAGGACGAGTCATTCCACTTCTGCCTTCCTTTATTCTGCGCGACTTCACTGCAGAAATTCGAAGCTCGTTCTAACGTTGAAACTAATGAAGAGAACTCCTACTAGCAGGTGGTAGCCCCCTCTTTAATCACATTATTAATTCAACGAACTGACCCCGCGAAAGAACTTGCCTCACCACACCCTAAGCGAAGTTTGTAAACACGCAAGCAAAAACACTGTAGAGGTCTAAAAAGCGTAAAAAAAATATAAAGAAACAAACTGCTCATTTAGCAGTATAGCAATTCGATCTATTGCTCAAGCAAACGAATAACCCTTTGAAAGGGAAGGGTAGGTTGGTATTTTAATTAATGTCGCACTGTAGCATCACAACGGGCTATTGGCGACATCCGAAGGCACATACATCACGAAGTATGTAAGGTGTAAGTATGTATGGTGTGGAATTTTTATGCATCTTTTAATTTTCTTTGCACTGGAGCAACACAACGGACAATTGGCTACGATCCAGGATCAATCCTTATGGCAGGGATGGCGAACTTATGACCCACGGGTTAGACACTGGCCCACGCAGGCTTTTTTAATGACCCACACGTTGATTTTTATAAATTTATCATCATTTCATCAGTTACACAACAAATTTTAATTAGTTTCCGAAAAAAATGCATAAATGATTTTTGTAAAATGTTTTAGATTTATTGATTATACATAATGCTGTTTTGAGATTTATGTGAAGGCCGATTGAGTAGAATATGTAAAATTATAAAATACCGCTTGAGAATAAACAAATATGGTAAATACTAACGATGAAAACATACTTATTATTTCCCCGTCCACATGATTCGCATAAAACGCACATTTGGCGAGGCTAGCGAGTTCCCATTCTTCAAGGTCGCAAAGATAGTAACTTGAATTAGAGGAATAAAAGTACACACATACACAATTTAAACGGCGGGACCTCGCCAGACTCGAGTTTCAAACGCCTCATGTGAACAGGGCCTAAGGCCACGTTCACATTAGACGTTTCAACTGGAGATGCGACATCGATGTCGATGTTTTTGTAACATCGATGTTTTTACGTTGTCGATGTTTTATTTTTAAATGAAAAAAGTACAATTTTAAAAATAACCTATTAGCATAATTTTCATAATCAGCAAATTCAACATACCAAAGACCAAAGTGGCCAAGGGTGAAGGGTCTGAAAGTAGGAATGCGACATCGATGTCGATGTTTTCAAAACATTGATGTTCTATAAAAAAACATCGATGTATTGGAGCCGATGTCGCATCACTAGTTGCTAAATCAGTTTTAAGAAATAGAGGAAAAGGTTTAAATACACTGCATTTTAAAAACATCCATGGTTTTGGGGCGATGTATTATCAACATCGATGTTTTAATTTTGAGCATCGATGTTTTGCTGTCGATGTAGCATCACTAGTTGCTAAACCAGTTTTAAGAAATGGGGGAAAAAGTTTTAATACACTGAATTTTAAAAACATCGATGGTTTGGGGGCAATGTATTATCAACATCGATGTTTTAATTTTGAACATCGATGTTTTGCTGTCGATGTAGCATCACTAGTTGCTAAACCAGTTTTAAGAAATGGGGGAAAAAGTTTAAATACACTGAATTTTAAAAACATCGATGGTTTGGGGGCGATGTATTATCAACATCGATGTTTTAATTTTGAACATCGATGTTTTGCTGTCGATGTCGCATCCCTAGTTTCAACGCGCGTTTGACGAGGATTAAAAAATTGAGAACCAAAAAAAGTAGTTTTTTACTATGCTCCCTTTCCACGAACTAGTACTAAAAAAAATAATGAACAAAATTTGAACAACTTCTTAAAAAGGTTCGTCGTCCCTGCCCTATGGGAAAGATACTAGGTCAATACCGTCTAATTTTGATCCCCAGTCAGATGACGAAAAAACAACAGATCTTGCAAACAAATAAATCAACACACAGCGGGTAAATTGCGAACGTAATGAAATGTGCACTTTTATTGTAATTGACAGTGGGTCCGCGAAGGGAGGCATGCGAATGGTTGCCTAGTGGGGGGAGTTATTGAACTCTAGGTTACTAGACAAGGAGAGAAAAAGTGCGCTATTGCGCCAAAGCGGTCTGCTTGAAGCGAATCGGTACTCACCACGGTCACTGCAAAGTGACGTCATATACGATCTGATCGTCTGCCGGCTTCACGCGCTTCGAGTCAGTCGCAACTCCTCGTCCAGCTGAACTTCACGTCTCGTCTGGTTAGTAACGGCATGCTCATATTTTTTTACTATCAGCGGTAGGCGCGAATTTTTAAGCGCGATTTTGTAATAGCCGATTTCCGCTTTGCATTTACTCCAAAACGAAGTGAAAATAGGCGTGTTTGACGAAAATTAAGGATACGCAGTCCTAGCTTTGAATATTAACGCCCTAAACACGCCTAAATTGCATCTATTAAAGACTACATTTTGTATAATAGCGTGCGTCGAAAATTTTATGTTGTGATCATTGTTGTTTGCTTTTGCGTGTTTCGATTTTGCCGCTGACTTCTCTTGTGTGTTTTAAAATTATAATTCTGGTGTTATAAAAAATATTGCGGTGCGATGGCTTGGAAATCTGACTGTTAAAACCGTGTATAACTGAAATTCTTTCATGTCATTTGATGCCCAGCAACCTCTGTTTGATATGAATTGTGTTTTGTAAAGGAGTTACGCGAGATCTTAAGCGTAATACTTTGAAAATAATGATTTAAAATGTTTGATAACCATTTAAACGTTTCGTAGATATACGGTGCATTTGGTAATTTAATTTCTTTTAATGTCTACTCGTTTCTTAACGTGAAGCATTTTGCTAAATTATTTCTGAAAAGTGCTAAAATTTGCAATTTTTTAGTTCTTGCAACACTTGAGAGTGCAAAGGCTATATAACGTTAATATAATCACCGATTCTTGCACGTCATATTTTAACATTTGATAATGATTTGAATTTTAATCTTAACTAGACATGCAATCGATGACTTTAAATAAGATTCAAGTTCAGTTTTGAAATATGCCCGGCCTTTTAAGAGTGAAAGTTCTTTATGTTTTTGTGTATTACACTGAATTATGATAACTCGAATATACGTAAAGATTTGTAAGAATTGTTTTTATGTACTAGTATTTTGCTATGAAAAGTGAAGCTTGCCTGATGGTGTTATAAATCCACTAATTTTCTGTCACAAGGACATTGAAGCCTGAGTGTTTCGAATCTTATCTTGCTTTCTGCAGCTGTATTTTTCTTCCGAACGTGGACTGAATTGCCTATGCAAATGTGACAGCTGCATCAAACATCTAAACCAACTTCGATTTCTCTTCTATTAAAAGCAAAATTGTCTCCCCTTTGAGCTCAAAATTAAACGAAACACTTAGCAGATGTAACTAATTGGGATTTTATACTCCTGAAATTTATTCTTTCAAAATTCATTGATGTTTTTTTTTTAATAAAGGAGTAATTTTAACTCTCTTCTCTTGTGTAAGCCACGCAAGTCAACATTTCACTATTTACACAACAGTGCTTGTGTTATTTTGTTTTTCTTATCCGGTACTTGGAAGTTAGAGAACTTATCCTTTGAGAAGTTAGTGACGCAAATTGCTTAATTTTTTCTTGATTTAAATACCTGATCTCTTGCGTATAGAAGTCTTCCACCTGGATTAATAGATAATGACCACGAATGAAACATTTACTTGCGATCAAAAGTATCAAAATTTCTTCAGAAACTATCTTATTTGTTCGTACACACATTGAAAATTCGAATCTGTAGTCTCTTAAGAAACATCAATGTTTAATTTCAACGAAACGTGAAAGGTTTTGTGGCTCCAATATGCTTTTTACCCAGTAAATACGATAAAAGTTAAAGTATTTACTCTGATTACACGAGTTCTGCAGTGCATCACTCATAACGGAACATCAAATAAATCCTCTTGTGTACCGACAGAAATATTTCCAATTAGCTCGCATTAGCAGTCATATAAAATATTGCCGGATACCTTGTAATGTGGTTATTTATGGAAATGAACATGCAGGTCTAGCGAAATAGGTTGAGAATGCGACGATTATGCCGCTGATCTAAAGATTGCTATTAAGGAAGCTTTGGTGAAAAGCTTGTAAATATCGTGGGACGAGGAAAAATAACAAACTTTATATCTGGTCAAGGGTAATAACTGGATAAGTCTAAAAACTACTTTTCAGGAGTTAATTTTTAAGATTTGCCCTTTTTCTTGTAAATCGAGTTTTTTGTAATAATTTAGTTTAATTGCATTCTTTGTTACTCTTTTTTCATGCACATTACTTCTCCACAACGCGTTAGGCCCAAGACAAATCCTCCAGCAGACGCAATCCTCTCAATTTTTTGCCAAATTTCGACTTATCCAGTTATATAACTCGACCATAAATATTTTAAAACCCAATTTTAGGATCATTGAGTTCGGTTTTACATACAAAACGAGACATTTTGACTCGCTTAAGAATAAGACGTAGTCGTTTTACTCGCCGAAAGTGCCTTATGTGCACTAAGGATGCGACGTCGATGTCGATGTCTTCAAAACATCGATGTATTGGAGTTGATGTTTTTGTAACATCGATGTTTATACCTGTCGATGATTTTTTTTAATGGAAAAGTACCGTTATAAAAATTTTAAAAATAACCAAGTAGCATAATTTTCATAACCAGCAAATTGAACATACTTTTAGACCAAAGTGGCCAAGGGTGAAGGGTCTGAAAGTAGGGATGCGACATCGATGTCGATGTTTTCAAAACATTGATGTTTTATAAAAAACAGCGATGTATTTTAACCTATGTCGCATCACTAGTTGCTAAGCCAGTTTTAAGAAATGGTAAAAAAGTTTAAATACCCTGAATTTAAAAAAAACATCGATGTTTTTGGGGCGATGTATTATCAACATCGATGTTTCAAAACATCGATGTTTTGCTGTCGATGTCGCATCCCTAATGTGCACTAGATGCCACTGCCCCATCACAATAAGACACGTTCGTATCGAATGTCCTACTTAAGTTTTTTAGAAAAATAGTTTTAATTTTTGTGTATATACTTTCTAACCTTGTCTGACACCATAGGAATAATTTATGATCTCGACGTTTAAATTTCCTACGAGAAATCTATGCTTTTAATCAAATCTGAACTCTTATTAGACATCACTCAAATTATTTTTTGATATAGGTTTTGCCTTTGAAAATTTTTTACCTAATTTTAAAACTTGTTTTGGCTAGCTTAACCAAAGTTGGCTCTTGTACTCCAGTTAAATTTCAACCTAACCTGCCTACCAGCGTATACAAACTTATCATTCCCGTGTTTTAAATTAAGTTTTAATATGCGAGATACAATAAGAATATTTAATTTTTAAAGTATGCTACATCATCCCAGATTGCGATGAAATGTATTTCTTTCGCGAATTCAGTGCAGCCCAAATACTCAACGGATGGAGATAATGTATATATTTTTTTATCTCGCAGGTGCAATATAGCGCTAAAGTTGATCAACATTATCTCCGATGTCAATTTGTAATGGTGAGATAAGCCCTGGTTCGGATCAAAGCAAAAGAAGAGGAGTCCGATTTGGTTCTCAAGACATGGAAGACGATATAGTGAGTGTTCGCTCCTTAGCCTTAACTGAAGCTACGCCTTTTGGAGATAATTCTTCATCAGAGGTAAGTTTTTCTGCTATTGTGTTTTTGTTCCAGTGCATTACGCGTTGAATAACATCGAAATAAATTGATTATGTCGAATAGAAATAGATTGGTTAGATTGTCATCGAAATAGATTGGTTATCTTGAAGTTCCTTAGGGCCTAGGATGACGAAATTTCTGCTATAGGATTTAGTCGCGATAAATTTTCTTCATTTATTGTCACTCCAATTCATGGAATGAATAACACTAAACAAAGCTGTTAATTTATATGGTATAGAATATACAGGTCACAATTATAGAATACAAATTTGCATGCTTCTCAGTCAACCTATTTGTTCACTGATGCTGCAGGACTAAGCATTTTTTTTTATGCTGTATAAATTTCAAATAAATTAACTAGTCAAGTAATTGTTACCATTAGCTGACTTAGTTCTAAGCTGCTTAGATTTCTGATCAGTCCGTTTCTTGCTCATGTAGGAAAAACTTTCAGCGGGCATTTCTTGAGCATGGAATGCTTAAAACAAAGCCTAATACCTAGTTAAGACAGTACCTAATACCTAGTTGGTACATCAAGTTGTTTCATAAATCTGAAAATATTGAACCAACTTCCAGTTTACAATCCGGATATTCGGTATTTGGCGGGCACAGCAGATAATTTTAAATTTCGCGATCTTGTGATTGTTAACGAAATATGCTGGAGAAATAAAAAAAAAGTCCATACTGGAGGCAGGAGGCTCGAAAGAAACAAGCTCTAATACGAGAGTTCCCGGGAAATACGGGAAAGTTGGTCACTAGTGGAAACCCACATCAAAGGGGTCACCGGTACCTTGGTACTGGGACCATAAGTCTAAGAAGGCCCATGAATGTTGAATCGAGTGCCAGATACTTTAAAACAAATGAGATTCTATCTTAATTAGTTTGGATTGATTTCGAATGTGAGAAATTAGAATGTGCCAGTTGGTGAATATAAAATCCTGGCACTAAAAAATAAGTCATGTTACCATAATGAAGTCATACTAAGGAGGAAGTTTCGTGTACATTTTTTAAATGACCGAGTTTTAAAAACTGTTTCAGGCATTGAGAACTTCTAACAAAGAGAAATACAGCAGGAATTTAGTTGCAACAAAGAGTAATATGACATTTTTACTGTTAACACTTTTAGAAGATAAAAACCGTATCGCAGGTACAATTATTTATATTGATAAACTGATCCGATAACGGCCTTTACTGTAATCTAAAGCTTGCTGTTTCAATTCTACTCTTATTTCAAACCTGTTGTCTACATAAACATTTTCGCCATTAGTTTCATAAATTCTCATGCCTAGGAATACGAGGATATCTTGGGTAAGATTATAATGAAAATCTTTATTTGTATGTGTTTATTTGCAAAAACAGAAAAACAATTCCGGTTTGAAAGCCATAATGATATTTTCCAATTAAGTTCGGATATCATCTGAGCCAACATCAAATTCCTAACGCCCTATAAGAACTCGTGAGAACTCAAATGGTTTAAGAACAATCAAGTCTAAAAATAAAATCATATTAACTATTTCCGGTGATATTGCATTTTTCATTCTGTCATTCCAAAACAAATATAAAATTAGTTTTTATTCATTTTCTTCGAAGTGTATTCCTGAATATTTTTGCTCGAAAATTTATTAGATCAGAAAACTCGTTTGATCTGTTTTATTGTGTTCCTTTTGGAGCAGCTATTCATTTCACGATATATTACTAGATTCTAATTTTCTTTTATTCTGAGGGTCAAATAAATCAAGATGCTCTGTATTTAAAATATCTGTTCCAGATAAAGTCGTTTTCGTTTTAAAATATTAATCTGTTTGAGCACAACCATGGTGTTATCTAAAAATATCTGCCGAGAACTTAGCGAAGCGGTTTTATAATGAAATCTCGCAAGCTCTTATCGATATTTACCTTGTGGAGTTGCTCAGACTACAAGATAAGGTTATATAAGGTGTGGTACACACACACATAGTGATAGAGCTCTTTTAAATTCTTAAGCATGGGACATCGTTCAATTATAACACTCCAACCGACTGTACATATTTAATTGATCAGGCACAATTACCTTCCATCCTTTACACTATTCCCGAAATCCCTATTTTTTCCCCTTGGCGTTGTCTTATATTTGGCGCAACTTAGCCAGATATGGTCCTTGCGCCATAAAGCCTAAAACCAGCCAACCATCCTTTGCTTTAAAACCGGAAGGTTGCGGTTCGAAACTAGGTCCAGCCAAAGACCGTCGTATGCACGGGCGTGGTGCACGCTCAATCTGTCGTGGCCTAAAATGTCATCGCTTTGTCGTGGAAGTGTGACGACCAACCGGTATGGTGGTTAAGGTGTTAGCCTCTAGATCGGAAGGTTCCTGGTCCGGGCATGGATGTTTGTAATCGTATGGTGTAGAGGCGGCTGATGTACCTTAAATCTGTCGTGGCCGAAAGTCCTCACGTTGGGTTGGTGTGGAAGTTTGGAGAGTGGGGTGCCAGCTCGGGTGTTGCTTCGTCATCTGACCGTGGTTCAAAATTACGAGGTGTTGTCCTCGGATGTTTTTCTTAAGGGATTGATCCCGGACCGTAGTCAATAGCCCGTTGTGTTGCTCTAGTGCAATTGTGGAAGTGTGGTTCAGGTGTTCTCGTCATCTGACCGTGGTTCAAAATTACGAGGCGTTGTCCTCGAATATTTCCTTTCGGAATGGATCCCGGACCGTCACCAATAGCCCGCTGTGCTGCTCCAGGGCGACGTTAATTAACTACCTACCTTAACTATGCCGCCGGTAAAACGAACTGCTTTTATTTTCAATTTCATTACTTGCTTCGCAGATTTTAAAAGTTTTGTTTGATTCTTTATTAATATTTAACTACTCAAACTTGTCATGTTTGCTACCGAATCAATTTATAGAATAATCGAAGCAGGTTTTTCCATGCGTTTAGAGTTTTATCTACATACTTTTACCGATCTAGTAGCCGAGTGGTTAGCGCCCCGTGCCTCTGGTATAAACTCATGCTCAGACTGGGATTCGAACCCAGCGTCTGTTGAACTGAGGATTTGCCATACCTGCGATGCATAAACGGTGCAGCTTCGTTTCCTGTAACTATCCTCGTCACATTTATCTCTTCTGGTTTGGCCAAACCTGGTAATGATAATTTTAATTAACGTCGTACTAGAGCAACACAACGGGCTATTGACAACGATCGGGGAACAAAACCCTCAAGGGAAAGATTCGAGGACAAACACCAAGTAATTTTGAACCACGGTCTTGTGACGAGGCAACACCTGAGCTGGCACCCCGCTCTCCAAACTTCGACACCAACCCAACGTGAGGACTTTCGGCCACGACAAATTTAAGGTGCACCAGCCGCCTCTACACCATACGCTTACAAACATCCATGCCCTGTCCCGGATTCGAACCAGGTACCTTCCGATCTAGAGACTAACACATTAACCACTATACCGGTTGGTCGGCTTTGCCAAACTTGGTTCTGCCATAAAAATTCAGTCAATCAATATCTCTTCTGCAGCAGTACAAACTTGATTTCTGTAAGTCAATTTACTTGATGTAGAAACCATTGCTTGGGGACAGAATTGGCCCTTGCGCTATAAAACCCCACCAACCTAAAGAGGACTCAGGAAATGTGAAGGAATATGTACTGTTATGCCTGTCTATCTAGATTCAAATACTTATTAATGTTTGTTATTTTTATAACAGCAAAGGTGACATAAACAAATTGCAATTTGTACAAGTTATGCATGGAGTACTAGGGACAATATTTTTATTTCATGGGTGGCCCGCACTCGGGCACATCTCTAGGAGTGTGCGGACTTCACGGATCCTATGTACTCTAGTGATCTTTTCCCATGGGTTTTACTGTCTTTAGTAAACACGGGGATACCCGAGCGAGAGATCTTTGTCCGCTTCCATCCTCATTGTACTATATTCCCCAATCCCTCCCCTTTCACGACGATTTTACTTGAAGCTGCCTATCTTGTGTTTGACGCAGTTTCCCCAAATATGGCCTTTGATCCACAAAAATGCCAAACATGCAATTATGAGGGTCATCTCGACTAGTATATTGGGCTCTGAGGCAGACAAGAAGGTCCTTTACGGATAATTGGATTCGCAAAAAAAGTTGTTTCCTTTCTCAAAATTGCATTGAAACACATTTCAATCAGTATATTCTTTCTTTTGTTACCAAAAATGCGTATCATTGAAGATACCCCGCAGGGTATCGAAACAATTGACATCGATGATGAGATCCTAATGTCCGTCATCTTCCCGAATTCCAATGGATGGCGCCAATTACTCTTTCGCCATAAAACCCAAAACCAACTGGATGGAATAAACTCGTCCCCATTTTATCGAATATCAATCACTTATTTTATTTGCATAGAAATACTTTTTGTTGTTGTTGTCGTGCGGGCCATATATGTCACAATTGGGGGTTCCATTGCCCCGGAGAGTTGGACTTCTTCATACATGACACATCCATTTTACAGGAAGGTCCCTTTCACACATCCATTCACTCACACATATCGTAATTTAGATCCCAATCAGAGGCCGATAATCCCCTGATCAGGTACCCCCAGAGGTATTGATTTGGTATGGGAACATGGGGACTTTGTAACCACGACCTATTTAACGTGCCCCAGCCACCATTAGCGAACACGACGTTCTTTAGCCAGGTCTAAGCGCCGATCTCGCAACCATTAGAATTGCAGGCTCCGCCGAGGACAGAACCCACAACCCTTCCGATGCGAGCCCGACGCTCTACTGACTGAGCTACCGCGGCTCGAAATACCTTTTAAATTCCATTTAAAGTTTTCATGAGTCGTATTTTAAACTAGTTTTTCATCTGTTTTGAGGTTTTTAACAATCGCCTGACTTTGCATTGGAAACATTTCATTCGTTTATTTATATTTTTCAAATTTTTTGAATGCTGTAACTTTGCCATTTTTCTTGTGCTTATATTCGCAATTTTTAGACTGTTTTAACACTTTGGGCTATTTGTATGGTTTTAACTGTTTTTATTAGGTACATTTGTTCGCGTTTGGCGCATCTTGTCCGCTAATGGGACTAGTGCCATAAAACCCAAGCCAACCATTTACGGACGCAGTTCGGAAGGCTTCCAACATAACTCGGATCGATATTCTGTCCTTTCTGATGTATTGAATTGCATGGAGCAGCAGACAAAAAAAACTAATGCACAAGTTTGGAGTTCTCTAGAACAAAAATGTCCCTCGCTTGAGCTGATGAACCTTCTAGTTCCTTGTAAAAGAGGAATAAACTTTTATGAGCTTTCTAAAACTCGTTCATTCAATTGATGCAAAAAAATTACAACGCTACGCTGAGCTCTTTATCGAGTAGATCCATTCATAACTCATAAATGAATGGATGTCGATGAACTTGTAATACAAAGCTGCTGGTCCTCGTGTAATTATGTGTACCATTCTGCAACGAACAAGAGCTGTGCACTCGAGATATAAGGATACATGTAATACATGTTTCAATGCTGTGTTTAGTTTTGGCTCAAAAAATCCTCGCGTGAGCTAAAAAAGGTTGATATGAAATACGTAGATTCTAGGTAGGGGTTGGGTTTTATGTCGTAAGAAGCCATATTTGGCCAAGCTGCGCCAAACACAAGAGCGTCAAGAAATGGGCCATACACGCATAAACGAAAGTTTCTGTCACATAATTAAGTAGGCGCCAACTAAGAATGATTAGGAGCCCTAAGTAAAACCCCAGGTGCTTCAAATATACGTGCTGTCTTGATTTTTTTTATCTTGTTTGTAGATAATTACCAATATTTGTATATTTTTAGTATTTATCCCCAGTGCTGGAAGTGGGAATCGGAACCTAATCACAAAATATTGAGACCTAAGCTCCTAGGATTTGGAGGAACAGCTGTGACTCAATGGATTTGCTCACTTCACTAACAAACTTCGAGTGGTAGTGGGACATATTTGATTTCTATAACTTAACCCGGTGTATTTCCCTCTGCTATGCCAGGGAAACTTTGGTCCATCCACTTGACTGTCTTATGTTTGGCCGTTGTGCCATTAAACCCAACCAACCTCGAATTTGGCACCCCCCGTTTTCTGACATAGCTGTGGTCGCCGTGGCTCAGTAGATCTGTTCATCGCATTAGCAACCTGCGAGTTGTAGGCATCGAAGGTTTGATTCATCCCTGGTTGTATTTATTCTGTGTCTGAAACTTTCCTAGTATGTAGGTCTATTTCCTTGATGTTCAACTCAACCAATCAATCTGACACAGCGATCAAAAGATCTAATGAACTAGGTCGGTACCACCAGGCGTATTTGGTTACCTATGTTATCTATAGTTAAAATCTACCGTTGATGTAGCTTGGCCAAACCATTGTGCCATAAAATATCAATCAATCTACCGCTCATGTATGGAGAGGACTGGGCCCAAACCATAAAATATTATCGCCCAAAGGGCTCCGGTCTAAAGGACTTGGTGTCCCTGGTGTTGATGCTTTGAGGAGACAATTTTTTGGTTACTCTTTTGTAATATTTTAATCTTTACACCTCCTTCAGTGGCACAACTCTTTTTTTACTCCTACTTCACGCAACCTTGGTACTCGAGTGATATTTTCTTTTCCCCATGGCCCTCAGGGTCGCATCTTTAGGTGTGTACGGGCATCGTAACCCCGACTTACCCGAGTGATTTGTCCACCCTTTCATTTTTACCCTCGCCTACCCTTCTGCTTTTTGTATTTTTCCTCCCCTTTTGTGTTCTGTCTTAAGTTTGGTGCCGCTTGACCAAATATGGCCCTTGCGTCATAAAACCGAAAACCAGCCGACCTTTTTAGGGGGTCCCTGTGAGTTGGCGCAAATGCTAGGAATCGTATTCGATTGGCTTCTACACGTGTGGCGTGAAAGACTGCTTCTTTCAGTTCAGATACGAGGAAGCTGCATCAATTCTTGCGCGTCGGGGTTACTGAAGAGAGCGATCTTGTTGCTTTCCAAAAGACGAGCCAAACAAAATGGGAATACAATATGGATTTGTACTGACCAATATCACGTAAACCTTGTATGCAACCGAAGTTTATTAAACTATTTACCATCATACCTATTTATTTGACGTTCAACTCAACCAACCAAACAGCGGTCAAAAGATCTAATGTAAGATCTTACCACCGCAGGAGTATGTGGTTACTTATATTATCTGTATATTAAAAATCTACCGCTTATGGTATGGGAAAGACAGGACCCACATCATAAAAATATTGGAGCCCAAGAAGATCCTGTCCGAATTGTTTTATGCCCCTGTTGATGTTTTGAGGAAACAGCTTTGGCTAGTAATTGGTAATATTTTTATCTTTACCCTTCTTTTGGGGACCCTAGGAGAAGGCGAATCCTATTAGATTGGTTTCTCCACGTGTTGTAAAAGACCGCCTCTACTTTCAGCTCAGGTACGAACAATTCTTGCGTGTCGGGGTTTCTGAAGATAGCGATCTTGTTCCTCTCCAAAGACGAACCTAACAAAATGGGAATACAATATGGACACTACTCGCCGACGTCACGTGAACCTTGTCAACAGCCGGAAATTATTATGGCGCTGTACGCTTGAATAGCGTTTTATGTTTATTAAAGGGATAGCAGCACTCATCTGAAACGGAATTTTTTTTTGTCAGTTTCCTTTTATAGCGAAGGATTCGATGGCGGTAAAGAGTTATGACTGACCCCAGACATAAATTAATATAAAAAGGCTTATCCGACGGTGAAGTCTATTTACAAGTCAATAACAGTCAGAATTAGAGAAATATTCAAGTTGAATGGCCAACACTATTCCTCACAAGCGTGATAATAAGCAGTTGTTAGAAGAAAAAAAATTCGATGTTCATTGTTATTATTGGTCGTCGACTTTGAGGTTTTTGATTCGGTTTACGTGTGGTTTTCCACAGTTGTGTGAGTGATTTAAAAGGTTTTTAACTATTATTTAATGGATTTAGAATAGCTGTTTCATTTATTTCAACAGATTTTTTTTAATGACTTGCACACAATTGCAAAAATTCAGTTTTTTTGCGATGAAATAGGCTTTTGTGATGCATGGCAACATGTTTTCATAAAATGTGATTTTGTGACGACTGTTTCTCAACTACCCAATTACTGTCTACTATTTTATTCATCTTCATATTAGACGCTCAGTTGAGCCATGCTGCAAGACACGTGGTACCTTGTACCTTATTTAAAATTTCCGACAGTTTGAACAAGTTTGGCCCTTGTACCATAAAAATTCAATCAACCCCTTTTCCATTACAGCTCAGAAAAATACTTTAGACGCTTGTGAAAATGGGATTAAAATTATCTTGCTGTGCTCTGAATTTTTTTTTCTGACATCCTTTTTAGGTAAAATTTTGATCTTTCCCTTCGTGGTTGATCCTGGACCTTGGCCAATGTTGCTTCTATGCGACGTTAATTCTCTCTTTGGATAAAAATTTGGGATAAACTTGCACAAGCATTGATTGGGACAGCTCGGACTGAGTAGATCTGCCCACTGTGCTAGGAACCTGCGAGTTATAGGCGGCGCAGGTTCGATTCCCATTTCCTATTCTGGATATATTTCTTTTCTGTGTCAGGAAGACTTTGTGACCTCACGTTGTTTTATGTTGTATGCAGCTTGGCCAAATATTGGCCTTGCACCATAATTCTACTATCAACAATTCTACTATTCAACTATTCCACAAAAACCCAACAATAAGCATTAGTAATTGAATTGGCACATGTTACGAATGAATATTTAAAAAAACGTGAATGTGAAACAGAATGACTACCAACAACAAAAATGAAGAAATAAAGTTTGTATCAGTGGTAAATGGAGAGAAATAAGCAGTTTCAAAAAATTAATGTTAACGTGATCAATACAAAGAAAGTTGGATATGACCCTTGCGCAAAAAAAACAAAACCAACCAACCAACCACAATTCGAAGAAAAAGATACCGGTAGCAGATCATTGAAATTTCAAATGAAGGGAAGGCAAGATTTGTCGAAATACAGACGAATAATTTCAAGGACAGCAGTAAATAATCAATATCGATTTGTAGGATATCCATACAATCTGATCCTCGTTATTTAATTGCCTTTCTGCTCGCATTAATGTAAAAATAGGATATTCCACATACATAATTTAAGATCCTTTCCAGGTCGCCTGAGGAATTGAATGGGAATCAATAGGTCGCTATCTTAAATATCAAGGGAAGTTCCCAAAAAGTTTGAAGTAGCAAGACCCTAAACCATCTGCAATCGAACATCTACATAAAGCAATCCTAGCCTCATGTTTATATACGGTATTTCGTCTGTCATGGCGCACTTCTTCGTATTATACAACTTAGAATGAGAGCTCGAAATGGATTGAAAAGTTCAGATCGATTGTGAAAGTCCGTCATTTTTTTTATTCTCCGTGGGAGATAAAAATGACTCAAAATAATTGTAGTTATGAACCTTTTCGCCTTCCATTGGAAAACTACATATAATTCCAACATTTCGTACAAACTACACGTTTGCTGGTCAACCCCTTACGAATTTTTTTTTAGTTCTATAGAACTGTAAAATTTTATAGGGAAACTAAATTTGATTTCTTTTGAAAAATTCTCGAGATATTCTACAGAGAAAACAAGGCCACTGGTCTTGTAGAAATATATTTCTTTTGAGGGAAGTAAAGTCTTGGAACAAGAAATTCTGTTGGGTTTCTACAGATATTTTTCTATAAATGTAACTATAGAGCTGGTAAACGGGCCATAGTACTATAGAATTTTTTTTAATTTTATAGAAATTTTTCATAAGGTATGGTTTTTGTCATTAACTCATAAAATCTTTTTTGTTGACTTGTTTTAATGGATTTCCATTCATATTTTTGACAGAAGTTTTTTTGTGTTTCTTTGTAAATGTGTTTTATTTTTAGACTTTTTATTGTTCTGGTTGCTGTTGAATATTACTTAATCTTGTGTTTGGCCCAACTCGTCCGCTATTGGACCTTGTGCGCCATAAAACCCAACCAACCCTTACAAATGACACGAAAAGCAAATATCTTATGTACACTCTAACTTTAGTACCAAATGAAACGAATTATTCTTTAAGAATATTGATAATTCAGTAAAATCCTAACTCATAAATTTACTGCTCAAAATTTTATGTTACTGTTTTATTTACTGCCCCCATCGACAAAAATTAAACTACTTTTCTCACTCATTGCTTTCTCATGAATGTACTTGTTCACCGAAGTTTTATCGATTGAATGTGCTCTACGTATACTTGAGACATCTCCAAAGCAAGAATGAACAGATTTTATTATTTTGAACAAGTTTTCTCATTTTGCTTTTGCTTTTGTGAAATCAAAGCAGAAGCCAGCCTTTTTTCTTCAGTTAAAATTTTAATTATGCTGTGAGTTAAAAAAAAATGTTTTGAAACCCCATCACGGGTCACACCGTTAATCTCAAAAATGGAGGGTAGCTCATGCTGACATCTATAGGAAGAACTGTGAAATAACCCTGGGTGGTATTTATCTTGCAGTCTGTCCAGATGAGCTCATTTTCAGTTTATTATGAGAAAATGTTTTGGCACTCAGCCAAAGAGCAGCAGAAGCCTCTGATCTGACATCCCACGTTATCATTCAGCAGAAATACTACTCATCCAACGGTCTGCCTCTGTCTCTTAATTTACTAATTGCGCTGTCAAAACGTCTCTACGGGTTGACAAAGTTCATTAAAGCGAGCTTGACGAGTGAGAGTTATGATTAAAAAGCATACGAGAGAGCTTGTTGGTTTCCTGAATCACCTGATGCAGTTGTATCATGTTTAATTGTTCGGTTTCGTTGTTCTTTCCGGTCTTTCCTATCTTATGTTTCCCAGCTGTCGAATGACAAGAGAAAAAATATATATTTGGATTCTTTTTGTTCTTTTGAAGTCGAATTGTTTATGATCTTTCTTGACTTGTGGAACACAAGTGAATGGACAAGAGCTGCTTTAGAAGTGTTTTATAATTGACTAGCTGAATAACCCGACGTTGTTTGGGTTTCAAATATGACCGCGACATTTCCCTGTGTTAACTCAAGTACACAAACACTGTAGAACGTGCTTCCTACCGCGACAGCTAAAATATGATCGCGACCTTTCCCGTGTTAACTCATTCACAAACCCTGTAGAACGTGTTTCCTTATCTATGTCCATTTATTGTAGAAAAAAAACCCATTAGATTTCAAAACTTTTAGGACTACATGTGTGCCAATTTTCATGGCTACAGATTGGTCTGAAGACAGGAAAGAAATAGCCTGTTTTCCGCAGTGTTCTAAAGTATAAGTGTGCCAAATTTGGCATGGATTGGTCAAACGGTGTAGATTTGCATAGAAAGTATATACACATCCGCATTTTTTTTATATAGATAGATTTTCTGATGAAATTTACTGGTTTGTAATATTCGTTTGAAGCCTGCTGGTGATCAGTTTGGATATTCGTAAGCTGTCCATATTTCCTTTGTGCCTCAGGGACCCATATTTAGGCCCCTAGATACCTGAGTGATCGTTCCTCCCTTTCAAATTTCGCTCGCGTATCTTTCTGCTCTTTCTTTTCCCTTCAGCATTTGCCTTGTGTTTGGCACAGCTTGGCCAAATGTGGCTCGCCATAAAACCTCGAAGACAACCAACCCTATTTCCTTGAGGATAAAAGGTGACATTTGGGACAGTAAAAACTTGACGGGGGTTAGTAAGTTTTATGTATTCATGAAAGAGCGAGACTCGATTCTTTCTGGAGATCGTCATTATTACTGCACTTTCGCCTCTTTGGCATTGAAAAAATAGACAAAGCTTAAAAAAAAAGCAAGACATAAAAACTTGTGTACTTTCTCTGAATTAATTACTTTCACTTTTGATACATAGTATCGAATAAATTACCGATATCAAGATTTTGATGTTCGATTTTTGGTAATGATAATTTATGATTGACTTCCATTGAAGTATATTTAATTTCTATTTTAAACGGGGACAAAATTGACAATTTCATGAAAACGACGGAACGTCCTGGAATTTTGAAAGAAAAAAAAAATACTGTTCCCTAAAAACAGTACATATGGTCGGCTTGGATATTCGTTAAAATGCCTATAAAAGTAAGCAACTAAGTTAAGAAACAATGATAAAAGGAAGCGTTATTCTAGCTATAAAAATTTTGCAGCCGTAAAATCTAGTATTCAACGAAATGGAAATGTTGGTGGACAGCAACTATGCTTCAAGCAGTAGATGAATGGGACGCATTGAAGTAAAACATGCAAGGAATATATCTCAAAATATAGCCCTGACTAAAATAATACCCATACTAACCATATTTACAAGGTTTGGCATGTGGGTACAAGAGGATTTTATAAAGAAATTTGTATTTTTGAATTTGACAAAAAATTATGTCCTTTTATGCCGTCTTTTCTGCTACAATTAACACCATCGCCAAAAGTCAATTTTTTAGAGCACCCGTTGTAACTTTTTGAATATTCGACAATTTTGAAGTAATGGCTGTTGGGTTGGTTTCATCTTGGAAAAATTGAAAATCACAAAGTGTGAGGTCTGGGCTGTATGATGGATGCTGAACTTGCCACAGTCGCTGCCTGTAACGTTAGGATGTGTTGATAGTTATTGCCCCGCGGTAGAAATGGGTTGTTCCCAGAGGCCGAATTTTTATAACAATAGCAGGCTCCGCCCCCTGCTCGCTTACCCTCGCCAACCCCTGGGGATTTCTACGCAATTCCATTTGGTTTGCTTCGCAAATCAACATTATTTTCGCAGAGTAAATCTCCTGGACGGTGAAACTATCTTCATAATTCGTATAATCATGATTTGACTTTTAGGTCTATGACGTGACAGCGAGGGCTTCGCCCCCTGCTCGCTTATGCTCGTGCATCTTTTGCTCACTCGCGTTACAAATTTCGCTTTTTCAATTTTGTCATTTAATAAACCCTAAACTAATAGCCACATCGGAAAAAAATCTTCATTGCCTTGTTCCCTGTACAATTTTGAACAAACCATGTCAGTTTGATAATTTTCTGATCCGTACTTTCTCGGGAAACCGTCGAAGAATCGAGCGAAAATCGCGTGTTTTCAATCCGGCGGCGGCAACATTTTTTTAATATAGAGAAATATAATTGAAAAGTGCGGCAATACGAGAATAGATTGACGAAAGCTCAGCCAACAAATTTGCAATTTCATCATCTGTTAGAGACTTATTAGATTGCATTTTTCTTTTTTTGGGGCGTGAAGGCCCTACAGAACTCGTCTCTACAACTCATTACAATATTTTTAATAACTATACAGGGTGGTCCCGAATTCATGGTACAAACTTTAATGGTAGGTACAGGACATTGTAACAATGATTTATTGTATAGGAATGTATAGTCGCAAGTGACGCGGTGAGGCGAAAACAGGGGAAATAACGGCCGAAAGGAAAAACAAAGATTTTATTGAAAGCGTTGTTGACAAGTGTCATGTTTACAGTAATTGTTCAAAATTGCGTCCACCAGTATCGATACATGCTTGACAGCGTCGGTGGAGCGATTGGCGTACACGTTCAAAGATGCCTGGTATTTCACGCACACCTGCAGCAGCTACAGATAAGCGAGCGACGAGATCCTCATCTGAGTCAACTGGAGTCTCATAAACAAGATGCTTTAGATGTCCCCATAAAAAGTAATCGAGGCTCGATAAATCGGGAGATCGGGGTGGCCAAGGGACTGGTCCACCACGCCCAATCCATCGAGTACCAAACGTGGCATTCAGGTAATTCCGTACATCAATGCTGAAGTGTGCTGGCGCCCCATCGTGCTGAAACCACATGCGGTTACGAATGGCGATCGGAACATCATGCAGCAGTTGTGGTAACACTTCTTTCAGAAAAATAAGATAGCTTCCGCCAGTGAGCCGCGTGGGTAGTAAGTATGGGCCAATCAAAAAGTCGTTCACAATACCAGCCCACACATTAATACTGAAACGTTGTTGAAACGCATGTCGACGCGTTGCATGTGGATTATCGGTTGCCCACACATGGGAATTGTGCGCATTAAAGACACCCTCGCGTGAAAATGTCGCTTCATCTGTAAATAGCACATAATCTACGAAATCCGGCTGCAACGCACATTGCTGCATCACCCACAGGCAGAAGTTCACGCGGCGAGGATAATCTGCCGGATTCAATGCTTGTACTTTCTGAAAATGGAAGGGGTGTAAGCGATTTTCGTTTAACACTCTGCATACAGTCTGATGACTCACACCTACGTCACGCGCAACAGTTCTTGTGCTTGACTCGGGTCTATCAGCCACAATGTTCAAGATGCTTTCTTCCAGCCTTGGAGTGCGTACAGCTCTTACTCGACCAGCGCCATGTCTGTTGACGTCGAACGCACCTGTTTCACAAAGTTGACGATGTAACCGTTGAAAAATTCTATGATCCGGCATTCGTCGATCAGGATACTCCGCGCGATACATTCGTAACGCAGCTCTGCCGTTACCATTTGCACGGCCGTACATGTAATGCATGTCTGCTTTTTCTGCATACGTAAAGTCACCCATCGTCTACGGCAGCACAATTGTGAATGGCGCTTTTCCCTACTGCGATGCATCATGTTCAACAGCGGCTAGACATCTACTGCCCTCTACCGGCAATGATACCAACCGATCACTCCATTTCTCTTTCCTTTTATTTCCCCTGTTTACGCCTCACCGCGTCACTTGCGACTATACATTCCTATACAATAAATCATTGTTACAATGTCCTGTACCTACCATTAAAGTTTGTACCATGAATTCGGGACCACCCTGTATATAAGGCTATAAATATTCGAAAACAAATACCTTTACAACTGGCTTTTAACCTTTACTCCAAGCCAACACCTAACATAATGCCAATTGAAGCGGAGAATAAATGTCTTCCCGCGCGAACGCCTGGCTGGTTACTGAAACATCACATCACGCGCTGCCGTGTGATTGGCTCCTTAGTGTTGACGCCATATCACGCGCTGGCGCGATATCGGCAGCGAACGTGTTAACTATTTTCCAAAAAAACCTTTAGCCGTCGTGGTTCACTGGGTATGTCCACTGCGCTAGCAACACGAGTTTTGTGAGCGGTGTAGATTAGATTCCTGTCCGGTGCTATTCCTCCCTGGGTGTATTTTCTCTCTTGTGTGACAGTAAAACTATCATCGTCTGGCGCAGCATGGCCAAATATGTCCCTTGCAACATGAAAACCTAACCAACAGACCTGGCAATTTGGGAAGCTTTATCAAAAAAAAAATTTCATATCTTGATTCTTGTTCAAAATTTGACGCCAATAGTTGTAAAATTCCAACTACATGAGGGGAAGAGCAACGAATTAGCAATCGGAGGATTGCGAGTTCGGAACTCGGTCCAACCTAGATCGTCGTGTACACGGTGTGTACGTTAAATCGGTCGTGACCTCAAATGTCCTCACTTTGGCTTGGTATGGAAGTTTGGAGAGTGGGGTGCCAGCTCGGGTGTAACTTCGTCATCTGACCGCGGGTTCAAAATTACATGGTGTTGTCCTTGGGTCCTTCCTTTCGAGTTTGATCCCGGACTGCCTCCAATACCCGCTGTGTTACTCCAATGAGCGACGTTAATTAAAATACATAATACTTCAATATAAAGATATATAAGATATAAAGATAAAGAACCTTCATTTCATATTTAAAATAAATTTATTAAAATGAAATGTGTATAGAGCAAATAAAAAATGCGGAACATGTTTTAGTTTGGAGGTGATTACCAATGAATAATGCGGACGAGGTATTTTCAAACTTGCGACAATAATAAAGGTTGGTTGGGTGTTTTCATGGCTGGAACCATATTTGGGTAAGCTGTACCAAAACACATAGAAAAATTTTATTACTAGAGGTTTTCTCAAGTTGGGGCGGAGATGTTGAACGTCTTTCGACAGCCCCTTTTTTTTCCCGAGGACATTCAAGTGAACGCCCAGAACACCACTCTGGAACGGCCATATGTGACTAAATGCTGAGTTGGTCATTATTACCCCACTCATCTCTAAAATTTTCATTTGTACGCTGCATTACCCTCTAGAAAATATATGCAGAAAGAAATTGGAAGCGTCATGTCGCTAACCTTTTAAGTGACGTCTGCAGAAAATTACGCGACAGTGCATCTACCACAGGTTTAGCTTCATTGTCTGAAAGAAGTAAACTTGGCAAGGTTTTGGGGCATTCGAGCCAAAAACGTTAACTTGAGGATACTCTTAATTCAGTGTTTCGTCTTTCTGCACACTGCTTTCGAACATAAAAGCTTTTGAGCTTTTCCCCTATTTTTGTTTTCAAAAACACATTTACTGTGCTCATTGATGACGAAAATGGTAAGTGGATTCTTCTATTACACATTCGTTTCTATGCGGAGATAATGATTAATGCGGGGATGGTGGCAAAAGAGTTGGAATTTCAGGTTGAATGTCAATTCTTTTTTATGGTCGTAGATGATTATAAAAATCAAGTGCTGACATGTCTTGATTTGAATTGCATATTATTTAAATAGAAAAGCGGCTGCATTTTGTCAGTCTTTAGTACTAGTAATTCTAATTTAGTAAACGCAAAGCATTATGTTATGCCTTCTAATATGGATTTTTAAGAATGCCAAGTCCTCCCAGCATCAGTAGTAATACGAATACGGTTCAATGGACTGTTAAATTGCTCCAAATGAATGTAGAATGTTTGTAATGTATGTTTGTAAATGTAAATTTATATTGCTGCTCAAAAAGTTTTGAAAAAAAGTTAAAAACCTCTAAAATAAATCAATGGTAATAAATTTCCGCCAGAAGATAATTTTTTTAAGAGAAAAGAAATTTGATTTTTAAATTTGACTGCACGTTTCTAGTTTTAAGCATTGTACCGATCAGCTGTTTTACAGTTTGTAAAAGATTTGTATGTAAATTTAGATGTTGTAATATACTTTAAATTTATTTCAATTTCGCACATTATAGAAATGGATCCTTATAATATCATTAAGATGTTAATTTTTTCCAACTTTCAAATATGATAAATGGAATTTCCATCAGTTATTGAGCGACAAATCCCAATTTTTTTCTCAATTCATATACTAAGCAAAATTCTATTTAATTTTATACAAATTCTGAAGAAACTCTTGTTTCTAAACTATTTGTGTGTTTCCGCAAACCCTAAAAAATAGTGCATAGTAATAACTCAAGGAAGTCTTATTTTAATTCTGGCCAAATGATGGATAACCGCTCTTTTGTCAGGAAAGCCTTACTTCCACTGTACCTGCTCTTTCTAAATAATCTCTTTATTCAGCTTTTGTCGATGTTAAATGTGTTATCAGATATTCACAAACTACTCTTTTACACGCTCTCGTACCTAAAATTTCCCGGTGTGTTATCCCAAAGGCCATTTCCGGAGTTCTAATCCCCGGATGTTCGTTTTGGGAATTTCGTCTTTCGATTTGAGCAATAGTTTGTCTTTGAATATATTTGATCGGTTTCGAGTTATTGCCTTCATTTCAACACTAAATGACACAAAGATGGCATATCCGAGATGTTCCCGTTACCGCTCGTTTCCAGTTCTATTTTTAAGCCTATTCATAACTGCATTAGTCGGAGTTCAGCTGTCTTTCTTTCCGTTGTTTTGTTCCCACGTAACTTTGAATGGCGTGTTTGACCACAGGAAAGACTATTATCGAAACTTATCTTTTGTTTCAAGCACTTGGCGGATTGACTAAAGCAAAAATTTGGAATCTAAAAAAAAACATTTGTGTAATCCAGGGCTCGAAATACCCGGGTGCACATGAAAATACAATTGTGCACCTAATTTTTTCCCGCTAGGTGCACGCAGTTCACCTAACGTTGAAAAAAGAGGAGGGACGTGTTTTATGTTATTTTGATGTTTGAACAACATTATAGTATCGACCTCTGTCTCTCTAAAGGAACATAATTAAAATTCCTAAATACACACTAAGCGAAAAAAAAATCACTGGGCCGTAGCGGGTTTATACAGGAGGAAGGTTTACTTGTACCACTGCCACCAGAACTTTCCGATGATCGAAACATTTTCCAGATGGCTCTGTTGAAGCGACTGTCTCGACAGCCGTACGCCGGAGAGAAGGGAGAATTTAGCTGTTTAAATATTTTTATTTACCATCTACTACTAACCTATTTGAACATACCCAACTAATAAAATAGTTTATATTGCATTAATGCTCTTATATTACGTTCTTTTTAAAATGTGCACCTAAAATATAACCTGTGCACCTAAATTAAAAACTTAGGTGCACAAGGTGCACCTGTATTAAAAATTATATTTCGAGGCCTGGTGTAATCAAAGGCATACTTTTTGTGTTTTATGAAAGTCGAGAAATTTGAATTTCTAACTATACAAACCTACTTTTCTGAATATTCCACCTTAACAGGATCGTCGTGGCTCAGTGGGTTTGTCCACTGCTCTTGCAACCTGACAGTTGTAGGCGACCTTATTTTGATTCCTGTCAGGTTCGTTTTCTCCATGGGTGTATTTCTATGTTCTGTATCAGTAAAATTTTGTGCATGCATGCCCATTTACATGACGTATACTGTTTGGCGCAGTTTTGCCAAGTATGGCCTTCACTTCAGAGGGCCTGAATGTAAACGGGGGCATAACAAACCTCAGGTACCCTAGGGATTTGTCCTGGCCTGCCCTTTTACTTTTTGCTTCCCTCCTTCGTATTTTGTTTGACGTTGCCGGTCTTGTGTTTGGCGCAGCTTGGCCAAATAAATGCCCTTGTACCATAAAACCCAATCCGGCAAACCTCACCTAAACGCACCTTGATCTTGACTTGATAAATGTGATAAATATCCAAGGCGGAAGCTAAGGTGCCTAACCGTTTGAGAGAATTACAGGTACTTAAAATATTAAAAAATAATTAGATTTGTCAGAAAATATGAGAATACATTTCTAAAAAATCTTTCTACATTTAACTACGCAAAACGACATTATCTCCTTTTCAAACAGCTAAACTTAATCTATGTGAATCATTATAAATTGGCATCAGTGAAAAGTGATAAAAGCGAATATCACAGTAAGGTTTGTCCGGAAAACAAAATGCTTAAAATTTAAGTCATTGTAGATATTTTATTAACCAATTTCAAAGATAATTGTACAGTAAGAAAGAGTACATTCTAAGGTTTCCAGTGATGTTTTCAAATTTAAAACCTAATAGTATTAAGCTGTAGATGAGTTCAACAAAAAGTAAATAAAATTTCCCGTATTTCAAAAAAATATTAACAGGAATTAAATTGAAATTTCTAAATCTCGGCCAGGTGTAAAAATTCACTTTTAGAGATGCGCTAAAAAAAAACCTCACGGCTGAAGACTGAAAATGTGTATGTGTTTTGCTCACTCGCGTTAGAAATTTCGTTTTTTTCGACTTTGACACTTAATACATCCTTAACTAATAGCCGCATCAGAAACAAATCTCTATCTTGTTCCCTGTTCAATTTTGAACAAACCATGTTAATTTCGTAATTTTCTGAACCGTACTTTCTCGAAAAACAGTCTACGAATCGAGCGAAAAAAAGCTAGTTTTCAATCATGCGGCGCCGGCAGTAACTTTTTAATATAGAGATTAGTCCCTGTCTAATTAGCCTTTGTGTAGCAAACAATGACCTCAGAAAGACAAGCCAAGCTAAGACGCACAGAACTGAGTTTCGGATGTTGACACCGCAATGCTTCAGATTTCCCATGTATTTTTATCTAAAAGTTTTTCCAAGTTCACTTACAAATACCACGTACAGTAGAATCCTATACTAGAATGAAATCGATCAGTTGTAAATAAATATTTTGACTCGTTTTCAATCTACACCACGGGCAGATGTTTTTCCTTTTGTAACTCCTAAACGTAACGGGAGAAAAACTACTTGAATCAAAAGCTTTGATTTATATGTATAAATATTATAGATCAACCGAGTCTAATAAGTGTCTGTTTATAAAAACGCACTTATAATTCAATTATTATAGATTAAAGAAAAAGTATCTGGATATAAATGTAGTTTAAATGCTCCCGATTCACACGTCAAGGGTAAAAAAAAAAATATTTTTTGCAAGCGAGTCGTTACCGTTTTAGACTAGCTTCCAAAAATAAACCTTGCCGTATACTCAATTTTAACTCATTTCCTTCAGTTTAACGAGAATAAATAGAAGTAAAGATTTCAAGTCTCACAAGCTGTAAGTTTTTTTAATTAAGAATATTCGCCAAAACGACTAGTATTTTCACGCTTTCGCGCGCAAAAAGAACGTTGATGAAATGGGTAAAAAAATTAATTAAAAATTGATTACGTCGGTATGCAATTTAATAATTATTTTTTATTTAATTTGCTAAATTATACTCGCATTAGTTAACAAATAAAATGGGTTATTTTTGATTGCCAACACACTTTGTTGAGTACAAATCTAGACTAGCTTCGCAAAAACTTATTCGATGAAAGATGTTTAGCTGATTAAGGTTGATTGTGCTGATTGGAATTTTGATTGCAGGTGTATCTTTTTCTATAATCACAATTTTCGTTGAGTACAAACAAATCTAAAGGCTCGTTTCGCAAAAAAAGTGTTGTACGAAAGATGTTTTTGCTGATTGAGGTGAGGCATATTAATCTGTGAAGGTTCGCAGTCTAGATGAGATATTTTTGCTGATTCGTGTTATCGTTCACCTCATTCGTCTCTAAAAAAATCATAGAACTATTCAAAAAGGGATGTTAGAGCCATCAGCGATTATGAATTTGCAAACTTACATTTCTTGTCTGACCAATCAGTTTTTCTTAACTCTTCCTTTTCAGAATTTCAAAACTGCTTGACGGTCTACAGATTAGGGATGCGACATCGATAGCAAACATCGATGTTCAAAATTAAAACATCGATGTTGATAATACATCGACCCAAGAACATCGATGTTTTTTAAATTCAGTGTATTTAAATCCCCCCCCCATTTCTTAAAACTGGTTTAGCAACTTGTGATGCTACATCGACAGCAAAACATCGATGTTTTGAAACTTTGATGTTCAAAATTAACACATCGATGTTGATAATACATCGCCCCAAAACTACCGATGTTTTTAAAATTCAGTGTACATAAACTTTTTCCCCCATTTCTTAAAACTGGTTTAGCAATTATTGATGCGACATCGACAGCAAAACATCGATGTTCAAAATTAAAACATTAAAACATAGATGTTGATAATACATCGCCCCCAAACCATCGATGTTTTTAAAATTCAGTGTATTTAAACTTGTTTCCCCATTTCTTAATAACTGGTTTAGCAACTAGTGATGCAACATCGACTCCAATACATCGATGTTTTTTTCCAAAACATCAATGTTTAGAAAACATCGACATCGATGTCGCATCCCTACTTTTCAGACCCTTCATCCTTGGTCACTTTGGTCTAATAGTATGTTCAATTCGCTGATTATGTAAATTGTGCACCTTGGTTATTTTTTAAATTTTTATAACGGTACTTTTTTCATTTAAAAACATCGACAACGTAAAAACATCGACAAGTATAAACATCGATGTTACAAATACATCGACCCCAATACATCGATGTTTTTAAAAAAACATCGACATCGATGTCGCATCCCTACTACAGATTTCATTTAAATTGAGTGAGTAGGGTAGGTGTGTACCAAATATCGCCTTCCCTAACTATTTCTCTGTATCTCAGCCTCCTGGGTTGGGAAATCAAGCTGGAAACTAAATGAATAATCACTAGGGACTATTCTCTGGTTTCCAGATATCATATACCTTATTTACTTATGTCGGTTTAAGTTAACTAGTAAAACTTCAAAAAGTTTCCCTAGAGATTTTCAAGAGTGGATTCCTAATATCACCTACCTCTATTGCTATTACCACCCACCAGGCGAAATTAGGAGCTACAATTAAAAACGAGTTGCTAGTAGAGCATACCTACCTTTAGTATTTAACTATTTTTTATACAGTGGGTTGCTGCTTTGTGCCAGGTTTTTCTAATTTTGTTTCTCTTTTGAATGCGGTTTTTAGGATGTAGGTAATATTGCTTAGAGTTGATGTTATCGGTTTGGAGCTTTACTTATAGGCAATTAGGATCGAATTCTTATGTTATTTGTTGCTTCGTTAATTGTACCACGGCTATTTAAGTGAGGGGATTGCACTGGGTATGGGACACCTGAGACACTTTAGTATTTTAAGACAGGTGGGTGAATTAATGTCGCACTGACCGCTTCTGGCTATTTATTGGCAACGCTCCGGGATTCAACCCAAAGAGAAAGATCCAAGGACATCACGGCCGACCAATCGGCATAGTGGTTAAGGTATTAGCCTCTAGATCGGAAGGTTCCTGATTCGAATCCGGGTATGGATGTTTGTAAACGTATGGTGTAGAGGCGGCTGGTGCACCTTAAATCTGTCGTGGCCAAAAGTCCTCACGTTGGGTTGGTGTGGAAGTTTGGAGAGTGGGGTACCAGCTCAGGTGTTGCCTCGTCATCTGACCGTGGTTCAAAATTACGAGGTGTTGTCCTCGGATCTTTCCCTTAAGGGATTGATCCCGGACCGTCGTCAACAGCCCGTTGTGTTGCTCTGGTACGACGTTAATTAAAAATTACCAATTCTTAGGAGAGTCCTTCACCGTTCAACATATTTTTATTGATTGTCCCATTTCTAACCATCATCGGAATCAATTTTTAGCACTTCTGTTTCAACTTTACGGGAATTAATTGAAAGAAACCTCATCGAAATATTTTTTGAACTTGTATATAGCGCTCGATTTCTAAATTCTAGGATATTTTTTATATCCATTCTGATACCACTTTCTCGTTACTTGTAAAAACATTCTCATCTATTCAACGTGTTACTGATCAACATTTTAAAATCATAAATTCATTACAATTATGTTTTCATTTTAATTTATTTTCTGTATTGATCAGCATGTTTTAACTACATTTCAATCTCATGTTATTGAATCATATGCTTCCCAATATTTATTCTCTAAAATCTGCACTGGAATCTTTTTCCCAATATTTTAATGTTTGTCAACTACAAAATGATTTTACTATCCCATCTGCGTTTGGCTCGGCTTTTCCATTTCTTGACCTTGGGCCATAAAACCTGAACCAATTTTATCTGAGACTGCGGACGTTAAGAGGTACAAGCGAGTACTGCCCTCTTAAAAGAACACGAGTCGTGTTACAGCCTATCATACTGCCAATCGGCCACCCTTTAACCACTGTCCATTTTGGTGCGGCATAACAGAAAAGGGTGGAATGTTACCCCCCCCCCCCTGAACTGGGGGTAACGTCCCTTCAAATAATGTGTTTGTTACTCCCTAGCATACCGCCACCTCTCCTTACCATTGTCCATTTTGATGCGACGGTACAGGAATGGGTGGAATTCTACCCCACCAGAACTAGGGGTGACGTCCCCTCATGACGAAAATTGTTTCCTTTTCTTGGCTTGGATTAGCAGGTTTGTAACTTTTCCTTCAGGATTGATCCTGGACCCAGGCCCTGATTTACCATTAGGCCCGTGAGGCACGGGCCTAGGGCCCCCATAATTTAGAGGGCCCCTAAGTTTCAAAAGTATCTAAAAATTATAAAAAGTTTGTAAGTAGTTACATAAATTATTGGGTATTTATGTAAATGAACGTCGACCGTTTCCCCCACTATCACATTCTTGTAATTACATTAATTATCTAACTATTATGTTTTTAATTTCCATCTGCTTTATTTTGTTTTGCCAAGAGTTATAAGTAATGTCATGATTTTCTCAAACTTTTTGGTGACATCTGTGAAACGGTCAACAGTCAAATACGCAAGTACCAATTGTTGTTATAAAATTAGTTTTTGTGATGAACAAATAATATGAGGGAGGGGCCCCTTCCTGCGTGTTGTGCCTACTATACCAAATTTTCTAAATCGGGCCCTGCCTGGACCGTCGCTAATAGCCCGTTGAGTTGCTCCAGTGCGACGTTAATTAAAATGCCTACTTACTCCTTTTTCTGGAGGTCAAATGTCTGAAAACTGATTACAAACCGCTGACTCTGAAGCTAATGTAGCGTAGTTTAAGCCAAGTTTATCGTTGAACAGGGGCCCACCGACGGAGGGTGCTTAAGCCCCTCTCAGATCAAATAAAGAGAAAAAAATATTCTTTTTTAATTCATTGGTTTCTTTTAGAATCGTATATAAAGGTGTTTAGGTGTTTTCTGCTCTTAGTCAGCTAACATTTATTCGTCCATTAGCAAATGCTTAATTTTTTAATTACTTGTGTTGTATAAAATATTTGTAAATTGCAATATTGTTCATTAAAACGCTGGAACCTTTTTGCTTCAATATAGCTTCTACTCATCTAGGGGTACTCACTTTAAAACTAGTCTAGGTCACGCCTTCTAAAACTAGTCTAGGTCACGCCTTCTAAAACTAGTCTAGTTCACGCCTTCTAAAACTAGTCTAGTTCACGCCTTCTAAAACTAGTCTAGTTCACGCCTTCTAAAACTAGTCTAGGTCACGCCTTCTAAAACTAGTCTAGGTCACGCCTTCTAAAACTAGTCTAGGTCACGCCTTCTAAAACTAGCCTCTAGGTCACGCCTTCTAAAACTAGCCTCTAGGTCACGCCTTCTAAAACTAGCCTCTAGGTCACGCCTTCTAAAACTAGCCTCTAGGTCACGCCTTCTAAAACTAGCCTCTAGGTCACGCCTTTTAAAACTAGTCTAGGTCACGCCTTTTAAAACTAGTCTAGGTCACGCCTTTTAAAACTAGTCTAGGTCACGCCTTTTAAAACTAGTCTCTAGGTCACGCCTTTTAAAACTAGTCTCTAGGTCACGCCTTTTAAAACTAGTCTCTAGGTCACGCCTTTTAAAACTAGTCTCTAGGTCACGCCTTTTAAAACTAGTCTCTAGGTCACGCCTTTTAAAACTAGTCTCTAGGTCACGCCTTTTAAAACTAGTCTCTAGGTCACGCCTTTTAAAACTAGTCTCTAGGTCACGCCTTTTAAAACTAGTCTCTAGGTCACGCCTTTTAAAACTAGTCTCTAGGTCACGCCTTTTAAAACTAGTCTCTAGGTCACGCCTTTTAAAACTAGTCTCTAGGTCACGCCTTTTAAAACTAGTCTCTAGGTCACGCCTTTTAAAACTAGTCTCTAGGTCACGCCTTCTAAAACTAGTGTCTAGGCCCCCAAACGAGAGCACCAAAACTAGTGTGTATGTAGCACTCCCCAAACTAGTGTGTATGTAGACTCGGTAGTCTAGGGACCCCAGTTGGAAGAGCAACGGATTAGCAACCATACGGTTGCGAGTTCGAATACAAGCAAAGACCGTCCTGTACAAAGGGGCTGGTGTATGGAAAGAGTCATAGTCCAAGAATGTCTTTTTCTGCTTTGTTTTGACAGATGATACAAACAACACAACTACACAACAAATAGTAATATTAGACTGAAATACGTAAGTTCGAGTTTCTAGAACAAGGAGCGAGCACATCAAAAAAGCTCACTCCCCGAAGCCGTGCCATTAGGAAGCCTAAAAAATTATTTTTAATCACATTCCTTTTCGAACGATCACATGGTTTCGTCTAGAGTGACAGCAAGAAGCTCCACCCTCAACAACACCCACCTGGTACAATCCCATTCTCAACAGTGCACGTTAAATCTGTCATGACGTCATGTCCTTGAGGTGGCGTAGTGTGGAAGTTTGGAGAGTGGTGTGTCAGCTCAGGCGTTCGCGTCATCTGACGGTGGTTCAAAAGGACGAGTGTTGTCCTCGGATCTTTCCCTTCGGGATTGATCCCTGACTGTCGCCTATATCCCGTTGTGTTGCTCCAGTGCGACGTTAATTAACTACCTACCTTTTGCTTTGGCGATGATTGATAGCAACCCTTTGGCTGTGCGTCACTGGAAAAACGTGAATATTTCGTGATATATTCAGAGGCTTTCAGGGTTTCGTGTCTAAAACATATTAAGTGCTGCCCCAGATTGATAGAAGTGATCTGTCGCCAAACAGGGCAGAGTTAAACTGCATTTCGTTTTCTGTGAGGAGACATCATTGATTATTTTTTTGTCGCCCAGGTGGTTTTTCCCAATGACGTCGATATGAGTCATACAGCACCCTCTGTGTAAGCAGACTGAACCCAAACTACGAAGTAACAAAACGCACGTAGGCTAGTGGAATAATTATTAACGTTTTTGCTTTACAACTTAACCTCAAGTTTACTCACTCTGGATCTTTATGGCATATATAATACATCATATTTTAACCGTTACATAATTAAACTCTTGAGCTTTAGTTTTGACAAATTTTTTATATTCTTTGTTCGTGTACTTGCTTTTTTTAGACCTTTTCAGTTATTTGTATTGTTTTTGGTTTCTATTGCTTGCACTTGGCGCAGCTTGTCGGCTATCGGGACCTTGAGCCTTAAAATCCAAATCAAGGTTACGGAGTATAGTTCTTTATTGCATGCTTTGTCATATATTCCCATTCAAATGACATGATTTGTTCCTGGTCAGTTAGCAAATCGGTTAATTTTGAGAACAAGGAACTAAACTTTAAAATCTATCGTACCGTGCTCTGAATTTTAATGTTATTATTTTTGATTAAAGGCATCGTGTAATCTTCAATTTCACTGCCTTTATTTCTAGAAATTTCGTGGAAAATACGAACTAGAAAGTTGAAATTTCCACTTTTAAAATTGTAATAAGAAAACTGATAGCTAATTTAAGAATACAGCAGCAACGAGCAGGTTAAATACTTTTAATCGAGGGTTTGTAAAGAGGAGTGCATTGACGAATTCGATGTGATTGTCGTTATAAAGGGGCTGTATTTTAAAATTCCTGTTGGATAATCGTAGAAGCTACCAGTGCCGAACTTGGCCTTTTGTCCCAAGGATTATATAGAACCTTCCGTGATCACAATAAACTGATGTCTTGTGTTTGGCGTAGTTTGGCCAAATATGACCCTTGCGCCATAAAACCCAAAACCACAGCCAACTGAGATATAAATGTCAAGATTTTGTGTCTGGGTAGGTTCATTTGCTAAATTACTTATTATACCTGGTATTCTGAATTATTAAATGTCATTCTAATGGGGAAAATGGACAGGTTTTAGTATATTTTAATGCGATTTTTAAAGTATTTAAAAATGCAATATTACCCGTGAAAACTTCCAAAATTTGCCACCTTAGACTGCAGTCTTCCATGACTAGAAATACGTTACTAGAAACTGAATAATATTGATAACTATATAAAATCAATTTCGATCATTTGTATAGTTTTTTTAAACAGCTACGCATTCCTTTTCTGGAATGCTGTACCAATTTTTGATAAATCGTTGCATGGTGGATATTTAAGAGTACTCAATTTTATAAGCTGTGAATTGGGATCGCATAAAACTCCCGACACAGTGATTTTTTTTTCTTCATAAGAATGTTTTCACGATTATTTGTACCGCGGATAAAATTAGTTTTTACTCTAAAACAGCTTCCCGAAAATTATTTGTCTCAACGCCAATTTTCATAGACAATTTTCTTCTGGCGCAGCCTGGAAATTCGACTAATATAAAAAATGTTATGCAGTTGTGAACAACTTGCAGCTGAAATTATAATGCTATCTACTAAAATGAAAAGAACAAAATATAAATTGAAAATATCACTAGATTGGTCACTATTAGTAATTAATATCAATCAAATCAGTGAAATAAAAAAAAAGTTGGTCTTCACGGTCAACTGGTTACAGTTGATTCCTCTTTTTAGTTTAGACTTGTTACTGCACTAGATTCAAGTTTAACTAAATACGATGACGGAAATAAAACAAGAAAATCAAGTCGGGAGTACTCGCAAATACAATAAACATGCTAACTCTCGCTTGTAATTACCTGTTTTCTTGTTTGGGGACAGTTCAGACTTCCAACTTGCATTTTACAACTTACAACAGTGACAATGTTTTTAAGCGACACGTTTTTTAGTAATTTACTGCTTATTCACTACTATGTGAGCCTTGTGGTTCAGTCGGTATGTCCACTGCGCTAGTAACCTTAGAGTTTTAAGCGGCACTGCTTCAATTCCTCTCAGGTGCATTCCCCCCCCCCTGGGTGTATTTTTCTCTTCTATGTCAATCATACTTTCAGTCTTTTGCTTGATTATGTCTTGTGCCTGGCGCAACTCGGCCAAATATGGAAATATGGCCCTTTGTGCCATACAAGCCCAAAACAACCTACCTACTAGAGATGCGACATCGACAGCAAAATATCGATGTTCAAAATTAAAACATCGATGTTCATAATACATCGCCCCAAAACCATCGATGTTTTTAAAATTTAGTGTATTTAAACTTTTCCCCATTTCCTAAAACTTGTTTAGCAACTAGTTATGCGACATCGGCTCCAATACATCGATGTTTTTTATAAAACATCGATGTCGCATCCCTACTTTTCATACCCTTCTCACTTGGCCACTTTGGTCTAAAAGCATGTTCATTTTGCTGATTATGAAAATTATGCTACTTGGTTATTTTTAAAATTTTTATAACTGTACTTCTTTCATTTAAAAATAAAACATCGACAAGGTAAAAACATCGACAAGGTAAAAACATCGACAAAGGTAAAAACATCGACAAGTATAAACATCGATGTTACAAAAACATAGATTCCAATACATCGATGTTTTTAAAAAAAACATCGACATCGAGGTCGCATTCCTACTACCTACACCCCCCCCCCCATTCTACTGGCGATAGCATTGCCTTCAAGATTCCTTCTGCTACCATAGAGGGCTTCAGCGCCTACTTTGGGGAAATATATTTCAAGAAAATAATAACTTTTGTTCTCTAAGCAATTATTTGGAATCCATCCACAAAAAGCTTGTTGCATTGAGACTAAGAGCATTATCAGCACTGGAATGTGAAAATCATCCCCAAAACAGGTGCCCTTCCGGAATTTAAGTGCAATCGCTAAAGTGGATATCGAATCATTACGACGTAAGTGCAGAGAATTTGATTTCTGGTTTTTCTTTCAAAGGATTCCGATTTCCTGATTTTAAACTTTCCATTCCCTTCATCCAGTGACAACAATATCTACATTATCTAGCTTAGCAAAATAATTTTCCAAGACTATCGCGCAACAACCAGTAGGAACTGCTTTTACTTCCTCCATCCACGATCGAAACGTGATGCACATTTTCGCCGAGCGATGCTAAATGACACCTACTTTCAGTTTGTATCAGTAGGAGCCAGCAGTAACTCAAGCGAATCAGAACACGAAAAATCAGTCAAGTTTATCGTAATAATCCTCATTCATAGCTCAGTCCATCTGAAAGTATATTTTGCGATGCTGAATTGTAATGAGACTTTCTTGCAATCGTACATCTGCGTGAACTATTGCTTGAACCTCTCAGTACAACATTGTTCTTGAATAACTTTTATTTGATTGTTTTTCGAAGCGCATGAATCTTGAAAGGCAGTGTAGTTTTTGACTCCCAAACGGACTGTGAATCTTCTTCGAAATGAGGGGAAATAACGTTAATTCTTGGAATACTCAGCAGGAGGTGAGGTTAGCTTTTCTACCATTTAATTACCAAATTGCTTTTTGTGCGTGATAAGTTATACCAGCGATGGAAATCTCAATAAATCAGAGTATCCGAATTTGGTCCTTGAGCTTTACGGTTGTTAAAATGCTCCAAAACGCATCTGATGCTTCAAAACGCTATAAATTAGTAAGAGTCCACTCAATCAGCTCGTTTGTATCAGTAAATTTTCCTTGTGTGCGTGTATGTCCATTACTTGACGTTGTATGTTTTGTGTTTGACGCAGCTTGGTTAAATATGACCATAAAACTCACTCAAAACCTTATCAGTAGTTGATTGATGGACTTACTGTTTTCTAGCATTGTAAGATGTAGGACGATTTTATTTCCATTTTAACCCAAAGACCAAACTTAGACTGCCTTTTCTTTCTAGCATGGCAGAATAAATGTCCTTGAATGTTTTTCTTCATGATAGAGCAGCGTGTCTTACGGATGATGAAACGGTTTAAATTGTGTAAGATTCATTTCAACGGTTTAATTTTGAACTTTTAACTAGAGTTCACAAATGATTTCACAAGTACTACCCGTTTTAATAATTTTGAGTGTTATTTTTTGTTACTAAGTATGTCTTTAAATTGTTTTGAAAAGATTTTTCGTAAGCCAATTTGGAGAGAAAAAAAATAGGTAATTGTTACTTTGCAAATCAATCCATTTTTATTTTGTTAGATTGGCAAAAAATTAATTTTTGTAGTGACGCAGGATTTTAGTAATTAGTTTGTGCCATGAGATGAAAATGGTTGAAAATAAATGGTGATAGAATAACAGAACATTTCTATTTCCTAGGATCACACTGTTCACATGACACCATTGAATTCTTGATGCTAGCATTTTTATTTGTTCAGTCAAATAATATTTAAAAAAAACCCTCTGCTGAATTCCTTCTGATTTGCTTAGATCCAGAATTAAGTGGCGGAATTTCAATTCAATGAAAATATACTATCAGTTTCACCTTGAGCATATAATGTCGTGAGACACTCAGTTTAAAGCAAACTCAACAAAAACGGAAACTCCATTCTGCATAATAATATTGAAGCATTTTAAAAGATTGCCGTGGTTTTGTAAAAATATTGCAACGCGATAAATATGTTTATGAATTTTCGCGCAGTTTTTAAAATGCATTAACTGCACAATTGTTTTACTTGGTTGCCATACGTTTGATTATTTCCTGGTTTTAAAAGCCATAATATAAATTTTAAATTATGTTATGTTCTGTGATAGTGAAATAATAGTAACTCAAATACTAACAAGACATTTAATAAATTAAGACATCGCAATGGAATACAACATGATAGGAACAGCCTAAACTTGGAGGCAACTGATTCAATGGGGCAATCATAAAAGATTGTATCAGACTAATGTACTGATTAGAACACGGAAACAATAATGTAAACACAGGAACCCATAAATAAACGCAGGAACGAGTAATATACACATTAGTGATTTATAACACTCATTAATATAAACACTGGAAGGAAATATGCAACAAATTCTGATTTCACTTCAATTACAACTTAATTTTCTGTTTGCAAGGGCTGGTACTAAGGTTGCCAGAACATCTCTTTTAAAGAGAACATGTCCTCTTTTCTGCTGGGATCTTTTGTTCACTCAAGTCAGATCTTTTTGTGTCCTTTATTCTGTTCACTTTTGTTTCATTATTTCGGATTGTGTTAAAAAATATCTTTCTCATTTTTAACTTTACGTGCTAATATATTCACATTGCCTGCTATATTCTTATGTAAACCACAGCTATTAAAATACGTACTAGATCTAGTATGTTGAACGAAAATCGTACGTATTATTAAAATGTATGAACACATAATAATAAAGTCAATCTCTAGTATACATTGAGCTCCATGTTAAAACGTCTCAGATCAAATAGATAACCAATAGTAATTTAGATTCGTGTTGGAATAATATGAATAAGAAATATCGTTCTTATTGTATCAGAATGAATCGTAAGATGGACGATTCTCAGCTTTTATAGTTTGGAAGGAAATCGCATTGCTAACCTAGACACCTTTTAGCATAAAATCGAAGTCGATAACTCAACTATGATTGCTGCGCAGAATTCAGTGGTGAAGTAATTTTAATTAACGTCTTGCAAGAGAGCAACACAACGGGCTATTGACGACGGTCCGGGATCAATTCCTTTAGGGAAGATCGAGGACAACACCTCGTAATTTTGAACCACGGTCAGATAACGAGCAGAATTCAGTGAGTTATAATTATGTGTTGTATTATTTACTTGTGTTGGTTGTCAGTATTTGTATTAGTTCTGCCCATTGTTAAATAATACTTTTTCTTGTTTGTTTATGTGATTAAGTTAACTGCAACCAATATTATATTCTTTTAATTTATTAATCGAAACTCTAAACATGAGGTACATTTAGATTTTGAATTGTATAGGAGATTTTTTCTTATCCATTTATTTTTTTTGAGACACAATCTTGTCAGTAATTTTTCCCGTAAGCTTTTTCAAATGATCAAACGCTCATTTCGAAGTAATTTAAAAACTCTGGATTTTCACTTATTCCCTGTCCTCTTTTTGTCCTTTTTTTTACGAAATATTCTCTTTTCTGATATTCTTCTTCTGGCAACTGTAGCTGGTACTGTATCAGGAATCGTACATTTCTTGCAAGTGCAATTTTTTTTCTCAAGGACATGGCTTAAAAATATACTTCATTTTTAAAGCTAGATGCTTTAAAGTGTTTAGTTTTTATTCAAATCAGACTCGCATTTTTCTCAGCGAACCACTGGGATATCTGTCAGCTTATCAAGATTTCACGTCGGGAAAAATATTTTCCCGATTTTTCATCTTCAAGGAGAATTTCCAAATTAGTGGGCAATTAAAATTGCATTATTTTTCAAGTAAATTTCTGTCGTAAAGCGCGTAATTATCGCGGTATTGACTTTCCCCTTTTATTAAAACAAATTCTTTTTAAGTCATCTAACTTTTTTGACATGAAGAAAATGGGATGTCAAGTTTTTAATGACTGATAAATTTTGAAATAAAAGTTAAACACTTGCGGAAGACAGTAAATTTTACGCTCAGTTTAATGACAGCCTGTTGTCAGACTGAAGGGCTTCCAAAATTTACTGTGGAAAATTTTTAACCGTTCCATCAGAAAACTCAAGTTTTTATTTGGTTATCTTAGTCTGATTAGTTTCTTCAAGCTACCGCATTTAGAAGAATCTTTATCTTCACTAATATTATAAAAGGAAGTGTTTGTCTGTTTGTTTCTTGCACGCAAAGTCCTGACAAATCTATAGCACTTACAGTAATGGGATTTGCCACACAGGTAGTCCGAATTTTTTTGCAATTTTTGGGTCGAGGCGAATTACAATTACATTTACAGCCCTCTTACGATTTCAGCGAAAGAAAGCAAAGCAAAGAAAAGATTTGAAATCTGCGGAAAATTTAACACCATATAGATACCTTGTACGTTTAATTTTCTTTTAATAAATAATTTTTCAGTTAAATATTTATATTTTTTGGTTTGCGAAGCAAACCACCTCACATGCAATGTGACCTCGACGAAAAGAACTGTCACAGGCAACGCCCATTTGGTTTGCGAAGCACGGCAACTCCGTTATGGCTGTTATCCAATAGGCTACGAACTCCTATATGGTTTGCGAAGCAAACCAATAATCCCACAAAAGCAACTGGTACGGGTAAAGCCGGCCTAGCCACGCAGTGGCTAGTTAAAGTATAAGATTTCTTCACATTATGCAGTGTTTCTGTACTCCAACTTAAAAAAATTTATTGCCCTTGTTTTTTTTTTAATTATTGAATTTTATTGTCTGCATATAGGGGTTTTATCGACTCTTTAATTTTTATCGTTTGTTTTTCTTCGCACTCAAATTGTGCGGTTATAAAGTTCCACGTAATTTTGTTCTTCATTGCAAGATGAATTTATCACGCATTCAGAGAATTGCGCTGTTTGAGGCTTATTTTGAATATAAATAATATGAAAGATGTAAAGAATTTTGGCGACATAAATATCCAAATGATGCAATACCGAGTAAAGATACACTATATCAACTTATTCAACAATTTGTTGCATTATTAGAAGTGAATGAGCGAGACTCTTGGAGAACAACAAGACGTTGCAACCTGTCATACAAGTAATGAAACCATTGGCATCCTTCAAGACTTTTTTGGGGATCGACTCATCTCAAGAAACCTTAGGCCACCTCGTTCCCTGATCTGCGCATCCCTAACTTTTTTTTGTGGATATTTAAAGAACAAAGTTTATGAAGATAATCACTTAACAATAGGTGAAAATTGCCATTACTCAAAGGATACAAGAAGTCACTCCCCAAAACGCGTTTCTAAAAATATGCGCAAACAACTTCAACTTTGCCTCCAAGAATAGGGCGGAAATTTTGAACATTTATTGTAAAATGTAAGTCCACATTTTTTTCCTACGTTATGTCAAAAGTGCTTTTCACCATTAGCATAAAAGTATTGTTTTAAAGTTTGTTGTTTTTGTATAATAAATTCACGAATCGTCAGTACGGGAACTTTTAGGACACCCTGTATATCCTTTCATTTTATTACAAGTATAGCTTAATGTTAAAAAGCAATCATGACTTTAAAAACTTAGCTCATGTTCAACCAATTACTATTCCCGGTTTGTTTTTACGACCCACCAATCTGGTGGTTAAGGTGTTAGCCTCTAGATCGGAAGGTTCCTGGTTCGAATTCGAGTCAGTGCATGGTTGTTTTTAAGCGGTTTGTGCACTTTAAATCTGTCGTAGCCGAAATTCCTCACGTTGGGTTGGTGTGGAAGTTTGGAGAGTGGGGGGGTGCCAGCTCAGGTGTTGCCTCGTCACCTGACCGTGGTTCAAAATTACTTGGTGTTGATCTCGGATCTTATCTTTTCGGGGATTGGTCCCTGACAGTCGTCAATAGCCCGTTGTGTTACTCTAGTACGACGTTAATAAAAATTACCAATTACCCAGTTTTTTAAGGGGCCGTTGTGGCTCAATGGGTACGTCCACTATGCTAGCAACCTTCGAGTAATAGACGTAGCAGGTTCGATTCCTGTTGAGTGTATTCCTTCTCTGCGTGTATTTCTCTTCTGTGTGTGTTAAACTTTCATTGTGTGTATGTCAATTGATATTGTATGTCTTATGTCTGTGGCAGCATGGACAAATATGGTCCTTGCGCCATAAAATCCCAAAAGAACCAACCCAGTAATTTTAAAACCTCATGTTATTACCACACACAGATCCTTATCTTATGTTTACACTCTTATTAGTTTAAACTTGTTACTGATATAATAAAAAATTAATTTCCAATGATATTTCATAAGGTCGCTCCTGCCACAAAGGATGGACAATGTGGATTCTATAGTTTACTTCCTTGTTTGCAATGTGATAATATTGTGAGTAGGCCAAGATCGTATCCCTTTGGTCTGCACAACTTCCCTAATGCAATTCAAAGCGCTCTAGCGCGCGCGGTGAAACATATGTATAATTCTTTTAATCATTTCCAGCAAATGGCACCCTTACATTAATCACAGACACGTTTTGTATGCAGTGGACGAACTTATCCCACCTTACCCTAAGCTTTACTTGGTTGATTAATCGTTTTTGGATTTGTATAATTTTTGTAATTGAGATCCGGATCGTTTTTCGATGTTTTTAGTGATTGGAAGAAATTAATAAAGTTGGAAATCTTCTGTTGGGGCCTTCAAAATATACCAACCCATGTGGAATTTTCCTCAGCCAGTCCACCCCAGCCCGTTGTCGTCCGTAGTCTAAGTTAACACCTGTTGCCATCTAAGATACGATAACAACAAGCTGAAAGACGTGTCTATTTTTCGTCAAGCTATATTTCTGGCTCTTCGAAATGAAAAATGCCCTTATAAAAGAGCTGCCTTTGATATTTGAATATATTCTCTGAAACAAAATGATTTGAATAATGTTTCAAATGTCTCAATGGGTTTGCCCACCTGGGTACATTTCTCTTTGTGTCGGTTTCAAAACTTTTCTGTTTCAAACTGTTCAAAACCTCTCTTTATGTTAAAGATGGGTGATCCGCTCAGGAGCTGACTCAAAGAGTTAACTCTCTTGACGGAGTGAGTGAGTGAGCGAGCGCAGATTCGTCAAAAAAGAGCTATAGCTCTTTTTTAACCAATCAGGGCTGAAGAGCGGTAACTCTTTTTTAACCAATCAGCGCTTCCACTCTCGAAGAGTCATTTCCGCATGCGATCACTAGCTCAGTGATTCTTTTTGGGAGTTGATTCTTTTCGAGATTTGGCTCTTTCGAAGAATCATTTCCGCATTCGATCGTTTGCGCTCACTGATTCTTTTGGGAGTTGATTCTTTTAAGGAGTTAACTCTTTGGCTCTTTTCGATAACTATCGCTCTCGAAGAGTCAATTCCGCATTCGTTCTTTTGCGCTCCCTAGCTTTTTGTTACTTTTTTGAAGTTTCAAATTTTTAAATATCTATGTATTATCATAAATGTTATTTTTTTAAATTTAATTCATTTTTAGATTGAAAGGGTGTTTTTACGGCTTAAGTCATATCACGCCTTTTAGCACTAATTAAAACTAGTCTTAAGGTTGTTATTAAAACATATTCTAACAGTTATTATGTTATTCACTTAGCATTAATATAATAATAATAAAACCTTGATTTCTCGGGAGTGATATCATTTTAATAAAGCTACACAAAATTAAATTAGACGTAACTCGTTTTTATTGCATTGCCTTCACAAAACAAGGCATTTTGAAAATATTTTATTAAAAGACAGGGAGGGGACTTGGATTTTGAAAATCTTTGGGACAACGAGTATTCGAGGGTATTATATACCTATATCTTAAAATAAATAGTTAAAAATCTTAAGTACTTAAATAAATTATTAATATTTTTATTATATGATTTTAAAATATCATTTAAATTATTAGGAAGTCTCATTTGGTAACTAAGTGGTTTTAGAAAGAAATCTTAATGTATCCAAACACGTCCAAGACACTTTTTTTAAATGTGGTATAGAAACATTTTAATGATATTTTTATGTTTTGTGTTTTAAACAATAGCAATGGGCTATAAATATTAAAAGTATATATTAATAATTTTGTAAAAATATGATAATTATGTATGAAATTTTAAAGAAATGTGTCAAAAACTTCAAATGTGCTACATGAAAATCTATTCAACCAATTTGAAAAATGATGCTACCAAAATAAACTACATGCATATTTCTAGGGAATGAACTAGAATAAAAGGATATTTAAATAAACAACAATTTTACAAGTGATTGAAAAATTAATAGAAGATTTTTTATAGTTTTACAGTCCTACTTCTTAAATAAATAGTAATAATTTAGAAACTTTTGAACTCAGCATAATTATTCTAGTTCATTCACTTGACAACATTATAAATAACAAACTCTCAAAAGTTTACTAGAATCCAGAAATAAGTTTTTGTATTATAACATTTGAAGTGAGGAAATAATGCAAAAATATTAATTTAGAGTTAAAGGTAGTTTCAAGTGCATCGCTTGCTCCCTTGCGTTTGCTCTTTGTGTAAACAATTTTGTTCTTCCTTCTCTTTAAAAAAGTTCACTCCATTTCCAAAAGAGAAACCATTTAAATATTTGAAAAAACTGTCTAAAATTATATTTGCAAAAAAAAAGTAAGGTTTAAATTTATATTTTGCCATGTTTTTGGCCTTTTAATGGCCATTTCCAGTGTTTTCCATTCTTACTTCTTGTTTTCCCGCCTTGATTAAAATCTTAATACTTCTTTAAGTAATTAACAGAGAAAAAATTAAATATGTTTTGGAAAGTCAAATAAATACTCTATCCAATAAAATCGAAAACTTTTTTAGAATTCTTGGTCAAAAATGAGATTTTTGACGTGTTTGGATATTTTAATTGCTACTTCTGTAATCTCAACGGGTTCATGACGGGAATTATAAAAGTAGAAGTGTCCTCAAAGTAATTTATTCTTTATGGACAATTTCAAAGTTATATGAATTGACATGGTTTGGGGCCATCTTATGCCTTAGCAATAAAATTTTACAGCTTAGCAGCCCTATGCTGCAATGCCTATCGTCCTCGGGCCCCGTCTCCCTCCTTTTGTTGTTTTTAGAGGTAAACTGCGCAATTGCTGGATGAGTGAGTGTTTCAAGTGTTGTGTGCGTGGGTGTTTCAAGCACGCTTGGCGCCTCTTCGTCTGGACACATGCGCTCACGTGACAACGAGGGATGTTCGATGGCCCAAACATATTGTATACATTTCGATATGTTATATACATTATTATATATCTCAAAGGAGCGGTGAGTCATCAAAAAGAGCTAGCTCTTTTTAGTGAGTGAGCGGTTCCGATCCGATCCCTGAAAAGAGTCATTTTCCCCATCACTATTTTATGTCCATTAACTATGAGGCTCCAGACATGAGACTATGAGGCGCCTTTGCTTCCGTTATGGATATTTATTGCATCTTTTAAGGCTTTCAGACGGATAGGCTTGGAGTGTTATTTATTAATATCCGGTGGAATGAATCATACTTCGCCTGATTTTATTTAAGAAACGTTAATGTTTGAGGTTTTTTTTTTTTTTGCAAACAGCGTATAAAATGATATTTGTAAATAAAGGTCAACCAAACTAACAAGAAAAATTGGAATTCGAAAAAAATTCGGACAGTTCATAATCTACGGTTTTGTCTTTACAAAAGGCACAACCTATCGGGAGAACATTCCTGTTTCTATGCAGAGAACATTCCTGCTTAGAAATTATTGAATTTGGGTTTTGTGATGCAAGGGTTCCGAAAAGTAGAAATGAAGCTGTTCTGGTTTTTTCAAATTGAGCGCGATCACGCGAATAGTTTTGAAGCAACCGATACATTAGTTCTTGGATTCATTTCTGTTCGGGAATATTTTCTCATGTTCGGATTTCGACAACCCCTAGAAGAAAAGAAGGCAGTTACATACCTGTTCAGATCCCAAATAAATTCCCTTTCCACAAATGTATGATGGAAATTCTTTCTCCAAAACCGAAAGTCCGATCCATCCACCACTTTTCCTAAACCGTGTATAAACGACTGACTACCGAATGTGAAAGTTGAATAAAAATTATGTAGTTTTCTCTTTCCATATACAATTGAGTGATAACCATTCTTCACATTAACGTGAGGAAAAATTGATTTGCATTGCTCCTTTTGTATGTAAACGCTTATTTTTGAATTGCAATTTAACTTTTTCAGATTCAAACAATTTTTTTTTAATTACGTCTAAATATATTTATCAGCTATTTGATAAAAAAAATGTATTTCATAAGTTAATAGTGCCGCCTTATATACAGGTCGGAGGCTGCCAACACGGTGGACAAAGCCACTGTCCCCTCGTCATGGTATGGACCCTGAAGTAAATGGAAAAAAATCGCAGTTATGAAATACCCTAAAAAAAAACCGGGCTGCCCAAGGCAAAGACAGTCGTGTACAAGGGGATTGATGCACGTTAAATCTGTCATGGCCGCGTGGCGTGGAAGTTAGGAGAGTTGGGTGCCAGCTCAGGTGTGGACCTCGTCATCCGACCGCGGTTCAAAATTACGAGGCGTTGTCCTCGGATCTTTTCCGTCGAGATAGATCCCTGACCATCACCAACTGCCCGTTGTTTTGCTCCAGTGGGACGTAAATTCGTTCTTCCTATCCATTGATATTCGGAGCAACCGTGGCTCAGGGTGCTTTGCCCACTGCTTCCAACCACCTGTGAGTTGCAGGTGACCCTGGTTCGATTCCTGTAACATGCCGTGGATGTATTTCTGTCTTCTGCGTCAACCAAGCTTTCCTTGTGTGTATGTTCATTGCTTGACGTTGCCTGTCTCGTGTTTGGCCTAATACGGATCTCGTACCATAAAACCCATTTGATATTCAAGTGCATGGAAGTGCTCTTGATGGGCAGTGGGTTTGATTTGATCATAATTTATTACATGAAAGTCAATTAGATCGGAGGTTACTGGTTGACCCGGCCGAAACACTGCGAACATCCGCGCCGAAGCTGGATTGCGGAAGCTGGATTGGACCCAGGGCATGTTGAACCACGGGCAGTAGAACTAACTACTAGAGAACGGTGGGACATTAGGGATCACCCTTGAAAAACTAATACTTTGCACAAAATACACCAAAAGGTTTTGAAAAAATGTTTTGGCTTTGTGCCCTTCACACAATTGTGCAAGCCGCAGATAAGTCCTAAGGGGTAATGTACTTATCCGCGGCTTATAAAACCAACGGAAATCGATTGTGCTTAGGCGACATGTTGCACTGCACATAAATCCGAACAATGTTTTGTTTTGCAGGCGAGGTAATTTTTTTTTATGTCGTGATCATAAAAAAAAAAACTCATTCGGATTCCATCAACCAATTAACGCCTACGCACGGGGGTGGTGGAAGGTGAGGCTGCAGAGGAAGCTGTTCATTAAGAGAAGCTGCATCTGGCTCTCCGACCCAGTTTTACTTCCAGTCCAGTGGTCGCGAAGCTCTCCCATCAAAATCACCATTCTTAGATTGAAAAACGTGCATCCCGAAAATTGAGAAATATATCGAGAATTCCACCGCTCTGTCACGTGACTGCCTGCCGCCGCTTTCCTATGGCGTGAGGCTCTCCTCATGTTAAGTCCAGACGGCCTGACTGATACTGCGCGAACTCTTAGTATCGATCGGACCGAGAGCTATCTGGCTATCCAGGTTTCAGGGCCGACAGCCACCGTTTGAATTTGGGCTTGGCACCGAGTGGCACTTCCTGAGACGTGCATCGGACGGACTTTGGGTTTTGTTTGGTTGTTTTTATCTGCACGGACCCCGAGCGTACTTCGTTGCAAAACCTCCTGGAAGACCACTATGGTCCAGCGTTTCTTTTGAGAGGAAGACGTACAGATAAGTGGGAAGCTTCTTCGCGCATATTTTCTGTAAAGCCGGATGTGCCTGGCCTCCTAAGCTTCTTTCCCTCTCAGCAGACACGCAAAGTAAATCCCAATGATGGCCAAAACTCCATCTGGTACACCAGTGAAGAAAGTCCCTCTTCACCTCCAGGTAAGTCTTCCCTTGGGATTTTGTCTCCGTTGCATCCCGTCTGGTGCTCTACGGGGATTGGGATGGAGATGGTGATTGGGATGTGGAGAAGAGGTCGATGACCTGAAGTGTTGCTCGTAGGATGCGGTGTTTGACGAAGCTGTCAGATTAAATACGCGGAAAATATACACCTGGTGAAATAATTACAAAAAATTATCTATAATTTGATCTTCAATTTGATGACATTTTTCAAATATTTGTGTGCTTGGCGTCAGAAAAAGTGTCATGTTCAGAAAGATTGTTTATTCTTCCAATTTTTTTCCCTCATTATTCACACATTGCTATTTAGTTAATTTCGGATTCGTTTTTTCCGACTTACTATTGAGAAAATTGAGGATTCTGTAATTAGAATCCTTCATTTTGTGTGTGTTATAAACTATCAGATCCTCTGGTATTGTATGGGTATGTATATTTATTATAATTTAGTGAGATGGGAAATATTCATCTGATTTTATTGATTTTCGAGTATTGATTTTGCATTTCAAGTAATGAAATATTTTGCTATTCATTTAAAATCTGTAAAACATGGAACTTGTTAAGCCTAATGTGCAACAATATGGAGCTCGAAGCTAGTGGATTTTCTCGGAAGCACACTCGAATTTTGTCGTTTATTTTATTTTTACATGCTAAATACTTAAAAAGCGTTTATATATCAATTAAATTATTCTTGGTATTTAAATTTAATTTAGACAAATACTGTGATCAAAAGCGTTTTAAAAGACCATTGAAATATTAATATTATATACCTCCTTAGTAATATTTAAAAACATAATGCATTTATTATGTGTTAACGTTTAAGAGCATACTGTTTAATATGAGACGAATCTGTTGGCAGGGCATAGTGAAATTTTTGAGTTTGATTTGTCGCTTTAGGGTCAACTTTTTCGATCCATAGGCTAACTAGTACGAAATTTTTTCACATCACTTATGCGGAAATTCATGTAGAAATGCAATTTTTCGTAAATGTTTCTTCTCCTTTTTCGAAATTTCAGCTCAGGTTTCTATTTCAACTGTTTAAATTAGTCTTATTTTCTTCCTTGACTAGATAAAGTATAATATAAAAGAGAGCCAGTATGATTATAAACTTGAACTATTCCTCTGGTAACGCCGTTTTATTTTAACCTTAGTGGTAATGGAAGTTGCATTTTGTTTTGCCAATTTCCGAATTAACCGACCTTCGAGTTGTAGGCGATGCAGGTTCGATTCCTGCCAGTTGCGTTTCGCCTTGGGTGTGTTTCTCCCTTCCATGTCAGTGAACCTTTCAATGTGTCAGACTTGATGTGTTGTATGTCTTGTGTGAATTACTTAATGTGTCGGGCGCAGCATTGTCAAATATGGCCCTTGCGCGATGAAACCCAAAAAACAACTTACCGAATTAACCGAACATGCAAAGACAAAATACTAATCAACTTCTCGCAGCTCTTACTTTTCAAATAAATCTGTCTTAATATGAAAGTAAAAGTGATCATAAACAGATTCTCGTTGAAATGCGAGTTTTTAGGCAGCGTTGATTCGATTCCTGTAACTTACCATTGGTGTATTTCTCTTTTGTATCAGTAAAGCTTTCCATGTTTGTACGTCCATTGCTTGGCGTTGTCTTGTGTTTGACACACCTTGGCCAAATGTGGGCCCTTGGGCCATAAACCCAACTAACCAACCTTCAAAGGCATCTGGAAAAGTGATGGTGTTACAAAGAGGAACTTAAGATAGGTCTATTGTTTTCGTGTTTGTCAAAAATACGTTTTTATCTTAAGAAATATATCAGACTATGAATGGAGCAAATAACTTAATTTTATTGCATCCTACATTTTCAAACCTTTCCGGTTATTTTCAGGTCGAACATTAACTGCCGGAATTACATTCCTTAGAACGAAATAAAAGGCGGAACTGTCTGTAGGTCAAGGAAGTCGCGAGTAGGAAGTTGAGAGAATTTCTGGAGAGAAACTCAACAAGTGTCTTTGCCAGTTGGGCCATTCCATGTAAAATGAGCAATTCGAATGTGGCTGACATACCACAGATTTTAATGAAAATGAGTTCTTAAATAGATCATGTAGTAATGAGGAACTGCCAAATATTGCAATAGATGTCAGAAATTTTATATATATTTTTTATTGAAGTTTAAGGTCACATACAGAAATGTTTCAATAAGTTATTGACACAAATTAAAATTTTTTTCATTATTACATCCTTCATTAAAAGGTAGGAAATGTCTATGAAAATATAGTTTAATATCCGTCTTTACTCGTTCTGAGGGATCGGCGAAAATAGAGATTTTGCCAATTTGATACTAATTTCAAACTGCTCTAGTACCTCTAAAAATTGAAAAACAATATCAAAAATTCTTAAAGCACTTCCTTTATCTAAAAGTTTGGTATAATTTAGTGATTGTCTTTCTTTTCCTTCGTTGAGAAAACAATGTAAAACAATTAAAAACAGCGATTTTTCTATTTTTTTTTTAAATACAAATTTTAATGTGAAGGAAAGCTCCGAAAACATCCAGTATTATATGTCGAGATGTATATTATCTGTCCTGAAATTTTCATCATTATAATTTGCTTAATTTCGTCCCAGGAACGTATTTAACTGGATGGAAATTAGTCGTTTTATTTTATCGCAGGATGAATAAAAAAAGGTGAACTCACCAAGTAAGACATCCATTTCCGCTTTTGAAAGGATGCTAATACATTCCAGGCCAGATAACCGAATAAATAAATACTATTAAATGAATTATGGTTATAAATGTGCTTGGTTTGCTAAACTATGATAATTTTTTCCTGAACCGAAAGCTTTCGAACACCGACGAAATGTTCTAGTTGACAATCCAAGAAGTGTTCCGTCTGTGAAATAATCATTAATCGGTTAAAGAAGTCGTTTTGATTTTCTTGTGTTCTTGGGAAATATAATTACTATGTCTGTTTCCCATAAGTGCATTGTACTCCATGATTTTTCAGAAAATTATTCATTCATTGTTCAGGATGCAATTCAAGGATTCCATTGGGAAAGAACTCAAGCTACACTGCACCCATTTGTACCTTACGGGAAGGATAACGAAAACTGGTTTCAAATACTTTCAATGTGCGTCATTAGTGAACGATACGATACACACATTAAGTGTATTTGCATTTCAGACTGCCACAATCCCTTTTACAAACGAAAGGTTTCTTTCTGTGAAGAAATTTATCTATTTCAGCGATAGCTGCTTAGCACAATGTAAAAAACGTTTCCAACAGTTGCCATCATGAATCCAATTTTGGATTGAAGAGAGAGGACTCTTTCGCTGCAAGTCATGGCAAAAGCCCATGCGAGGGAATCGGTGGAACTATCAAATAGTTAGCCGCAAGGACATGTTTAGAGACCATACGACAGTCAGTTTTTTAAATGCAAAACTATTCCTCTTCTGTACTTCAACTTTTCAAACATCAGGTTCTTTTGTGTGCCTTCAACTGATGTTATTCAAATTGAGTCAACTGAAAGAAAGGTTTAATGAAGTGACAGCAGCCATTACGAGAACACGCAACTATCATTGCTTCATTCCGATTCCCGAATGTACGTCCCAAATTCGTGTTTCATATTTATCGCAATCACTAGTAAAAGTAGAGTTTTAAGTAGAATTCGGCAGCACGTAAACCAAATTTCCATTTTAGAAGATGCAAATTTAACATGGGAGTTTTACTACATTGTAAGTGAATTTGAAAACGGTTATCGGTTGGGGGAAAGTCGTAATGTCTATGATACAAAGTTCACATTTTAATTCGTGTTTTAACAGTGATTTTTCTGCTTTTACAATTCACTTTTTAAGTTAAAAATGATTTGGTATTTCTTTGTTGATTTAGGGTTTTCATTATCTGTATTTCATTTTACAGTTATCATATTGAAGTTCTCGTAATATGCATAGACTGGGAAGCAAATGATGGGATTTTGATTTTATTATTGTTAGTTTAGGATTCTGATTACAATCCCGAATTTTTTTTACGAAAGACATATTAAACTGTATTTCTGGGAAATGTTGGTTTTGCTTTCTTTCGTTTGATTTTTTAAGCCTATTAAGAGCAGAAAATTGTCCTTTTGTTATTTTCGTTAGCTGTTTTGAAGATGAAAGAATGAAAATAATGACTTCCAAACTTTATCAGTAACATTATCACACCTGGCACTAACTGGCATGAGTTTCAACGATGTTTTAAAATTCCTTTAGTCCATAGATAACTTTTTAATTCGGTCAAAAATGACAATTCCATTTTTTGCAACTAAATTTTAAATTAAATATGATTAAAATTATTGCCAAAGTGAAAAATAGACTTTTGTGATTACAAAAATGTAAGACATGTTTATCTACGTTATGTAGGTTTTGAGAAGTAAAAAACATGCAAAATTAAGCGATTTCACAACTGCTCTTCAAAGTTACAAGTCCTTAAAATGCCTGAAACTTCGAAAATATTTAATTTTGAACCTAAATTTTTTGGATATCTTCATTTATGCATACACTAAACTTCTACCAAATTTCATGATAACCATTATGACGCAAAATGGCAGCATTTCTAATATCAAATGGTTCAGTGGTATTTTTCGAAACATACAAAAAAGACGATTGGTGATATTCTTTAATTAAATTAAAGTTTAATTTCTATATTACACTATGTACAGATATAGAAAAAGATTACATATTAATGCAAATCGAATCAGTCAAATAAATCAAAGTAAGAACGCTTAAGTTCTTTTAAAATTCAAATCAAAGGTCTAACTTCAACTGACAAAAGCTGCAGGTGTGGGAGAGCAGGGAAGGCGCATGACGTCAGCGACGTCTAAGATTCAAATAATTTCCTCACTATATTAAAAAAAAATTGCCGCTGCCGGATTAAAAACTCGCTGTTTTCGTCCGATCGTTAGACGGTTTCCCGAGAAAGTACGTATCAGAAACTTACGAAATTAACATGGCTTGTTCAAAATTGTACAGAGAACAAGATGAAAAAGATTTTTTTCCGATACGGCTATTAGTTTAGAGTGCATTAAGTGTTTAAGTCGAGAAAACGAAATTTCTAACGCGAGTAAGCAAAAGACTTACAAATTTTCAGTCTTCAGCCGTGATTTTTTTCATAGTACCTCTAAACGTGAATTTTTGCACCACGCCGAGTTCTTTTAATAATTTTAATTTTGTTCTTGATAATATTTTTTTTTTAAGTTCGGGAAAATTGGGACATTTTCGTTATTTTTTTTGTTAAGCTGCATATCTATATCTTATTACTATTATTTTTCAAATTTGAAGACATCGCAAGAAACCTTCGAATATACTCTTTTCTTATGGTACAATTATTTTTTAAATTAGTTAATAAATAAATTCGATACGATCAAAAGTTGGTCATACAAATTTCGGAACTTTTTAGATCGTAATTTCCGATACAAAACTAAAACTGTCATATCTATAGCTTAATACTATTAGTTTTAAAATTTGAAAGTACCACTTGAAAGCTTAGAATGCACTCTTTCTTATGGTATTATTTTTAAAATTGGTTCATAAATAAATTCGACCCAGTGAAAATTATATTTTCGCGATGATGTACAAATTGTTGATTGCGCAGAGGATACGGTGAAATGAAATGTTGCATTTTTAACTAACTGGTTTACCAGGTATAAAATTTATCGTAACAATTACCATACAACTCTATGATCTGATCTCGCGTTTTCCCGAGAAAGTAGAGATTAACATGGTTTATTCAAAATTGTACAGGGAACAAGACCGGATATTTTTACTATTGCGGCTATTACTTTAGGGCGCACTAAAAACTAAAATTTAGGGTGCATTAGGGATAAAGTAAAAAAAACAATCACTTGCGAAATGATTGTTGGTTTAGAAGCAAACCAAATGGGATTGCGTAGCAATCACCGGGGGTTTGCGAGCGTTAGCGATCAGGGGTCGAAGCCCTTGCTGTGACGTCATGGATCGGAAAGTAAAGTCAGAATTATACGAATTATTATGATAGTTTCGGCGTCACACACACAATACAGGTGATTGACTCTGAGAAAGTAGTGTTGGTTTGCGAAGCATACCAAATGGGATTGCATAGCAATTCCCGGGGGTTGGCGAGCTTAAGCGAGCAGGGGCCGCAGCCACCTACTTTTCCTAATTTTTGCTCATTTGACATGGAATGACATTGTTCCCAATCACTGCACCAGAAAAATATATTTCAAGTTTCTAAAATGTTCAGAACAGTGGAGTCTCTTCATCCCACGTGCAGATTTGTTTTTGCAAAATGCGGATTTACTTAATTTTGCGACACTTAAAATTTCTGCTTTTGTGTGTACGTTTTCATACGGTTGCGACTTTTGTTTTTTATCGCCTTGTCACTTCAAATAAAGCAGCCGTACCTCGATATGCTCTTTATATGACTTTATGTAATGTCTGAAAATTGATTTATACTACTTGAAATTGATTAGTATTTTTGTTTCAAAATTAATTGATTCAGCTGTGATTAAATTATTTAAATAGTTGGGGATATAATTCTTTATAAATCAAAAGGCGAAATTTAAATGTACAATAGTTTCAACCCTTCTGTAAAATAAGCTTTTTAGATAGACGACTCTCCTTTTAGGATTGATTGTTCAAATATAACCTCTTGCGCCACAAACCCAAACAACCAGCCTCCAAACAACCAGTCTTTTTATAATTTCTTTTTGAACAACCTATCTATCGTCTTTCAATTGCCCCCCCCCCCTTAAGATTTTTGAAGGGAATCCATGAATTCTTAATTTTTAGAGATTTTATTGGTCCTATCCTTAGAATAGAATTCCTTGGGAAGATTCCATTGCCACTTTCCTCGGGAGTGAATCTTTTGGTCCCTTAGAATAGCATCCTTTAGTAAGATTTTGATGGTCCTTTCCTTAGAATAGAATCCTTTTGACAGATTCGATTGGTCAGGAAGTTCAAAACTGGCTTAGAAAATTCATACAGGAAAGACTGCAGGTTGTTGGGTAGAATTATGCGTCTTAACCTCAGAGGGCTGAGATGAAATGAGATTAACGGCTTATGATTAAATTTTTCAATCTAAAGTTAGTTTGTTTTTAAGCTTCGAATTTCCCATACTAGAGCTAAGACTTCCTTCTCGACCTCGTATCTGTTGAAGTCAGTTACTTGAAGAATGAGCTATAGCTAAAATTATCCGGTTTTTGTATTTCCACTTTATATGGATGGGTTAATATCTGACGATTAATATCTTGTTCATATCAAAATATTTTAAAATTAAAATGAAATGCCTTTCAAGTTATCAAATGCCCATTTTGCATCCAAAACTCATCTGTAACTAAACTTAGTTAAATTTCAGCGTATTTGGGAACAAATAGGGCCTATGAATTTTATATTTTAAATTCGTGCCGGGAATTGGGACCAACCAAGACTCCTTGGTCCCTCGAATTGAGTTCGGCAATTTAAAAAATTTTATTAATTAAATATGCTCTGTAACATATTGTTGATACAATGTATCTACTATTATAAAAGGAAATGTTTGTCCGGTATGTGCAAGTTTCCACGAATCTGGTACTTACAATAATGGGACTTGGGCACACAGGTGGTCCGAATTTTTTGCGATTTTTGTTTGGAAGCCTGAATTTTAAAATTCAATCTAGAATATTTTAAAATGAATTTAATTGTTATCGTTTTCTTTAGAATGGCAACAGCATAAAAGATCACAGCTTCTAAATTTATTTTTTCCGCTTCCGTTTGATTTTGTGGAGGAACGCTTTCAGCCGAAGAATAAAACAAATAAAAGGTTTTAACTGGAGTTAAAGTTCTTTTTTCTATTTCCTTGATCGTTAAAGATAGAGTAAAAATTTCACATTAGATCGATACCTAAAAATATGATTTTCTTTAAATAAATAATTATTAAATTTTAACTTTAATATTTTTTCCAATACGAACGCTGTGTGTGCCGCGAGGAATGATCTTCGTTTAATTCGAGATAAGGGAAATCAGTTTTCACTGTCTGCGCTCAAACGTTCGTGATTAATTCCACAGCTAAGGAAAGCAAAACATTTTGAATGGCATTGTTTAGTTCTTTTTGTGAAATCGGGATCGTTAAAGATAGATTGCAAATTTCAACGGATTTGAAATCAGAAAAATTTTATACAAGGTGGATACCTTATTCATTTGATAAATAATTCTTTCTTTTAATAAATAATTTTTCAATTAAATATTTATATTTTAGCATGAGATTGTAACGTCACGCCGAATTCCCATTTGGTTTACCAACACCATGGGCAACTCCGTTATGGCTGTTATCCAATAGGCTACAAATTACAAACCAAAACCATGGTCAACTGCGTTATAGCTGTTATCCAATAGGCTACGAATTCCCATTTTGTTTACGAAGCAAACCAATGACCCCACAAAAGCAACTGGCACTGGCAACGCCGGGCTAGCAACAAAGTGGCTAGTTGTTTATGAATAGTAAAAAAAAATTATGAATATCCAATTTGCGAAGCAAACCATAGTTCATAATTATCATAATTTGATTTGCGAAGCAAACCAACACCATAGGCGACGCCATGATTGGCTGTTATGCAATAGGCTTCGAATGCAAATCAAATGGGATTCGTAGCAATCACTGGGATTTAGCGAGCAGTGGGTCACATCTGACCCCACTAAAAGAACTGTCGCGGGCAACGCCGTGCTGGCCACGCCGTGGTTAGTAATATCTATATCTATAATATACGTATCTAATTTACTCGTATAGTAAAAAAAATAATTACTGTAGAGCCCCCGACAGGCCACACCACTCGAAATTATAAAAAAAAATTGAAACGCATGTGTGATAAAGAATTATAATCTAAGGCAAGAAACCTCTATTACACATACAAACAAACGGATACACATGCAGTAACTGCTTTTAGTTGAGAAAAAGAGCGGCAATCTTTCAGAGTACGGATTACGAGTCTAGATTTATGGCTTCTAAAAGATCAAAGGTGAATTTCTTTTCATAATTCTTAAAGATTCGTTTATGAAGTGAATGAATAAGAATTTTTTAAATACAATTTTGTGGTCATTAATTTTTTGAATGTTTTACTTTCGATTTCAACAGTAGTACATAGGGTCGTGAATATGGATTCTTTGAGTGTTTTACTTTCGATTTTAACAGTACATAGGGTCGTGAATATGGATGTGTTCAAATAGAAATCAATGATGAAACTTTAGTGCAACTTTTCTTTTAAATTATTTTTTTATAAGAAAATAAATATTAATAAAATTGACTTATTATTTTGGGGGTAACAGATTGCCTAATATTTGACTTTCGATTGTAATGATATACCGATTCGGGTATTTAAAAGGTATCATAATAAATTTTTTTAGCTTAATGTCTACTTTTCTTTTAAAAGGTCTTTTTGTTTTATGAGAAATTGGATTTGGTAAAAATTTCGTGGTAACTGTCCAAATTTGTAGAATTGGAAATAAAATATTTTAATTGTGAAGTTATCTGTTATAGTATTAAAATTTGATTGGGATTATTTAATAGCTCTTAAAGTCTTATTTATAGAAAGAAAAGTAACTTTGTGATCATAAGATTGAGCCTAAATACTCTACTTTTGATTCTGTCTGTACAAGAATTCAAATTCCGAAGCCATTTGTATCAAAAGTAGTGAGTCATTTTAAAAATTGATAGCAATTCTTTTAATAATTAAATTTTATGGACATTGTAATAATGTGTGAGCTGATAGATTGTTGAATATTTTACTTTCTCTTATTTTATGTGACTAATTTTGAAATTAATATTGTTATGCAGGGGAATAATAAAAAATATGTATGAAAATTCTGGAATTTAATATAATGTTTTATTTTTGAGATAAAGGGAAAGCAGTTTCCTTGCCAATGTCTGTTTCATATATACTTACCTTATTTTGTATTTGAAATGTAAAGAATCAATAGTGACAGATTTATTTGAATTAGATGGGATTCAATGATGATTTTTGCTGTAAAGATTTCCAAAAATACTCTAACTAATTTTTCACTTAAAGATGTGAGCAGTTTCTGTTGTACAAGAGAGCAAATAAAATATGATACTTATATGAATAATTGTTAATAAATATTCGATAGCTTTATAATTCAATTAAGCAAGAAGATACCAAAAACTATTAAAGCATTTTGTTTTAATGTTAACATTGTTTGCATCTGTAGTAGGTGCCGTTTATCAGGGTTGGGCTGTTATTTGTTTAAATGTAACTTATTACAGTTACAATTCGTAAAAAAATAACAAATTACCTGTAAAATTACTATGTTTCAATAGTAACACATTACAATTACTTTTAAGTTTTCTTTTTACAACAAAATTCCATATTTACAAATGTTTTTAACATAATGTAGGAATCAATAAAGAAAATTTTGTATTAACTTTATTACATCGTTATAAGAAAATCTATTGTGATACAGCAAAAGCAGCATCTCAAACTTTTTGTCACTTACGCGGCTGCGATTGGGTTGGAGACCCAAACCTCCAGAACTAAATAATCTTTCAACAGCCGCACTGGCTGGCAAGAGTATTGTATTTTACAAACACGCTTTTTACTGTAGGTAGAGAACAGAATGCAGACAAACTACAATCTTTGTTTTGAAAATAAGTGGATAACTCAAAATCGGTAGAAGGATATCTAATTTTCACCGTCTCAAAAAATTCATCGTCACTGCTAGATAAATGTTGGTCATAATCAGTACAATCAGTAGGAAAGGCATAATTTTTGTGAGCACAATATTTCTCTTTTACGATTTGTTTTATATTTTCTCTTTGAAGAAATGCATTGACAGTATCCCAATCAGTCAGTTATGACAGGATCCAAGCCAAGTACAGAGTTTAAACTTTGGGTGAAGAACATAGGCAGTCACTACGTTTTTATCATTAAAAAAATGTTTAATTCTATTTTTAACACCTTGTGTTAAAGAAATATTAAGCGATTCACAATACTTTAAGGAGTCTTTTGAGTTTTGTAATGCATTACTGTAACTAAAATTACTTTATCGAAAATTATGTAACAAATTACCTGTAAAATTACTGGTTTTCAACTGTAACGAATTACCTATAAGATTACTGTAAAAAGTAATTCTTACAAGTAATGCGTTAACACCCAACCCTGCCATTTGTATATACACCATGAGTTTCGAAAGTAAAAAGGGAAATCTAATACCTCAGTTTGTCCTCTCCTAATTTGCAGGGAAGTCAAATTTTGTGAATGTCAGCGAGTATTCAAACATTAATATGCTTATGCAAGAACAGATAAAAAAATGTAAATGAACTTTTCTACAATGGTGAATTTAACTACATAAACAATTTATCAGTACAATGAAACTCTAAATGCAGAAGTTTTACTTATGTTAATATATGGTATAAATAGCTTTTATATACTATATATATGCATCTTAATCATCTTTGATTTTGCTTTCCTTTCAGAGCTCCCAATCAAGAATGCTCATAAAAGGTGGTAAAATTGTGAATGATGATCTTATGTATGATGCAGATGTTTATATTGAAGATGGAATCATCAAGTATGTTTTTCAAGTATTAAGTAACGGCTACACAAAATAGCATGTTTAGTTAATTTGCTTAAGCAAATGTTTCAATGAAATATGCATATGCTAAAAGTGTTAATTAACGTTTTCCACATGTTAACTGAATGTTTGAAAGTGGAGACTGAAAAACTTTGCTACAGTTGCCACACTTTCTAAAAAAAATATTAGTTTATAGGTGGAATCTCCAATTGAAAATTTTTTTCTCTGGACCGTAAATTTTTTTTTAAATAAAGAAAAAAAAAACGCACAGGAACATAAACATGGAAAATAGTATTTGGAATTGAGAGGGGAAAAAACGCAGATCCTTGGAGTGTGAAAATGCAAAGCAATCTAGGGAAAGAAGGCTGATGATTAGTACTTTCGTGTACACGTGACCTGGAGTATTTCCATAGTGCTGATATTTCACAGGGTAAGAAAATCTATTTTGATAGATATATATGTATATATAATGAAACAAGTTCAGAGTGGTCACTTGCCAATTACAAAATTTCTTAATTTTCACTTTTAGCATATGCTTTATCTATGTATACCAACTATGAAAATAAATCTCTTCGCTTGCAATTCTGATCCAATCCTTTATGGCTGAAATGCGACTGTGGGTAAAATTTAATACTTAAAGGACGTTCTGTTAAATACATTGCAATTTAAAGACAACCTTTGTACATCCCTGTTAGACTTAAAATTTATTGAGTTATTTGAGAATTTTCAACAAAAAAAAACAAATATTGTCACAAAAATTTCTTCACATATCTGCTTGAGTTCAACTGTTTTACTGCTTCATTTTATGATAACTATTAGAGACGAGTATATTGTAAGGTTTAGTGTAAGGTGTTTGGAACAACTTTGCGCTCCTGATTCTAAGAGACATGAAAGAATGGATTGTTAAAAGTGAACCACCATCACTTGGAGGATAAGGATTAAGAGAAAGATTATTGGAACACGGAATGTCAAGTAAGTTAGTTGGTTGAAAGTCAGGGTCGGTGAAGTGACTTGCATCTTTGCATCGGTGATCTGAAAGAAGACATGGGCTGTAAGAAGTCAAGTTTAGTAAGAACTAGCCACTGGGTGGCTGACCTGGTGTTGCCCGTGCCCATGGTGTAAGGCATTAATCTAGTGTAAAATTTTCAGCAGGTTTCAAATATGTTGAAATTTTCAATCTATCCTTAACGATTCAGATTTTACGAAAAAGAACAAAACAATGCCAGTCAAAATGTTTTTAGTTTTTTGCGAATGTCTATGTGACGTCACAATCTCTTGGGAAATATAAAAGATACTCAATAAAAAATATTTATATATTTGAAGGAAATCATATTTTTAGGTATCGATCTAATGTAAAATTTTCTGCAGATTTTAAATCCGTTGAAATTTTTACTCCATCTTTAAAGGTCTAGGAGATAGAAAAAGATCTTTATAACTCCAATTAAAAGATTATTTTTGTTTTTTATGAAAGGAAAAATAAATTTAGAATATGATCTTTTATGCTGTTGCATTCTAAGGAAAACCATAATATTAAATTTCATAAAATTCATTTTAAAATGGTCTAGATTGAATTTTAAAATTTGGACTACCTGTGTGCTCAAGTCCCATTACTGTAAGTGCCATTTATTCGTAAGGACTTTGCAGGCAGAGGGAAAACAGACAAGCACTTCCTTTTATAATTATAGACAGTGCCATAACTAGCCATTCCTGTGCAAGTACTTGCATTTAGGCCCATTATTAATTGGGTATTATTTCAGCAAATTCATTAATTATGTTATCATAATTAGTATTTTTAAAGATACTGTATTCTATTGAAATAATAGAACGCTTGGATAGTCGTTCTTGTCCGATAGTTGATCTTAAATAACATTATATTAATTTCAACTTGCTAAAACGAAGTAATAGAAACTGGAAGAGTTGCAAATATTCGAAGAGCGACATTGATATTTGGGTAAACCTCAATTAAACCAAAATCATGAAGAGCCTATAGAAGAATAAGCGAAGATGCAGTTTCTATATTTTGTAGAAGAGTCGTTTCTTGAAACTTAAAACTTTCAATTTCACTTGTGAATTCATACTTTTTTAAATCTTTGCTATATTTATATAATAGCGATCTGCAGCCAAATATTTTTAAATAATCGGCAACACTCATGTATGGTAATGGCAATGCCATTGAGAAAGCAATAATCGTCGTAGATAGTTTTCATTTTTGTTTACCCCAATCTATTTGAGACAATAGTGTGTCAAGAAAACTGTAAATTTGTATTTTAAATAATTCTTTGGGTGTCAAGTTATTTCCTTCATCTGGTGTTCCATCTATTTCCATTATCTTAACTCTTCTCTTTGGGTTCTATCTTTCTCTTTTGGGCCCCCTTCCAAGTGGGCCCTGTGCTGGTTCACCTGTTGCTCCTGCCTAGTTACGGCTCTGATTATAGATATATCTGTATGGTAAGGACCTCCGAACCATGGAATCCCATCCTGCCGACCTTTAAATTTTATAAATTTTAAAGCTGTTGGGTGGCAGGAGTGTCTCAAGTGGTGTAAGGCATTCAATCAATTAATTCCTTGGGGTTGAAGAGTAATATTGGGTTCACAAATGGAGAAGTATAAAATTTCATAAAATAATTTTAAATCCTTCAACGAAGTTGGCAAGTTATATTAGTACATTGCAAGGTCAGTGTAGAGTGTAAAGACAGACTGAACTATTCTAAGAGACTTGTGAAAGAACGAATAGTTAAAAATGAATCTTCACTAGATGAGGATTAAGAGAAACATTGGACCAGTGGCTCTATCAAGAAATTCATTGGCAGACAGTTTCTGAAGTAACATGGATCTTTGCACCTGCGATCTGAAAGAGCAGGTCTATTAAAAGTCAAGGGTAGGGAGATGAAAGAAAGTGCAAGATATATTGAGCCATGTGGCTGTACTTGTGAGACAGACTACCAGGTGAAAAGGGGAGTTAGTCTGGAGCGTTAAGGGATTATCTGTAGAAAGAAATACATTTTAGGTATTTCATATGTACATATATGAAACAATACCGAAAATTAACCCTCTAAAATTTACTTCTTACTAAAGATAAGTCCCTTTACATTCCACAGGTACAGCCGCATGACTCAAATTCTCTTGTTGCCCTCTTTCATCTTTGAACTTTGTCCACCTCTCTAACCTTGACTTCTAACACCTGCTCTCTTTTCAGGTTGTGGTTGCTAAGATCCATGTTACTTCATAGACACACAGACTATCTACCAATGAACTTTCTTTGATGGGTCCTGTGTTCTAATAATCTTTTTCTTAATCTTTATCTCCTGAAGAGTTCATTTTTAATTAATTTTTTTCATAAATCCCTTAGAACAAGGAGCTCAGAGCCATTCCAAACACCCTACAATCAGCACCAAAACCTGCCTTTTACTGTGATTATGTAATTTGTCAACTTTATTGAATGACTTAAACTATTTTTTAAGGAATATTTTCTGCCTCCCACTTGTGAATACAACACTACTCATCCCAAATAGATCATTGGACCTATTGCTTAAAACGTTCATTTTAGGACTGCAGCTAAGAAATCTTATGACATAGCATCAACTAAAGGAAGTAAACTCAAAGAAAGTAAAAATATTTGTTCTGTTGGACATTACACTTATTACTGACTTGGTGAATGAGAAATCATGACCTTGATCTGCTGATTCTAAAGTAACAAGAGTAGATAAAACTCCTGCCATTTTTTAGTGTAAGAGGTCCTTAAATTTATTGAGAATATGATGCAATCCTTTGGGACCTTTAACTTATTAGCTTTTTGAGTGTGGAGGGTGTCATTAGGATAATGCAAGTGCTTTTGTGTTTGAGTTCGAAATGAGACATATTCCATTCTAATAGGAGAGATAAAAGTTCCTTTTTTTATGTGCATCCAAATCAGTTAAATGCACACAAAAATTAAATAAGATTTTTAAATAATTGAATTTTTATTAATTTGTCACCTTTTATGTGTTTAAACTTGTTAGACATGTCAGTTGCTAAATAGAATTGATTTGTACTAAGCAATATACATATACTAAGCAATGAGATGGCGTTGCACACAACTTTCTGGAAGACAACAAAGAAAGTTAATCCTGGGTATTGTTGCTTTTATCATATTTGAACAATATTTTTACGTAAATTCATAGTATTTGAAATTCTAGATTTAAAACTGGATACGTTTAAATGAGGAGATTAAATTCAATTTTTGTTACTCAACTTGTTTTAAATGCTCAACTGGAATGTTAATTTAAACATAAATTGAAAATATTATTTCTACAAATACACAGAAAAATTGGTGGGACGACAACTTTAATAATGTTTTTTTTTGTCTTGCTATAAGCATTAAAATCCAAAAGTTTTTAATTTCAAAGGAGACATCTGGGGTTGCAAAGTTTTCCCCTGAGAACCCACAAATTATGTTTTACTCAAGTTTTATTTTTACCAGCATACTAATGTATACAAGTATTTTCGTTTATGAACAATAGGTTCTTTCTGTTCAAACTCAATTGATTTGCATTCAGGAAGATTTATAAAGTTAGCTAGGAAGTGAAGGGCATAGTACTTGTCCGTAACATATTGAAAACAAATATTAAATATTTAGATTCTTATTATAAGTTGTGAATCCTCTTGATAGGGAACCAGTTCAAGTATCCAACCTTTACACTAGAGAAGATGTTAAAAAATTAATTGAAAACAGTGTTTTGATATGCAATATGTTTTAAAGACAACTTATGTTGATAAACAGATTTGGTACAAAGTTCCAGGATTTCGGGTATAAGCAACTACTGACTGGTGTTAGTTACCTGTCATTGTCATTCTGTGTCTTAAATCTGAATTCATACTCTATAAATATATCCTTGTAAACCTTTGAAGTATTTCTATGAAAGGATATGACACAACATTTTTACTCTCTGAAATTCAAAGCTATTGTAGCATTTGGAATTTTTCTTTAGTACCATTCAGATATTTCTACTATAGCACTTGGAATAATGAAATTTGGCACACAGGTTATCCTAAAGGTGATAGAATAAAACTCAAAGCCCAAATTTTAAGATTTAATCTAGAACATTTTTAAATTAATTTATTAGCTTTTTCCCTTGTGGTTCTTTCGGATGTTTGTTTTTCTCCCCTATATTTTCTTTTGGATGCATATGCCTAGTTTCCATGGTGCATGATAGTTGTCCAATGATGTCACTGGGCTTTTTTCTCCCACTGCTTTTGGATGCGTGCAAGTGTAGCAATATTTAATTTTTATCACTTATGCAATTTTTTGTTTATTACTGTTTAATTTGGTTTTGTCGGAATCAATAAGGTTGACTTTTTAAAAGCATAACTTAGTTACGGGCAACACCATGCATGTACTGCTAGTTTTACTAATAAATTCTAGATAATAATGTGTTTGTTATTCATTAGGGAATTAATCAGGGCTAATTTTTCTAAAGCTTGTTCTAGTTAAAATGTTATTATTTCAAAACAAGCATTGCTCTTTTAAGTGTAATATTTCACTAAAAAATATTGCTTGAAATTTTATGAACTGTAGATGTGGCTGCAACTTGAATATTTAGAAAACATTTTAATCCAAATTTTCCATGTATTTTGCTGACTTAATCTGTTTATTCCTTTTCATCCAAGAGTTGTAATATTTTTTTCACATTCATATTTAAGATCTACTTATCTTGTTTCTTAATGAAAATAAATTGTATTACACAAATTTTCAGTTTATATTTACGATATCTTTTTTAGGCAAGTTGGCAAAGAACTTTTGGTACCTGGCGGTACTAAAGTTTTAGATGCAAAAGGAAAAATGATTATTCCTGGTATGTTTAAAAGTTATATTTGCTGTATTTAGTCATTTATTTTGTAATTGAAAATTTGTTAATTTCTAACACGACTTTATGTAGTTCATATATATTGAACTGTGAACTATCAAGTTTTTAATTTAGTAAATATTGTGAAAAATCTATGCCAAAAAACTTTTATAGTTGACTTTCTGAGTAAATTACAATTGTCTGAAAGCATATAATCTAAATTTTAAAAGGGAACTTAAAACATTTGAAAATAAACATATTTTTTAAGAGAAAAAATTAAGTATGGTGCAATAAACTTTTAAAAATATAAAATTGAACAATAATTTTTTTAAAAGTATTTTAACATTAATATTAAAACAAAGTGAATATCTGGTCTCTTGAAAAATATTTTCTTGTTTTTGTTCTCGTTGATTTAATTAACTTTTTCTTACAATATTTCAATGCTATATACATAATCTATATCAAAAGCAATGCAATTATATTTTCATTAAATTAAAGTATCTATTATTTTAAATTTTTACTATAACAATTGGTCTTACTTTTAATAAGTTACTTTAATTCATTCTTCGTTAATCCAAAAGTCCTGTTTAATTGTTAATCTAAGACGCAGTGTCATAAAATGCTTGGTGTATATAAGATGCAATATTTGTTGAAATTAAAAATGATATAATTGAGCATTTAGTATAAATAAATGTTAATTTAATTTGCTAACTGGTCACTAGTAAATTACAGTTTAGCTAATTCATATTTAAATTAAAGGAATTGGGTACAAACTCAAAATGTGTGAAGTTTTTTTCTTGTAGAAAACTTTCATATCTTGTTTTAAAATTGAATTTTGTTCACTATAATAGTTTATATATTGTTAAAACAGGTGGAATAGATACTCATACTCATTTTGAATTTCCCTTCATGGGAACAACTTCTGTTGATGACTTTTATTCTGGCACAAGAGCTGCACTTGCTGGTGGAACAACGATGATCTGTAAGTCCAGAGTATACAATAATTTTAGCTAAAATTTAGAGCTGAATCCTATGCTTTAAATTTTTCTTATTCTGAAATCAGCATTCTGGTTGTAAATGTTTTTATTAAAGTGTTATAGGAAATTTAAAATAACATTTTTATGAAAATCAGTAAAACATTTTTATCCCCTTTTTTAAATTAACTTGCAGAATTGAGCAAAATCAACTGATGAAAACTTCTTTCAATATCTTTTTTGTTTTGTCAATGATGACTGTGAACATCTTCTTACATCGTAGCCAGGATTGGGTTCTTTCATAGCGTATACTTCTTAATAACACATACTATTTTTAGATGAATTACACCTTTATTTAAACGACGACACACACACACACAAAATATATGTACAACAAGTGATAGGAACAATTATTTACACATCCTACGTTTCTACCGAATAGACGACACTCAGCGTTCTTTTGTATCGACCATCGTTCTTCGTCTCGGAAGCGTTGCGCGCCAGTTCGGCTTAAGGAGCGCATGCACGGATCATGACACCTTCCCCCTAAAAGATTTGATTGTGCCTTTCATAGACCTGTCAAATCCACATGTCAACACTTCTAAACTTAAAACATCTAACAATCACAAAATATTCCAGCAAAGAAAATTATCTCCTAAATTGAAAATGGTCTTCAAAGTAAAAATATTTCAACATAAATTCAAATTAAGATTGGTTAGCTAGAGAAACATAAACATCATCACAAATTTACTTTAGAACAATAATGATAAAGACAACTCTTACTCATCTCTTCCAACCTACGTACTAAATATTTTACGAAAAGTAGCATTTATCTTTTCCTCTAGAAATAGACAAATCTAAAAATATAAATTTCAGCAAAAGTAAGTAAAAGAATATATAGATACGTACATTCACTAAGCAAAAAAAATATTAAGGTAACGTTCAAGAGTATTAGCAAGTAAACATCATATAAATCAACTTTTAAAATATTAATCAATAGTAATTATTTATGCATACATGTAAAAAAAATACACATTAATCATTAAAGTTGAGAAGTACCATGTAAGGAATTAAACATAGTATGCTTTTCCAAATATATACAATTTAATCTCATATCATCATATAGATCTTAAAGTTCGGTATTTAAGAATTTAAAGAAAATTCAAATTAAACAGTCATAATGTTCGTGATAGTTCAAAAGTTATTATTCTTTGGAACGTCTTCAGCATCACCAAAATCAATGTTCACATCATATATCATATGCTTTTTGATGATCGTTGCGGGTCCAGTCCATCTAGCATAGACATTATTTTCACTATTTGGACTCTAACTCTGTGACCTTCCTTAAATTCTTTGTGACAAGTCTTCCGGTTATGGTAGAATGCATAAGCTCGTTGCTTGCCAACAGCTGCGAGTCCTGCGTATTCAGTAGCTTTTTCCAACTTTATCTTCAAGTCATTCAGATAGTCTGTTACTGAGCATAGTTGTCCTAAAGGGATAGGGGTTTCATCAGTCCATGTCGTTTTCAATATGGACAAAGGGCCATTAGGACGTCGACCATAGAGCATCTGGAACGGGCTGACACCAGTCGTAGCATTGAGAACTTCTCGGTACGCCCATAGTAGATAGGGTAGATGCTTCTCCCAGTCTTGAGAAAACTCTCTGATGGTATGGTGTATCATTCCCTTTAAAACAGAGTTAAATCTTTCCACAAGGCCATTCGAGCTTGAATGGTAAGGGGTAGAAAATCTTGGTGAAGATCCAATCCTCTTCATAACTTCTTGGGTCAAAGATGCTGTAAAATTAGTCCCTTGGTCTGATGCAACGATTTGAGGAATTCCCGTACGAGTAAAGATCTGCAACAACGCTTCACATGTTGATTTGGCACTCAGAGTCTTTAATGGTACTGCTTCGGGCCACCTCGTGCATTGATCAACGGCACAGAGTACGTATTTGTAACCTCGGCAGCTTGGTTCCACAGGTCCAATTAAGTCAACATTGATTATCTGGAATGGTTCGTCTGGACGAGTTACTGGCGTAATAGGAACTTCATCAAAGGGACGCTTCTTAGCTTGAAGTTGACAGGAAGTGCAAGTGTTGCAATAATCATTAACATCTTTCTTGATCCCAGGCCAATAAAAGGAGTATTTTAACCGTTCAGCCGTCTTCTTGGTTCGAAGGTGAGCTCCCCATAAGCTTGGATGAGCTAACTCCAAAAGTGGTTTTCTTCTTTCGTTGGGAACAACTAATTGGTGAACACCTTCTCCTAGAATTTTATCTTTATGATATAAAAATGTGTCGATAACAAGGAATCTATTACTTCCGTTCTTAGCATCTTGCCAACATGATCGTAAAGATGGATCGTTTAATTGTTGATTTCGGAACATTTCTGAATCCGAAATAGAGTTATTTCGTTTGATATCATCTATAGAATTATCCTTAGACAATAATGCACAACATTCAATTGTTTTCTTAACCGTTTCCTCGAATTTCTCCTTAACACTACTTTCATTATCATGGTCAAATATTTCACAATAATCTTCAATTTCATAAAAAGGCATTTCATTAAGACTATCATTAATAGCATTTAAATTATTGCATTCAAAATTTAAACCTTGCTTATCATCTCCATTTAACTCTTTATAAGCACTCAATGACAAAAGGACATCATTGCATAATTTATCAACCATGGCACATGTAATGTTAATAGGGGACTTAAATTTACCATCTTCAGAATACTTCGATAAAGGTAAATTGATGAGAGGGGCTTTTAAACTTTGTCCAAAAGCTGACGTGAGAATTACTGATCCTTGAGTCGTTCTATACATTTTGGGCACGATATCAGTCTTAACAACAGTTAATTGTGCACCAGTATCTGCGACAGCATTAATTAAATTACCCTCACAAGTAAGCTTAACAATCGGCAAGTCATCGCATAATTTGTTTCGGTTTTTCTTTTCTTTGTATACGTTCGAAAAACATTTGGTAGAAATCTTTGCGGTTAAGACGTTAGATTCATTTTGATTTTCGACTTTATTAAACCTCTTCGTGTCTTCATGCAAAAGCTCATTGTGAAATTTTGAATTACATTTGGTGCAGCGTAATCTCGAAGTACAGTTTCTGGTAAAGCAATTCTTTTCAAAACAAAGAAAGCAGCGATTTGTATCTTTTAAACTATTTTTTTTGTCTTCGGGAGTTATCAAGCATTTTTCCTTAGCATGAGTTTCGCTTCCACAAAATAAACAAAAACATTTGACGGTTGCAATTTTGTTGATTTTATGCGTTCGTTCTGTTTGGCGCCGACCTTGAAAGGACTGTGAGGAAGGAAATGGTTTATTTTTTTCATCGTGAGTATTGAAATGCTTGTTCGGCGAATTATAAGAGTTGTTATGGTAGTTCTTATCATACGAAAAATTTTGTACCATTTCTCTGCTTTGCAGTTCTAATTTCAGAAAACACATTAATTCGTCAACATTAAAATCTTCTTGCTTTTTGTCGTGCTAAATCACGGGGGATATTTTTTAGTAATAGCGGGTGAAATAAATTTCCGTATGATTCCGTTTTAATTCCTAATGAATTCAGTGACCTGATTTGTACATTACAAGTATCATATAATTTTCTCAATGAATAAATGTCACTCGAACTTCGGACAGGTTGTAAATTTAACAGTTTATTCATGTACGAGCTAATGAGAATGTCTTTTCGACCAAATCGTTCTTTGAAAATTTGAATTGCTTCGTCGTAATTCTCGGGGGATAATGAAAATCCTTCAACGGTTTTTAAAGCTGCGCCGCTCAATAGACTTAGCAAATAATTAAACTTATCAATTTTGGATAGTTCGTTATTTTGATTTATGGCAGTATCGAAAGAATTAAAGAATGTTTGCCATTCTTGAGAATTCACGTAGAATTTATCAATCGTAATTTTTGGTAGCTTAACGTTAAAATCAGATCTTTGGTTAACAACTTCAGAACCAATAGACATATTACTAGCATCATTAGAAGAACCATCAGAAACAGTATTGTTTGCATTTCGACTTTCTTTTAATAATTTGAAACCTCTGTAATTCCATTTTGCGATTTTTTTTTTTCTTCATAATCGAGCGTACTTTCGATTTCAGTTTCAATGTCTTTAACATCAGTTAAAATCTTTAACTTTTATATCTAAAGCTTTCAATGCAGCTGATTTTACTTTGAGAATTTCTAATTGTTCTTCTAGATTTTCAATATTACTAGAACCAATTAACGATTCAATTGAGCTAGTGACTTTCGTTATGGCTGAACGTACAACTTTTCTTTCTTTCCTTAGTTTCGGTAGTTCTGTTTCAGCCATTTCTGTTAAGAGTCTTAACTTCTTCTTAGACAGAATAAAATGTGTAAAATTCCTCCTACCTTTTCTGTTGAATCGTCGGACGTAACGTGTAATCCAATAAAATAGCCCGCTTTTCTGACACCACTGTGAACATCTTCTTACATCGTAGCCAGGATTGGGTTCTTTCGTAGCGTATACTTCTTAATAACACATACTATTTTTAGATGAATTACACCTTTATTTAAACGACGACACACACACACAAAATATATGTACAACAAGTGATAGGAACAATTATTTACACATCCTACGTTTCTACCGAATAAACGACACTCAGCGTTCTTTTGTATCGACCATCGTTCTTCGTCTCTATCATGCGTCTCAGGGAAGCGTTGCGCGCCAGTTCGGCTTAAGGAGCGCATGCGCGGATCATGACAGATGTGCTCCTTAGTCAATATAAGGAAACCCCATGAAGAATCCCTAACAATCTAAATGTTTTAAAACCAACGATGCCAAAAAATGTAACTGTTTCATGAGAAAAGTTTCTTTGGCCAGTGTGTCACCTCAAGTCAGAATGCTATATGGTAAGTTTTTAGCCAGTTTACCACTGTAACGGTTGTCCAAAACGACCATGTGCCATTAAACTTAAACCAACCATTATCATAAGGAAGGGATATATTATTTCTCATACCCAGATATCATCTTTTAACAAGGAATGCAATAGCCATTGTGATAGTTAGTGCAGACATGTGATAGTTTTAGGATATCTTTTGAGAAATTTTCAAGAGCTTCCCACATTCTGTAGGAAGTGATAAATATTTTTATGATGAGAAACTGGTGGAGTTTCCTCCTTTTTCTGAGAAATTTCATAAAAGCTTACTTTAGGTAATCTGTTCCTTTAGGGAAGTTCTAATTCTTAAAAGGTTCAAATGTCAGTATTGTGTGTAAATATCTTTGATATGCTCATAACAAAACTCATGTTTCATTTAAATTTATCTCCCTTAAAGTGGCTATATTTTTGCACAAAAGAATTATGAGAAGCAGCAACAAACTTTGAAAATAAACTAAGGGCCTGCTCCTTTTTAGATTTTAGCTCGAATGTAGTACTGTGCTAGTTATTTCCTACAGATCTGGTATATCATCCAGTTGTGTAGATTATAGGAATTTTAAACTTTCATTGTACTGCTATAACCTGTACATAATATTTCTATTATCTTGTAAGATTTCAACCTTTAACTTCTATTTAAATTTTAACGATGAGTAAGTGCAAATAATTTGAGTCATAAAAATAGACATAAATCTTTTTGGAACTAATTGAGTCATAATGACCTTTAAAGTGAAAATGGTGGCTGGCTAAGATTGGGTCATAATAATCTCCTTTCGAAAAGATGAAAACGGTACGAGTGTACCTACTGTATTGGAAAAAGATATCAATGAAATGAACTCGTCTGATCAATTAATTAATCGCTGTTGAGAATATTTAAAAAATTATTGTGTGATTTCTAAATAAATTGGACTACCATTATAGATAATACCAAATGGGAACTTGAAACTTTTTGTAGTGGTCCTGTATGTAACCTACATCTTCTGATACTCAAATGTTGAGTATTGAATTCAGTTATAAAAGTATTCATTAATTATTTTAAGATGTATACAGATTTTGTTAAAATAGTTTCTTTCAAAGAGTTTTGTTCAATGTTTAAATTATTAAAGTAAATACCAATTAACAAATTATTAAAGTAAATACCAATTAACAAATGCTCTAGACAGCCTAATTCTTACTGACTTGTTAAATGGATAATACAGAGAAAAGTTACTTATAAGTCAGATGGTTAAAGGTTATTGTTCGAATTTGTTCTTGTAAAGAAAATAGATAAGTTTGTTTATTATAGGTGCATTGTTTTATAGTTCATGTTACCTTTAGAAAGTTTTTGACATGTAAATAATGGAATGTATGTTCGGATTTCAAACCAAGCGGTAAAGCCAAAGTTACCTTGTGTTACTATTTTGGATACTGTAAATCACTCTAAGCATAGTGTTTAGTGAAAAACATTCTGCAAAAATGTCTTCTCGAACTTAGTGTATTGTTAGTGTATATTCTCATACCCAGGGAAAACGAAGTTACGCCAGTGAGGAATCACTGGCGTAACTTCGTTTTCCCCAGAATTCACACAATGATCAACAAGGAACAGAAGGACAGTACCTCCTAAGGGCTTGTCACTGGCAGCTCTCAAATATGGGGATGAATATTAGCTATTAGCTGTCATTTAAAAGGATGATAAAATCGGATATAGCATCTACTGAGCTACTCTAGGAAGGAAGAATGTGATGGTACAACTGTTGTACTTGCCATAGTCTTAAAATGGTTGAACACCACACGCACAGTTTTACTCGGCTTTGAAGTTTTGGTTTTCAATACTGATAGAATCTAAGCTGACTCTTAAGATGTGATCACTTGTATCCAAACCCTTATTTAATGAACCTCTGAGGTTGAAATTCAGAAAATATAATTATATAGTGCAGTGTTCATAAAGCATCAGAATCTTAAGGTTTTTTAAAGATTTCATTCTGAGAAAATTAGAACAAGAATTTCATTCATACTCGAATTTTACTCTATGTACAATTTTAACAACCATCATGAAAAATTTATTGTTTCTTATTTTAATGTTTCATTTTAAATTGACTATTTCTCTTTTTAATCTAACTTATATTTATTGAATTTTATTTGTTACCTTGACAAATGTTACTTATTTTCAGTGGATTTTGTATGTGATAAAGAATCATCTTTGTTGGAGGCTTATGAGAATTGGCGTAATATGGCTGATGGGAAAGTATGTTGTGACTATGGTCTGCATGTAGTAATATCGTCTTGGAATGAAAATACTGAAGAAGAAATGGAAATTCTTACTAAAGAAAAGGGTAATACAATGTTTTTTATTGGATTAGTTTAAAGCGTATTTTGTTAAATTTTCTAAACTATTTTGCTATAGTTTCTATTTTTTGTATTAAAATCTCTTTAAAGTGATCTAGGAATTTGTCACTTAGTAATCATGACTGAATTTTCAATAATTAGTTTTATGATGAGAACTCCAATTAGCAAAGAAAATTGCTTGTTCTCGATGTTTTTATCCCCATGCACTCAAAGGTCAGCTCTCGAATAAATACGATAGATTGATAGCGTGCTATTAAAATGTAGGCAGAACATAAGTTGAGCTGCACTTCCTTTGCAAATTCAGTTGATTATTGGGAAGCCACTAACAAACATAGCACCAATCTGCTACAGTCACTTTTTGCTTGTTATGAAATTTCTTGCAAGTTATTGAAAATAATTGTACTCAATGTTTATTGAAATACTCCTATCTCTTAACTTTTTTTTTACCTCTAAGTAGAATTCTCATTTTGTATTAGTTTATCAGAGTAACTGTTTAGCTTTTACTTTGTCTTGCATTTTACACTCAAGTTAGTGAAGTGTTTTTCTCTTCAGAAATGTAGGCGCACTTACATTTAACAGTGCAAGTTTTTATCTCTTATAGAGATCAATATAAAAGCTTTTATAGTTTTTAATCAGTGTTTGAAAAAGTAAGGTTCACATGAAGGGATATCAGTTTCCACTAAACCAAAATGTGTAAATATAAACTTGAATCAATTTTTGATAGTATCTTGGAAAACTGCTTTTTAACCTTTTTTATATTATATGTGTCAATAATTAAATGTTTCTGAAAATTGGTTCTTTCTAATATCAAAATATTTTTCTGTAGGTGTAAACTCCTTTAAAATGTTCATGGCTTATGAAGATTTGCAGATGCGTGATAGGGATCTTTTAAAAATATTTGAAGCTTGTGCTAAAATAGGAGCCTTAGCCCAAGTTCATGCAGAAAATGGAGATATTATCTCAGCGGTAGGATTTTTAAGTTACATTCAATAATATAATTACTGATTTTTGTTTTACCCTTTGGTTTAAAATTTTACAGTACAAAAAAAAACCTGAATGATATTTGTAATTAAAATTTTTTTTATTTTATTAGAATTTGTTGTATTGTGGAATTTATAATACTACGATTATCACTCCATATTATAACTGCTTAATGGATGTAAAGTTATGATTTGTATCACAGTTTAGCTCGGACTCGCGTTTTCTTGAAAAACCACTTGCACTACATGGTCTATCCCTTTAACAAAAATAATTGTTAGACAAAAACTAAACCCAGAGAATTACACTCTTACTCAGTATTCAGTTAAAACTGAAGTTACTTGTCCTCAACTGGAGCTTTAAGCTTAAATAATTGGAAAATCATTTAAATTATTTTAAACTTTGAAAATCCTGTTATTGAAACAGTCATTCGCAGCTGCAATCATTGCACTCATCCTACAAATCTGTTGTGTAAGAAACGTTGTTCAATATTTTGACATAAAGGTAACTTATTACATACAATTGAATAATTTCCAAACTAAAATTATACCAATGCAGAGGGTCAATTTAGCATTACTTACAACACTGAATAGTGACTGCAATTTTCTTGTTAATCATGGCAATTCCACAATTTTAATTAAACTATCGAGATATGAAAGGACATTCTTAAAATGAAAGTTGTTATACAAGCTTTTGGTTTTCACTGATCATAAAATTTCAAAAATGAGGGCGAAAAGATTTTTTGAAAAGGGTTTACTCTTAATATTGAAATGTATTGGAATTTTGATAACTTTTCATTCAGAAATCTATGGAATTAAAAGTATTCAAAAATATGTGTTAATAACAATGTTTAATTTCAAATGCTGTATTGAAAGCTTTTATTACATTACATTTTAATATGTCTAACCATATAAACATGTTGTTTATTTTGTGTTCAGAATTGTAATAAGACATCAAAATTATCAATAGCAATTCTGTTTTGAATAGTATTTTCTGCAATTGCCAATACCATCCTTTCCAAATCTTTAACTCACTTTTTACTTAAGCCCCAACAAATGCATCATTAGAATCTGAAGTGGGGTAAATAAGTTTGATGCATCAATCCTTGCCAATGCTTCTGATTAGAGCAGGTATGGTGAAGATAGTGTCTGTCCTTGATACACCTATGTATTTGAATGCAATGGATCATAGGTTTTGTCGAATACAGTAACTCCTCAATATATTGTGCTTCTTGAGAGACAAGAGAAAGCGCTGTATACTGAGGGGAGCATAATACATAGGGTTAAGAAAAACGTGCAAAAATAGATACTTTAAATTACAAAATTTTAATTAATATTATGAACTACAAGTAAACCAAAAAAAATTGGCTGTAAAACTTTTAAAAATCCTTATTTGGAAGAAAAAATAATAATTTCTTTTCTCCGCATTTTCACGTGACTGGAATGCATGTTGTCTTGTTACCAATGTATGTTATCACCAGGTGCTCAGAATGCTTTTGTCTAATCAGGGACACTGATTCTCTGTGTAAGAAGAGTTGTGTGACCAATCTATTCTCTCTAAGTCAGTTATTCATTCAAGACAGGCTTCAACTTCCCAAGATCTTTCATTCACCTAGCCTGTAATTTTCACAAACAGGGATTGGATTATTTTTACAAGATAGAATTGAAAAGACAGTGGTCAACAGATTTATTAATTTCAGTTAAAGTCGTCTGAAGATCAGTTGACCTACTGCAAACTGCACTCACAATTCTAATAGGTGTAACCTTTATTTACACTGTTGTCTGCATTTTCCTTTCCAATATAACTGAGTGATTCCAGTCTTAAGAGCTTCTTTGAAGAAGTCATTTTCAATTTTCTAAACTCGTTTTGGAGTTAGATAATGAACCTCAACCCTCTTTTATGATATTGGTGAGTTACCCCTTTGGGGATTTCGCATAGTAAGCTGAGCATTGGGAAAAGGTTAAGATAACTGCTTGAAGCAAGTTACTGTTATTTCAAAGACAGACTACAGTCTGAGAATTCCATATTCTGCAAACTGAAAATTTATTTTGGACAAGAGAAGAGTGATGGGCCAAATGTGTTGTTATTAATCAAGACGTTACAACAGATTTGCTGCAATCCGACAGCAATATAGAAATAAAAACAAAGTCGTTTTGGTTTAAATAGTTCTTTCATTTTACAAAAATTCCAGTGTTCTGTTTTCTTTTCTGTTTCAAAATTTCATTTTATCATTTGTAAAACTAATTATATTGTAAAAGTCAAAAAATTGGGTCTTGAACACCTATTTATGCATTCCATGTCTTAAACCTTATTATCGTTTAGTTGAAAAAAATATTTAATTCTTATATAGTATTTTTCTTTTGAATACGTGTAATATCTTTGAAAATTTTGCCTTTATAGAATCAGGAAAAACTTCTGAAATTAGGTATTACTGGACCTGAAGGTCATTTGTATAGCAGACCAGAAGAAGTGAGTATTATGTACTGGAGGTTTTTAATTTCACAAATTTTCACTTTTCTATAAAATGGTTTTGCGTTATGGTAAAAGTATTGATTCTGAAGCTATCACTGCCACCATCAATGATTATTCACAAAATTTCATGGGCTATTTGAATGTGACCAATCTTAGTTATTTCACCTAAAATGTATATAATATGAAAACATCTGTATACTAACACTTAAATGAGAAAAATCAAGAATTTTAATTCAAAACCTTCTGAAAACTAATTTTAAGTAGGTAATCCCTGGATGATGTGCTAATGATATGTGCAGACGGAAATTGCAGACTAGTCATTTTACTTTTAACATAAATATTAGTTTATTTTTAGTTAAAATGCTTATATATTCCATGATTTTTAGCATCCAACTTTTTATGAATCATATTTTATAACTCGAACAACTTCAAGTAAATGTTGCTTGGCCAAATATGGCCTCTTTATACCTTAAAAAGCCAACTCAGCCAACCAAGTTTTTGTTGTGTAAAAGTGTCGCCTATTTTCTGATTTAGTGGTTTATTGTCTTGCTTATTTTTAATGAAAATACATTTATTGCTTCTGATTTTGTAGGTTGAAGCTGAAGCAACAAATCGTGCCATAGTTCTTGCCAATCAAGTCCATTGCCCTCTGTACGTTGTTCATGTCATGAGTAAATCTGCAGGTGATATCATTGCAAAAAAGAGACAAGAAGGTATTTTTTATTCATTAGGTGTTTATAAAGCCATTGTTAATATTAATGTTTAATAATTCATTTGAATTTCAAGTATTTTTACAAGTTGTACTATATTTGAAGAATAAGGAGTTGGGTCAGATTCCAATGTAATCAGGTTGACTTGAAAAATATATATATTCTAGAAAGTGCAAGTTAAATTTATGAATCAATCTTTTAGATGGAATGAAATAATTTTCCACTTTTATATGCAAGTTTCCTATTCCTAATACTATGGATATAAAGATATGTTAAGTGTATTAAATTTGTTTCAGTAATGGATACTCAGTTTTATACTGAATGATTTTGAAAAAGATGAAAATATTTTGGTTTTCTGGTTATCATTTAGAGCCACATATTTATTACAACATTAAGTTCTTGTCATTCAGTTGAATCATTATTTTTGTGTTTGCTTAAGTTATATTACACTAAATCTGTAATATTATAAAGGGAAGTGTTTGTCTGTTTATTATTTTTTTTACGGCTGCAAAGTCCTGACGATTCTATGGCACTTACAGCAATGAGATTTGGCACACAGGTAGTCCAAATTTTTTGCAATTTTTGGGTCGCGGCGAATTTTAAAATTCAATCTAGAACATTTAAAAATGAATTTAATGAAATTTAATCATGATTGAATGCTACAGCAGAGAATAGATCACATATTCTAAATTTATTGTTTTAATTTCCGTTTTGATTTTGCGCGGATAAATAATGTTTCAGCCAGATGATAAAAACAAACAATCTTTTAACTGGAGTCAACTAGTTATTTTTCTATCTCCTAGACCTTAACGGTCTAATAGAGTAATTTACCTAACGGTAAGATAGAGTAACAATTTCAACGGATTTGAAATCTGCGGAAAATTTCACTTTAGATCGAAACCAAAAATATGATTTTCTTTAAATAAATAATTTTTAAATTGAATATATCTTTTATATTTTCGCAAGAGATTGTGACGTCACATGAAACATATTGCATCTTCTGCCCTTCGTGTTACAAAAAAAGAAACAGATTACATTTCCTGTCCTATTCCATTTCAGGGAATGAGAGCAAAAAATAAAATACATTTTGACTGGGATTGTTAAATTCTTTTTCGTAAAATCGGAATCGCTAAAGATAGATTGAAAATTTCAATGGGTCTGAAAACTGCAGAAAATGCTACACCAGATTAATAACTTGCATCAAGGCGTTGCCCACAAACCAACACCACAGGCTAGCCATGCAGTGGCTAGTGTGTATATATATAATTTTAATTATAATTTCCTGCAAGTATGAAAGTATAATATATATCAAATATGAAAGTAATCGGCACCTTAGTGTTACAATAGTCAACCAACCCATTCTAGTATTTTAAAAAGAAATAAACCCAGCTTTATAGTTATATGTAGATGATTTTTGTGTGTTAAAAGTGAAAAAAAAAATGAAATTTGTATGAACTTCATATGTAATGTTTTTCATGTTCTTAAAAACTGTTTAATTTGTTAAGATTACTTGTATATAAATAATTTATATGCCTATTTATATCATGCATCATGTTGCTGAAAAGATTAGATATATTAAAAATATATTTAGTCTTGTATATATTTTAATAAGTTATTTTTATATATATTCATATTTTTATCTGCAATTTAATGTTGACTTGGTTTGATATTTATTTTTTTAATCTATTGATTTGTTTATAATCTTGCATTTGACCCAGCTTATCTGCTTATTAGACCTTGCATAAAAATTCAAATCAGCCAAAGCAATCAATATTATGCTTTAATGGGTGTTTTAAAAGGTATGAGGATATTGTATATCTTTACTTTCACTTAATCCGTCATCATTTTTACTGAAACTATTGAAAGGAAAATTACATTTATAGAATAGTTGATTTGATGTGTGATTTTTGTTTGTTAAAATATGTTTTTCACAATTAATTTGAATAATGATTAGGACTAAAAGTTTGATAATTTTGCATCTTTTTAAGTAGGCAAACTTTAATTCTGCGTAGAGGAATGTAGATCAGGTTAGTCCATAAAACTAACCTAATTTCAAACCTTTATGAAAGCATTCATGAATCCTGCATGAGGTCCTTTAATTAATCCTAGATGTGGTTTATAAGAAATTGAGAATCAAGTTTATTTTTTCCATATTAATGTTTTAGCAGGTTTAAGCATTCTCTTATATTTTACGGTCCCGTGATGAATGCTTTTTTCAAACAGATCTCTTTGAAATTAGTCTGTTTTGTGTCTTATCTTTTCATTTGGAAAATTTGAAATTGTATGCACAAGACATTTGTCGTGGTACAGCAATATATTTGTTCTTTTGCTGCAATGTATGATAAAAAGTGATCTGCTTTCATATAACGGCCTGTGGTAGCACTGTTGAAAGAGCAACAGATTAGCAACCGGAGGGTTGCAAGTTGGAATCCAACCATAGACCGTCGTGTACCAAGGGGGCTGGTGCATGTTATATCTGTTGTGGCATCACAAATGTCCTCATGTTGACATGGTGTGGAAGTTTGGAGAGTGGGATGCCAGCTCATGTGTTTCTCGCCATCTGAATGTGATTCAAAATTATGTGGCGTGGTCCTCTGATCTTTCCCTTGCGGGTTTGATACCAAATTGTTGTCAATATCCTGTTATGTTGCTCCAGTACATTAGTAAAAATACCTACCTTTTTTAAACTGAAATTCTGTGAATGAACATATTTTTGAACTTGTGACTAAGATTTTTACTGCATTTGTATGTTTTGTAGTAATATCTATTAATAATTTTCTGTATCAAAATAAATTTTTTTGCTTTGGAAATAGAACACTTAGCTTTCTTAAAAATCTCACATTTATTGCAAGGAAATTTTTTTATTTTTCACCTTCTGTATTACACTAAAGCATACTAATAATACTATATGTAGTTGTATACCCTGCACAGCATACGTTTTGCTCTATCTTGAGTGAGTTAAATTTTAAGACCGACTGTAACCATGATAGCATATTTTACATTGTTTCATCAGTTTTACAAGTTTAAATCTTTTAAAGGTTATCATGTCTATGGTGAAGCTATTGCAGCTGCATTGGGAACTGATGGATTACATTATTTTCGTAAATGTTGGCAACATGCTGCTGCATTTGTTATGTCTCCACCTCTTCGCCCAGATCCAACTACAGCCACACATTTAATGCAACTTTTATCTAGGTAAATAATTTATTGATTTTTGATTGTTGCTGTTTACCCAAGTAAGTAAAACTGTTTTCCACATCTATCAGGTGATGCTTCTGCTGTAAAATATATTTAAACTCACCCCCTGCCAGCATAAACCGTTAAAAATCTTAATTTAAAAATACAATTCTTATCGGAATAATTGTAGACTCTTCAATTTGTTCTGAACATGCACTTAAAAAGATATAGGTGTTTTTATCTATAAAATAGAGTAATAGCAATTGTAATAACAGATTAAAGCATTCCTGGTGTGTTGGAAATACAAGGGTTTCATACAGAAAGTTATCCCATGATTTCAGAAAATGTAAAGCACTATATCCTCATGCAAATTCCACCTTCAGAAAAGAAGTTTATTGTTATATTTCGAGAGCAGAGGTTCTCGAACTTTTTCAGTCATTGGGCACCTTTGAAATTGGATATTCAACACGGAGCACTAAATTTTATCTTGCATCTATGTACCGTTTTTAGTAAATAGGACAAAATAGCATTGACGATACAAGATAGTTTCGTCATTTACACTTGCAGGACATTAGATTTGACAGTTTAATTTTTTTCTTCTGCACTAATTTCCCATTGTAGATGGAAAGCACACATGAAAAAAACATTTAAAAATAAATGCAACGTAAATATTGCAATCCACAATTTGTTATTTTATTAATTTGGCATTGTTACATTTGTTACTAATTTTTACTTGGTTTCGTGAAACAAATTTAATGAGAAGGATGAGGCTGTTTCGATTTGCATACAGAGGTGACAAAGTTTGCATTTTCCAACGAAGATATAATAATGACAGTAACAAAATAATTAAATACTCTAGTGTGTCAGAGTGAGAAGGGGAACTTTGGGCTTCAGTATTTGTTGTAAGACATGCACATACTGATCCAACAGGCACTGTTACAGACACCTAATGGTCAGTGGGAACCTCTCTAGATCATCCAATAAGTAATTGTACCATTTGTCGATGACTTCACAGCACGAGACTAAACTCGCATAGACATCTGCCTTTAGCAGCATTGCATCACCATCAAAGACTGGAATGGTGTCATGCCAGACGTATATGAGGCATCGATTGTCTTCGTTGACAAATCCTGCTTCTGTCTGGGTGGAGACGGTAATCAAATCCGTGTGTGGAGGGGCAATGTGGTTAGTGCCAAGATTCCTAGTTTGTTGTACAGCATCACACATTGCAGAAGACCTGGTGTCATGGTGTGGAGACCAATTGTGTCTGATGCCAAATCACCTTTGATATCCGTTACGTGTTCTGACAGTCCAGTGTGACATACAAGAAATTTTATTGACAGTTATGCTCCCCTTCCGATGTATTTAACATCGATGTATTGGGGTCGATATTTTGATAACATCAATGTTTATACTTGTCGATGTTTTTACGTTGTCAATGTTTTATTTTTAAATGAAAAAAGTACTGTTATAAAAATTTTAAAAATAACCAAGTAGCATAATTTTCATAATCAGCGAATTGAACATACTTTTAGACCAAAGTGACCAAGGATGAAGGGTCTGAAAAGTAGGAATGCGACATCGATGTCAATCTTTCTAAACATCTATGTTTTGCTGTTGATGTAGCATCACTAGTTGCTAAACCAGTTTTAAGAAATAGGGGGAAAAGTTTAAATACACTGAATTTTAAAAACATCGATGTTTTTGGGACGATGTATTATCAACATCGATGTTTTAATTTGTAACATCGATGTTTTGATGTCGCATCCCTAGTATACGACCCAATAATATCTTACCATGGCTGACAAACTTTTCAGACCTGTCCCCGATCTAGAATGTATGGGATGCCATTGAATGAGGTGTCGCCACTCCACCCGTACCTGCTGGCAATTCCTTCCATTGCATTCTGACAATTATTTCTAGGTGCACCTTTTTTATTGTCTTACGGCCATATTCACAAGTCTCGAGTTAACTCGAGGATCAGTTGATCCGCGAGTAAGAGTTAACTCGAGGATTAGCAAGAACGGTATTCTCAAACAGCGTGTTAAGTGATCGGGGGATTAAAATGAGACGCGCGCTGTGTTTGGCTACCTCACGATCACATGGTATTGTTTACATTGGTTACGACACCCGAATCTGCATTCATACTGATCAAGCACGTACTTCGCCGTAGAATTGATTCCAAATTGTGAATAAATATGACTCATACAGCATTTTAATATGGTTTTGGGAAAAGTAATGCAAAGGTATTTAATTTCAAATTGGATTTTTATGGAAACCTAAATTTTGCAAGAAAGAATTGTACACAATGTCTTGACAGATGTATGTAATCCGATTATCTTTGTACTTGTCAGTATGGGTGTGTGCTGGTGATGTGAAAAGTGACTTGCATCGTCAATTTTCTTTCATTCGTAATAATTCAACAGAATAATTTTTATTCTACGACGAATTTGTATCTGCCATGGTCGTTTTCTACCGTTCGCTCTCTCCGGCTTAGAGGACAGAGGTGGCTCCATCTATCTTTTCGCTATGCTGCTTGTTAAGATTACGCAGCTACATTTATTTTCAATTTTCTTTTAAGCAATATTATGATGAGGACATGAGCTGCTATGCAACAGGTGCTCCGTAATGATACGTCCAATCCAGTGACCAGTCGTCGCAAGAATACTATACTTTAGCATAGGATGAAATGAGTCATCCATTTTGTTTTTGCAGAATATCCTTCGCAAAAAGGTAGTACTGCGCATGCGTAACTCTTACTCGCGAGTTAACTCACCAATTTCGGAGGATCAAAATGTAACACCGAACCGGCAGTTTAAACCACGGATCAGGACTTGTGAATACGTTTTTTTTCGTTAACTCGCGGATTATCGTTGATTCTCGAGTTAACTCGGACTTGTGAATACGGCCGTTAGAGTGTATAAATTTAAAGTGTCGTAAAAGAGTGATATTGATATCAATTGCTAACCCCCAGCCCCTTCCTCCCCTTCCAAACAAGACGGTGAATCTTCGAAATGGTGGGGGCTGCCAAATAATCTCGCATCTGTAGTCAATTCTCTCGGACTGGCCCCATCTTTTATAAAAGGTGGCATTTTCTTCATTGGTGTATCATTGGTTATTCTCCGTGAAAAATTCATCTAATAATATAAATATTTCATTGCGACTTGTAGTAGTTGGTAATGTAGAGAAGTAAATCCTCTTGAAAATAGTCCAAATATGGATAGCGTACAAATACCATAAGAATTGCCAAACCAGCAACATCGATTGATTCATCCATTTCAAGTCAAAATGTAGTGAATTTTATACGAGAAATTAAAGTAGCTTTTCATATTCTCTGCTAAGTCTCCCCGATTCGTCACAAAATTGTGTCATTTGTCAAAGGAACTGTCTCACTTTTGTAGCCAATACATCAAATATGCAATCGATTATGTCTTACACAAGGCTTGATAAGGTTTTCTGCAACAGTATGGACTTCACCAGCTTAAGCAATTTGTTAACTAAGTAAGATGCCATCAAAGCCTTTTCGTTGACAGTTTTTGAATGATAGGATATACATTTCTGGATTTTCCAGAGTTCAATATACTTCCTTCTGAAAAAAATAAGTCTTTATCCTTGCATTCTGTGGATGGACCCCCTCAAAATGACTATGCATTTTTGCTGGAAACATCGAACTATTTGGCAAGATATTGCCACAAATCACTCAATGAGGTTTATTATTGGTCTCTGCAAATCCAATATCCATATAAGAATAATGATACTTTCATTTTAAAATTTTTTAAATTGGGGAACCTGTATCCAAGGAAATAGAGGTATGCAACTCGTTCGATAGTTCAAGAAGTTCTGTTGCATCCACAGTCAATGATTCATCCCAAAAACCAGTCTGTACAGCAGCAGTAAGACTTCTATCTTCCGCACTGCAATTAGAAAGTAATATGAACATCTGTGTATAACAACAGCATAAATTCAGTAAAAAGTATTTATAAGATATTGCATCTAAAAAGATTCATTGAGGGTTTTTTTTAAGAAATTGCTACAAAACTTTAAAAAATCCTATAATGCAAAATCTTATATGTGAATAGTAAAATTTTATTTTTAGGTATTCTAATTTTTCAAGATTTTAAAATACAATGAGTTGAACCATTTGATACAGGAACGTCAGAGTTAACAAATTTCAGAATTAGGTGTACGAAAATGAACAGGGCATAGTTTTCATATGCTTGAGAAGAAGCAAAACAACGTATTATAAACAACAAACATTTCTCAACATTTTTTGTTTATTTTACAATTTATGGTATTTTAAATTATGATTGAAATTTCATCTATAAACAAAAGTAATGTTTTCAGCATTAAAACTTAAGTGCAAAATAAATTATTACTTTTAAGGTTATTTAATTTAAAAAATTTTCTTTCTTAACTATAAAAATGAAACTAATAAAACTAAAGTGTAAATAAATAATAAAAGTTTGATTATTTATTTTACTTTCTCGATTATGGAATGTTTGTTTTAGTCTGCAGCCATGACTTTATATTTTTTTAATTTAATACGGTTCATTTAAAAAAACTAAATATCTTTATATAGTTGGGGTGCTGTGTCCCTTCAAACATTGAATAAAACCAAAACGAGTACATACCTCTTGGATGTTGAAGCTTCCACGTCTATTCCAATTGGCTTGGCAAAAGTTTTGATGTTTTTTAAGAACCCAGTCTCCAGCCAGCGATCCATTAAAAGGAAATCGGCGTTATTCCCCATATCACTAATTTAGTATTTGAAGAAACCTCCAAGACAAATATTTTGTCATCAAAATTAAAAATCTGAAGCAACGGAAAATTGATTTAAAAAAATAATAAATTACATATAATGAGCTTTAAAATTTGTTGGTTCTTGACTGAATGTTGACTAAAATGCAACTGATTTGAGAAGTGAGTAAACCACCAGTTTTATATGCAGTAAAAAAAATAATTTGGTAATTCTGGAATGGTGTTGAAGCTTCTAATTGTTTCTGCAAACGCAGAGACAGTGTCCAGACACTGTCTGGCTCCTTGTTGTCTGGTGTTGCCTTTTGACGTAAATTTGTTTTGTCAACTGGCGGACGAGAAACTGACGTTGAATGCAGACTGCCTTTTTTCGTCAATGTTTCACCGGATCGGTTGATAAAGGATTTCTCTCAATTTTTTTTCTCTTACACACCAAGAGCGCAAAAAGTCATAATATTCAAATATTTTTGGTTAAATATATTTTTAATTTTAAACTTTAAAATGTTTAGTAAAAATATTTTTAATTTTAAACATATCTTACATTTTTGTGGATCACAGTTTTAGAAACGCTGTTCTAGATTTAGCAACAGAAAGAAAGGCATGGTATCATTACCTGCTTGTTCAGTTCCATTTCACATTAGAATGTTTTACAATATGCCAAACTCGTTCCTAATTTTTTTTTAATGCAAAACTTTCTCTAACTTTAAAATGTACTTAATTGGTATTGCATGTAAAGATTTTCATACAAATTAATGTAAACTAATTTTTATTTTTAACTGCAAATGTGAAAATTATACTATCTGACCCTGGTACAGTTTTGTTAAATAACTGATCGTAGTTTGCTAACAGTTCAATATATATATATTTTTTTTGCTCTTGGAGATCACGATTTAAAGAAGTACATGTGCACCAAAAACTGAATTACTGAACACCAAAACCCTTGTTTGTGCATCATATTTTTTCAAATATAGGTTTATTCTTCTTTCTCTTAAAATTTGTATTGATCTGAATCCAAGTATTTTATAATTTGCTTAAATTGAGGTAAAATTGTAACATTTCAGTTTCTGTGATTGATTAGTATACTTATGTCATTTGTATATATTTTAAAATTTTGCTAAAGCACAAGTTTAATCATAATTTTCTAATTTGCTTTGAGAAATTTAATTCTTAACTACTGCTTCAACTTTTAGTGGTGCTCTTCAAGCCACTGGATCAGACAACTGTACATTCAGTTCAGCTCAGAAGGGAGTGGGAGTTAAAGATTTTACTAAGATTCCTAATGGTGTCAATGGCTGTGAAGATAGAATGTCGGTTATTTGGGAAAAGGGTGTTGTAAGTAGAAAATTTATTTTTCATCTTAATTGAAAATTTTATTTCAAATTGTTTTTGTTTTTTGCTTTGTATTGGTTTACAAATAAGAGTTATATTTCTTTTTAATATCAAAATAAAAATTGTTATTTAAAATAAACATGCAGGTAATAAAAAGAAGATTCATTTCTGTTGTCATAAATTCCAAAAACCTGCTTTATATGGTCTAAGATATAATTGATTGTAATTTTCTATTGATTTTTTTTTGCATTCATGTAGTCAAATGTGTTTAATGTTATTACATATATTACGTTTTGCATCTGTACACCTGATTACTGTTGATTTGAGAATTTGTAAAGCTCTGTTCCACTCCCCCCATTTGTTAAAAACACCAATGTAAAATATATTTCTTTACATTATAGCTGTACAAAAGTTATTTTATATCTTGGAAGTTTATAAAGTTTTATGCATTGCAAGTGCAAATCAAATTATCAATCCTTAAAAAATAATTTATTTCACCTAAAAGTACTCTGAATACTTTGGCATAGATGTAGACACTAGTTGTGTGCTCTCTTGTCATGTGAAACTTTCTAAATGATTGTCATGGTGTTAGTTGTCTATAATACTTTTAAAATGTAATGGTTTATGAAGAATCCCATCTGACTGAAAACGCCTTTAATTGAACTTAACATAGTTGGTGCATTTTGTAAATAATTGCCATTTAATGTTTAAAAAACTAATATATCTAGATTATAAAATACTTCAATAATCTTTAAAATGGTTTTATTTTATAAAATTTTGCATTGTAGTTATAAAATTTAGACAGCTTTAGATTGTATATTTTTATTGTAATAAATTTTATGAAGGGACAAATTAGATTTTTACCTTTTACATAATTGTTTGTGATATTTTATGTTACCAATAGTCTAGTAATATTGAGCTAAAATAAAAGTATTATAAAAATTATGTGGTAAGTAAAAGAAATAAGTTCCAACTCAAGATAATGCTAGTTAATTTAATTTCTCTTTACATTTAGATGATATAAAAGTTGATATTGGAAGTACAATTTTTTAATTCACGAAACTGAGCATGCTTGGTGAACACTCATAATAAGAATGCATTTTTAGTTTAATAAGAATAAATATAATGAAATATCCATCTTGTTTTAATTAAATGCTTAATCTGCAACTGTATTTTCGCTGTCTTATAAATCCTTTCTTCCAAAAGTTTTCCCCCTTCATGAAATAAAATATTGTTCAGTAAGATCCAGGTATTATATAAATAAGTTTATCTTAACTTTTTCTTATAAAAAATACTGTTCACTGCACTGAAGTTGCTAAAAAAGGTTTTCCATAGTTTATATTTTATTTGTTCTTAAATAATTTTATATAGCTGTTCCTTTTTATAATTATCTTAATATGAATTATTTCACATGTATTAACAATTTTAGACTTCAACCAAATACTCCTTAAAAGAATAATATCCGTTACTTATTTTATTTTCTTGCCTTTCAACACCAAATGATGAATTTTAAAAACTGAAATGAAGTTTTTATTTAAAAAAAAAAATTCCAACAAACTGATTCAATTACAACTGAATTGGGTAAAATGATTGTAGTACCTTTTTTTATATATATAAAAGGAATTGGCTATGCAGAGTACGACAAATCCCGGACACCAGGTAGCCATGGCGCCTTAAAAATTTGGTCTTGTGCCTATATTTCATGTTTCTGTAAAAAACGTTTATTTTTCATGGGGAAAAAATGATTTTTTAGGCCAATAAAGGTAAAAATGTCTAATGTAGGTAGTAAAAATATTATTTTTTATCGCCTCAGTTACACTATAAATAACATATTATTTACTTTGTGTGTAATGAGTTCTGCGATATACTCGGAATTTGAAAAAGTATTAGTATGATATGTATTGGTCCTAAAAAAAATGTATGTATGTCCTAAAAAATTGGGCTGGCTCCTAAATTTTCATCCCTTGGTCTGTGTGTCTAGACGAATCTATAGCACTTAGGAAATCGAGTTCCAAATTTCATGACTGAGTAGACCTCAAAGTCCTAATTTTAAAATTTAATCTAAAACATTTTAAAATTAATTTATTGGCTTAATTTTAATATTTAGTGTTAACACTGTTAGAGATCACATCTTCTAAATTTTCCTTATCACCGTTTAGTTTCTTGTTTATTACTGTAATTGGTTTTGTTGGAATCTGAGGTTCAGCATTAAGACTTTTTAAAAGCATAACTTATTACTGTTTAATTTGTTTTTGATTTGAGTTGTTTGTCGTAAATCAGTGAGGTTTAAAGCTTTAAGACCTTTTAAAAGCATAACTTACTTTTGAATTTGTATCATTTCTGCAATTTTAATGTTTCTTGCTTTTTTCTTTAGTTTTTTTTTTAAGACTTTGATAGTATAGCTATATTTAATTTAGTTGTCAGAATCAGTGAGGTTGGCTTTTTAAAAGTGTAACTTTGTCATGGGGAACCCTGTGTGGGTACTGCTAGTATTTTATATAGCTTAAAATATGGTATTATTATTTATTTATGTATTAAAACATCTAGTCATAATGTTGCAGATTTGTGTCTAATAGTATAAATTTCTTTGAATTAAGTACTAACTTGTGAAACTATGATAAATGTTTCTTTCATAGATGTCGGGGCTGTTGGATCCCTGCCGTTTCGTTGCTGTTACCAGCACCAATGCTGCTAAAATATTTAACCTTTATCCACGCAAGGTTAGTAACATTTTCACACCTAAACATACTACTAGTTGATTGTACTGTGTAGTAAAACTATAAATTTATTTTTGATTCAATGTATACTACAGGGTAGAATTCAAGTTGGATCTGATGCAGATATTGTAGTTTGGGATCCCCATGCAAGCCGAACAATATCTGCTAAAACTCATTACCAAGCTGTTGACTTCAATATCTTTGAAGGAATGGAAGTTAGAGGTGTGCCAGTATATGTAATTTGTCGAGGAAAACTAGTTATGGATGAAGGACAAGTATGTATTTAATGTCAATATTTGTTTTTAAAATTTGTTTTGCCTTTTTATTGCAATTAGTGATAGTTAGTTTTATTTATTATTTTACTTATGTAAATCCCCTTAATGCATACACTCCCTCTTTAAAATATTTTCCTTGTTAATGAAGTTTCTTATTCCTGTCCCTTGAAATAGGGAACAGATGTTTCAACCCTTCGAGAAACCCCTTTGTAGGTGCAATATACTTCAATTTAATTTAAAATTAATTTGAACTAATTTTTAATTTAAAATATTTTTTCCATTGTGTACAGAGCTAATGAAGTAGGTGGAATTTCACCTGTATATCCCCAATGATCCAATAAATTTTTTTCAAATCTCCCACATGAGTCCATTTTAAGACAATTAATCCTGAGTTTCTGCTGTGGGAGGTTCTGACTATTGTATTATATTTTCTTGTTAATACGTACATATATGTATCCTTAATACTTAAATCCTGTGTTTATATACCTGTCATCTGATACGAAACCTCAGTATTCTATAAAACCTGATGCCTAATAAATTATGGAAACTAAGTTTTCAATAATTTATCTTTTTACTATGATGAAAAAATTAGAGGATTTGGAACAATATGTTTTTTAAATCTTTATATTGTGAGTTTCCATTTTTAGTGTTAAAAAAATAGGGATGACCATGTACCACTTGGAAAATGTAAGTTGGAGTTAGAAATTCTACCACAAAACATTTCAAAAGAAGTTTTAAGTCTCAAAATTATTAAAACCTTAAACAGCCTCCATTTTGTGAGGTACAGTTAGGTTTTCTTAATTTGTTAAACGATAGCAAGCTTTTTATATATTTTTATTTTATTTAAATAATTTACTTTTATACTGAGACGATGTAATTTAGATTCAGATTTAACTACTCTTAGTTGTATGTCTTGTTATTAAATGTAATAAAATTTAACTATCTGCTTGAGTAAAATTAAGTTCTGAAAAGATTAGAAAGTATTATCAGACAAAGGAGTCTACAGAGACTTTTGTGATCCATTTTTTTGTTATCCAATGTTAGCTCCATTTCTATAAAATATTTAAGTAAAAATTGAAAACCATCCTTACCATTTTAATTTTATCTGCATAATATGGTAGAAATAGTGTTTGGTTATTTATTTCAAATTCTTAAAAAAGAACAGTAATTGTGCTTAATTAGCATTATATTGCATTCAAACTTTTTTTAATAAAATTTTGACACTGTTTGTGGCTTGTTTTCAAAGAAAATTTTTATTTCAGTTGCATGTTTGCCAGGGTTCTGGTCGTTTTATTCCTACTCAACCATTTTCTCCACATGTGTTTGCTTGTTTGCAACAAAGAGAGGTAAGGTTTCATTAATTATCTTTCCTATGGTTAATTGTAATTACTAAATGTTGCTTCCTAGAGATTTTAGTATTCAATAAACTTGAATTAATAGCATTATCGGTAGGATTTTGGACATGAACAGAAGTGAAGTCATGAAACAACTTTCCCTCAAAATTGTGGATAATTGATAATTGAATATTTCTGTTTATTCAAAATATTAGAATCAAAAATGATGTATTAAAAGTATTTAGTTTAGTTCGCAAAATATGAATTCTGATATACCTAAATATTTTTCTACTCTCCATTTGCAAGTCAAAATAAATCCATGCAATAATATGATTCTGCAGCAGGTTATCTATGAAAAGGTTTTTGGGTAAAGCTGAAGCATAAGTGAACATGATTAGATTATGATTTACATGAGTTTTGGAAAAACATTTTTCCTACAAGTTGCTGTGTGGTATCATTTGCAACTAATGTAGTGTGAATCATTTGTAACCTATGATCTCACAAAAATATTAACATGATAAAAAAATTAAAATTAGAATGTAAAGTAATATACAGGACACATTCCATAAATGGTGTTCATCAGTAAATATTTGTAGAAACCAAGTTTCTGTCTTGTAGTTAAAAAATATTTCATGATAGATAATGCAATATCTACAACTCATTACCAGCTCCTATGTAAAACAGTGTTTAAATAATATTGCAACGTTTAGTGTTTCACAACAATCTGGCATAGCGAAAATGATTGTTTTATCTGAATGATGCCATTGACCATAATGAAAACTAATGACATTAATTCTGTAGTTTATTATAATTGTGCAGAGGAAAAAAAGGTACCTACTGTAGATTTCAATGATAATCATGCAAATTCAATCCAATTTTTATTTTCCATGTGAAGTATTTGTTCAGAAAAATTCTAGTCTTCTAAAAAGATGTGCATCAATGTTAATTTGTACTAGAACTAATTAATTCAGAATACTTGTTCGATTATTAGGTTTACTATACAATAAATTGGATGCTATGAATGCAGGCATAGTATACTGATACATATACTTTATTGGACTTGCAAGAAATAATTTTTAACTTGTCAACTATCACTTTGTTGAATTAAATTATTTTTTCTTAAATTTCTATTATAAGATTGATTCTAATACAGTACCTTTTGTTTAATAAAAGCACTTGTATCCAAATATTTTAAAATTTTGTAACAGAAAAATGTGATAAAATAGAGTTTAACTTTTCTAAAATTAGAATTTTCGATCTCGCCTGCATATTTTTCTGTGAATGTGGAATGAATCTACTCTAATTAGTTGACTAAAATGCAGCAAAACAGTGATTGAGAAGTTACAAAAAATAAATTTTTTTTTTCGGCTTTGATCTGTTTGGTTTAGTTGCTGTTACTAAATAAGGATTTTTATAAGTGACAAGAGTTGATGCTATTAACTGGTGGTTTTAGGATGTTATTGCATTGTTTTGAATTAGATCCTGGGAATTTAATTTTATTTATGGCAGGTATTGTACATTTATTTTTTAAAACTGCTCAGAATACATGTTGTAATTATAGTCAATAATAGGTTTACATGTTTAGATAAAATGTGAAAGATTGAAATGTAAATTTTTAAGTTATCAGTGATTTTTGAATTAAAAAGTTAATTATGGTTTTGTGTATTATACTTTGTTGATTTATCTTTCATGTCTTGCAGATTTTTCCACCATCAGTTTCTCGAGAGGATGGTGATGCATTAGATGGAGATATTCCAGATACACCAATGAGCGGAATGAGTGCCTCCATCCCTCGAGAGTATATTCAAGCTAAAAAGGGAGCAGAATTCCATTCTCGTCCACCTACAAAAAGTGGAGGAAGAAATCTACAAGATTCTTCATTTAGTCTTTCAGGTTGGATTTCCTTGTTAATTAATATGGCTAATAATTACACTAAACTTGATATTGCAGCTGCTTGTTTGAGTACACCTGATAGAATATAACAATTAGTACTATTACAAGTATATTTTATTTTGATGTACAATACATATGCTTGAATTAAGCTTAAACAATGCTATGAATTTTCCTTACTCATAAATATTGATATGGCTTTAGAAGGTAACCATTTTCATCTGCTAAAGTAACAATATTAAAATATCCCATTCGATATTAATAAAATCTTTTAAAAAATCCGATTCAGCATTCTGCAGTGCAGTGTTTAACTATTTTGGCTTATATGCAATTACTTTTGAAGATCAATAACTCGTAAATTCGTTACTTCAGCAGTATTTATTGCTTACAAAACTTTTCTGAAAGATTACTTATAAAAAAATCTCAAACCTTAGATGGAACAGGGATTAAAGAAAACTTAGGACATTGTTTTCACAATAGCTAAAACTGCTCTTTTTCGAAAAGTTGAGTAATTTAAATACATATGTTACATAATGCATATGAAGTTGAATCATATTCAGATATTCTTAAAACTCAGTAAAACCCACCACCAAAGATGATTTATTGCTGATATCTCCCCAAGGCTGCAATCTCCTTCCTTTAGAATATATGTTACATAAGAATACGTTAGTTTGCATTCTGAATTTTGAATTACAATTCATGAATTTAGCGTTTGCTTTGGCTAGATAAGGGTAGTATCACATTTTCTTGATACCTTATTTTAGTTGGAACTGATATATGGTATGTAACATCTTACATTTTTCTGTTGCAGATTACAAGTAATAAAAATAAATTTCCTATAATTTTGAAACTGCATCTATTTTTTTCTGCAAGTTATTTGGATCACTTTTTGCCATAAAACAGTTATTTATCCTAAGGGATAGATAATTATGTTGAGAGATTTATGATTTATTTAAAATCTGTCTGATATAATTTGCTGATAGCAAATATTATTCATTTTTCTATTAAAGTATGTATACAGAAGTTATTAATTCACAAATTTTCAATCATGAACAATGCTCATTCTCTGAAATAGATCCTTTTTTAATTAATAAGAATTTTTATCGCTTTTTAAGCCTTATTCTTAATTTATGAATTTTATGTTAGTCCTAAAAAGTTGTTTTAATTGCATAATTCTGGTTTAATCCATTTTGTGTTCTTAGGCACTCTTACTAATCATATTTAATTCTTTTTTAAATGTGAACAGTGTTTTGTTTTCGTTTCTTTTTATCTATGCATTGTATGTTGTTCACATGTCACCCTAATGTTTTTTATACCCAGGTGCACAGATAGATGATGCTAAAGGACAACGTTGTGGAATTAGAGTAAATAATCCACCTGGTGGCCATTCAACAGGCTTGTGGTAATTTATTTCCAAATGTATTTTAAGGCATCTTTACTTTTAGTTTCACTACCATTTTGAAGTGTGCTGCTATCTCTGATCCACGCATTACGAACATTAATAATTGTAACAGCATAGCTGTATTCAAACTAATCTGTTAACTCTTTAGTACAACTTCATTAATTTGAAAAGAATGTATTGTTCCTGTATGGTCATGTTAAAAACTTTAAAATTATGTCATTATTACAAATCTGTTGCAATTCTATAGAAAATTCGTGTTGTATGGTTTCAATTCTACTCTGTGTTAATATAGGAAAATGTTGATTTATATGTTCTTCAGATGTCAATATTTGATTTGTAGCCAAACATTATCTTATAAACATTTGACATCATTTGTTTCCTGCTGTTAATAAGCTTTGTAGTTGTGATATCGCTGTAAAAGCAGGTTGGATGATTTTGAAAACAGTGCAGACTGTTGTATGAAATTGGTTGTAAGGTATTTTGTAACTTGTTGTATTAGAATGTTAATTTTCTTGTTTGTTTTGTGCTTGTTGTATTTTGTACTTTAAATAAAGAAAATTAGTGTTGCTTTTTTAAATCCTCTAAAGAGTTATGTACTTTAAATTTCTGCTACTTGTTAAACATCCAGGCATAGAAAGTTGAGAAAATGTTTTTTATTACACTTAATTTTGTCATCCAAATTAGCATTAACTTGCATTTTCATGTGTTGTGCAAAAATGTGATACACTGGTGCTTCATGTCATGTATTGAAAAGCACATGGTTATCTTGTATATTTTCTCAATTTCATTAACTTAAGTTTCCATACATGTGCACAAATTCGGATCATTTTAATAAAAAATATTTATGTTGAAGATTTTCATATATTTTGCTTCAAGTCAAAACAATTTTTGTACCAAGGCATATTTTGAAATAGACTTTGATTTTGTAGATTACTAATTTTACACTCACTACAGCACCAAAAAAGTACTTGAAAACAAGTACTTAAGTTTTAATTGCATTTTATAAAATATTTAAATCTATTTCATATCCAAATTTTAATTCAGTGATAGACTAAAACTGATATCTTGAATTATTTACAGGACAAAAAATCAATTTTGATTGGTGAAGCAATCTCTATAAAACATCAATGCATAGTTTAGTTGTATCATCTGTATTGATCACTGCTCCAGCAATAAAGGGGTCGACTCGATCCCTTTTGAAAGTTATTCCAATTGATGGAAACGTCAAAACCTATATGAAAAATTTCACAATAAATGGTTTACACAAGCATTTAAATGCTGAAGATAGAATATTTTTATTTTATTGCATACATATCTGGCAAAGATTTTTACCCTTTGCACTAGTCAGGGGTTAACTTTGGGGATTGTTCAAATCTTAAACTGGGAGATCGGCTTCATAGTGCATAATCTAGTTACTCCTAGTACATTGTGCTGGAAGTATGCATTAAGTTTTTCTAATTTTTATTTTAGGTAACTTGAAATGTTGAACATATTTTTATACGTCACTCACTCATTGCATGAATTTAAAATATTGGAAAATAGTAATTATTTTTTGACATCACTTTCTCTTTTATTTATTGCAGCCATATTAACCAAATTCATAAAAATTGGACATATTTCAAAGAACATTTTTGTATTAACTACTACCGTGAATAAAATTATTGCTCTTAAGTATTTTTTAAATTCATTGCCATAATCAAATTCAGAATTCAATAGAAAATTGTACATTCAAACTAGAAAATTTAGTGCTGATTGAGGGGGTCATTAAAATATCTCCTGTTCCTTTTTAGGCTGCTAAAAATGTAGAAATGTCCCAAAGTATGCACTTTCATTGCTTGTCATTTATATTGCATTGAATTTAAAGAAATAGGATGACTGCTTTTAAAATGCAAATATAAAAATGCTCCTTTAAGAGGTAGTAAATTTAGAAATCTGCTTTTTGTCTTTATGTATGTACATTACTACTCAAGTATGTATGAAAATGTTTTGATGTGAAGAAAAAAATGCCTATCGATTGTGTGGTTGAGCATATCATTTCTAATTCATCTAGAATCAAAAGCATATTCTACAAGTTACTTAACATTGTGCTGTTTTTAAGAGTTGCATTTATTTCTTGTATAATTGTTTTTCTTTATGAACTTTTATACTTCCAAGTTGTAAAAAGCACCGTGCAAATTTACTGTTGCCTTGCTTCTCACTGAAATAAATAGAAACATTGTGCTTTAGTTTGAATATCCCTGAAATAAAATATTTCACTCTTTCAGGTAACAAAAGAACGAACTATTAAATTATCATTTTTTCCTTTACAAACTATTGGGATGTGTGTAGAGTACAATGCCTAGTCCAGAGTTTAATCATTGATGAAACTAATTTTTTAATAGGCATTTTTATGGCCAGCTTAAGATTGAATCAAAATTGAATTCTCAGCCTTCTAAACTTTGAAATAACATTTTAGTTAATCGTTGGAACAAAAAATTTAACATGATTTTTAATTCAACGTCTTACTGTAGTAAAAATAAATCGCAAGATATCTACTGCAGTGTCAAAACTTAAAGTTTTTTACTAAAGTACTAGAGGAATGAGTTGTAAAACTTTCACATAAAATTATGTGATAGATCCTAAAAATTGCATGAAATTGTGTGAACTTCACAAAATTTGATTACGAATAACATTTTTATCTGTGTTTACTGTGTTGAAGTTTACATCTTTATGCCATGTCAGCAATGAAATCGACACAACTCATAAATGCCCGCTAATTACACCAACTTATCCTGCAGGGGTCTAGATATCGTCTTTTATTCGACACCTGGTCACGGGATTGTAGGCAATTAAGAGGCTGATGCAGCAACTAAAAGTGCTTTTGAATCTCCCTGTTCCATACAATGATCTCCCGACACGCTGTCGAAGACATTGTGTGGAGCAAGTGGCAAACAGACTGGAGCACACCAACAGTAAACTCCACAGTAATCAGTGATATAACACTATGGCTTCCCCATTCATTCTCGACATCCCGACGTAATTTTCTCTCGCCTCCACTTTGGAAATACAAGTTTACTCACAGCCATCTTTTCTTGGGAGAGAGTGCCCCTCACAATTCAACATATTATAATTGATTGTTCCATCTTCAACCATCATAATCACTTTTTTAGTACTTCTATCTTAATTTGACGTGAATTAATTGGAAAGAAACCCCATCCAAATATTTTTAAATTCTTGAAAAGCATTCGATTTTTAAATTCTATAAATATTTTTTACCCTATTCATACCATTTTATCTACTTGTACATATTTTCATTCATTTTAAATCAACATGTTATTCATCAACCTTTTTAAATCATAAATTTATCATATTTTTATATTTTACATTGTTGATCAACATATTTTAACCTCATATTGACCTCTTTTTCAAAATATTTAGTCTACAATAAAACATTGCACTGGAATTTTTCCCATTAATTTTTAAATCAATTTTTTTTTAATTATTTTATCTAGTGTTTGGTGCAGCTTGTCCATTTCTGGACCTTGTGCCATAAAACGCAAACCAACCATAAATGCATGCTAGCTTTCAAAAATACCTTAATTAAGGTGTTTGGAACGTGTTCGAGAAGCGATATGTAACTAATCGGATTTAGTTGATGCCAAGTTGGTTATTAATCTGGGATATATGGCACTTTTTTATTGCTAAGATACAAAAATAAAATTTGAAATTGCATACTTGTATATAAAAATTATGTCAGCAGATTTTAACCAATTTAAAAACAATGACAATGCTTTGTAACTACACATCATTGCAAAGTTTTCTCGTATACTGGCTTTGGAAGAAAAGCAGGCTTTTAATTCATTTTTGAGCCACTGTATAAAACGGAATTAGTATAGTATATCTACAACGTTTGATCAATCCAAACCGGATTTGGTATCACTATACTTTAGAACCCTGTTCTATTTGTCTTAGGTGTGCAGAGGGCATGAAACGATTGTGGTACGCAACTCGTGTTTTATCAGTGTTGTGGAAAATAACTTTTCTGATATTTTTATCAATATTGCTAAAAGAAAAAAAATAATTGCCAAAACAAATTAAATTCTACTATTTGTTTTGAACTAATTTATTTTTTCCATAATATAAATAATTTATGAATATTTTGATAAAAAGATGTTTAAAATATTTTATTTCACACAACTTGCATTTATATAGTGGAACCGAAAATGTCCAAATGAAAAACTTGATCGTAAAAGCATAAATTTGCCATTCGTTATCTGGCAATGCCAGAATTTTTTTTTTATATAAATTTGTATGAGAAATCCGTATTTGTATTAGAGTTACGACCGAAATGGTTGGGGTGACATTTGAATCATGTAATTTGTTATTTTCTCTACTACTATAAAAGGAAGTGTTTGTCTGTTTTCCTTCTGAACGCTAAGTCCTAACGAATCTATGGCACTTATAGTAATGGGATTTGGAAGATCATATTCTAAATTTATTATTTCCGTTTTCATTTCGCAAGGAAGAATGATTTTTCAACAGACGATAAAAAACAAATTTTTAACTGGAGTAATAAAGATCTTTTTCTATCTCCTAGACCGTTAAAGATAGAGTAAAAATTTCAACGGATTAGAAATCTGCGGAAAATTTCACATTAGATCCGATACATAAAAATGATTTTCTTTAAATAAATAATTTTTAAATTGACTATCATTTTCGCAAGAGATTGTGACGTCACGTCAACCTTCGCGTACCAAAAATAAACAGATTACATTTCCTGCACTGTTACGATTTCAGTGAAGGAAAGGATAACAAATAAAAAACATTTTGACTGGTATTCTTTAGTTCTTTTTTGGGCATTCCACGCTTAAATGAACCAGAAAAGCTGAAAATAAAGGTAATATCCATCAAAATAAAGGTAATTTTTCTGGCTCTTTGAATTAATCAAGGAATAGTAATTTTATATCTATGAATGCAGAAGGCATTTAAAGTTGGATAAAAAAATTATTTACTGTAGCACCTGGTTTAGGTTACCTCTATTTCTGATTTTAAAATAAAAATGTTTATTAGTTATACTTTCAGAAATAATTATTCTCTATATAAATAAATAAAAAAAATCACATCTGAATTATATAATTGTGAGAACTACTTTTATTGTCGTTTGTAAAATCGGGATCGTTAAAGACAGATTGAAAATTTCAACGTATTTGAAATCTGCGGGAAATTTTACACCAGATACATAGATACATTTGATTTTCTTTTAATAAATAATTTTTCAATTAAATATTTATATTTTCGCAAGAGTTTATGACGTCACACCGATTGGATATCTTTTTAATTCGAAATTAGCCGCATTTGACAATGAGCGTTGTCCAATAGGCTACGAATTCTCATTTGGTTTGCGACCACGGGCAACTCCGTTATGACTGTTATAAAATAGGCTACAAATTTTCATTTAATTTGCACGAAGTTGTCCTTGACAGTTCTTTTCGTGGGGTCAGGTGAGACCACTGCTCGCTAACCCCCGGTGATGGCTAGCTCAGGTGATGCTTCGTCATCTGACCGTGGTTCAAAATTACGAGGTGTTGTCCTCGAATCTTTCCCTTAAGGGACTGATCCCGGACCGTCGTCAATAGCCCGTTGTGTTGCTCTAGTACGACGTTAACTAAAATTACCATTACCCGGTGATAGCTACGAATTAAGCAAACCAAATGGGAATTTGTAGCCTATTGGATAACAGCCATCATGGCGTCGCCCGTGGTGTTGATAGGCTTCGCAAACCAAATGGAAATTCGTAGCCTATTTGAATGATTACCCTGGGAATTCCAATTTGGTTAAAATCACAAATCAAATTATAAATATTATGAACTATGGTTTGCTTCGCAAACCAACACCATAATGGCCTCGTCATTGTCAAACGCGGCCAAATTTTATAATAGCCATCATGGCGTTCAACGTGGTGTTGGTTTGCGAAGCAAACCAAATGGAAATTCGTAGCCTATTGGAAAGAATTCCCTACGAATTCCAATTTGGTTTTGCTTCGCAAACCAAATTATGATTATTATGAACTATGGTTTACTTCACATATTGGATAACAGCCATAACAGAGTTGCCCGTGGTGTTATTAAAATTGGTGAAAAATTGAAAAAATTATTTATTAAAGGAAAATCAAACGTATAAGGTATCTACCAGGTGTCAAATTTCCACAGATTTCAAATCCGTTGAAATTTTCAATCTATTTTTAACGATCCCTATTTTAAAAAAAAAAAACAATGCCAGGCAAAATGTTTTTATTTTTTTTGCTTTCCTTCGCTGCAATTGTAAGAGCTCAGGTAATGTAATCAGTTTATTTTTGGAACGCGAAGGTTGACGTGACGTTACAATCTCTTGCGAAAATATAAAAGACTAGCCACTGCGTGGTTCACCTGGCGTTGCCCGTGCCCGTGATGTAAGTTAGTAAACTGGTGTAAAAGTTTCCGCAGATTTCAAATCCGTTGAAATTTTCTATCGATCTTTAACGATTCCGATTTTACGAAAAATAATTAACAATACCAGTTAACTCTGCACAAAATGAATGCGGAAACAGAACAATAAATTTAGAATCTACCGCTATGAAAAAAACTTGGCCTGTGACGGCAAGGTCACGTGGGTAGAAAAGTCTAGTTTCCGGTGTTTCTTCTCTCTCAGGTAGAAACGCGTTGAAAAACCCGATGGAGAAAAAAACGATTAAATTCATTTAAAAATCTTCTAGATAGAATTTTAAAATTCGCCTCGACCCGAAAATTGCAAAAAAGTTGGATTACCTGTGTGCCAAATCTCATTGATCTAAGTGCCATAGATCGTCAGCATTTTGAGACCGCGAAACAAACTATTCGCTTTTATAATAATAGAGATATTCAATTTAAAAGTTTTATTTATTTAAGGAAAATCATATTTTTAGGTATCGATCTATTGGGTAAATTTTCCGCAGATTTCAAATCCGTTGAAATTTTTACTCTAGCTTTAACGGTCTAGGAGAAAGAAAAAAGAACTAACTAACTCCAGTTAAAAGTTTCTTTGTTTTTTATCGTCTGCTGGAAAATCATTCTTCCAAGCTAAATGAAAACGGAAAATAAAATTTAGAATCTGTGATATTCTTTGCTGTTGCATTCAAAAATAATTAAATTTCATGAAATTCATTTTAAAATGTTCTAGATTGAATTTTAAAATTCGCTGCTACCCAAAAATTCGGACTACCTGTGTGCCAAATCCCATTACTGTAAGTTCCATAGATTCGTCAGGACTCTGCGTGCAGAAAACAGAGAGACAAACACTTCCTTTTATAATATTAGAGATAAAAAGTAAATCGGCTTCTGGGGAAAAGTGACCAGCAGCGAACGTGTTAGGTCTGAATACGTAATGGTTTGTAGAATTCTGTTTTTAAAATAAAATCTACAAAATCTTTTAAGGTGTGCAACGTATTTTAAAATGACGGTAAAGTTAAAATAAATTTTTTTTGGTAGGTTGCGTTAAATTAAAACGGGTAGCCACACGTAGTTCAAAGATATTTCTGAACCGATTTGAATGCTTGTCCATTCTTATCTGTGGCTTTTACCAAGTTTTTGATAAGGCAGTACTTGATGTGTAAAGGTGGAAAGAGGATTTTATGTGGTACTACCAATGGTGGGTGCTGTGCATTCATTTCTCCAGGCTTAAAAGATGCTCTCGAAGACCAATCTTTCTTGATAAAGTGCAAATCAATTGCTCTGCTATCCCATAAACTAAGGAAACAGCAGTACTTTGTATATCCCTGCTGCAAACCCATCAACAAAGCCACTACCTTCATGTCAGCACAGATCTGAGAGCCATACTTGCTGTAGTTAATCCTCTCCAATAGCAGCTTTACATTGTCGTACGTCTCCTTCATGTAGACAGCATGGCCAATAGGTATGGATGGAATCTGGTTCCGTTATGCAGCAAAACCGCCTTGCGATTCAGTTTTGACGCGTCTATAAACAGCAGCCATTCATGGAACCCATGTGCAATGCCGAGTTCTTGTAGTAGGCTATCAATATGGCAGCATAACACAAGGCTTTCTTTTACAAAGAAAAAAACTGGTGACGATGGCGAAATGAAGTCACTCAGACATTTTGCTCGAGAAGATTCCGCTGTGGAAGTATTGAGGCCAGTAATTATGTTTTGCTTTTGGACAGATCCACATCTCGAACAAGATCGTTCAGTTCATTCGAGCTAAGTTTATGTGGCTCAGATGTTTCATCAAAACACGAAAAGTCATCATCCATAGTGCCACCACATGCTGATGTTGACGGTTTACGAGATTTCGAGGACGCATGGCGATCCTCCTGGTCTGAACTGATAGAAAAATCTGTATAGGAGGCTCTGGAATAAGGAGTCCTTCACCACGCGAGACAGATGATATGTTAGGGTATTCCACTGTCCATTTCTTGGTGATGCCTCCAGAAACTGGTGGTACAATGCAGAAATAACAGTCATCAACGTGATTGGTCGGCTCCCTCCAAATCATGCGCACAGCAAATGACATTGACTTTCTTTTGCCATTTAGCCACTGTGAAATATTTACTGCACAAGTGCGGCAACATACGTGTGGGGTCAAGTCTTTGTCCTGGTTGCCTCTCTTGCAACCAAAATACAAATGATACGTTTTCTTAACTATTGCACTGATGATCTTTTTCTGTACAACAAATGTCACTTCTCCGCAAGTATTAACGCACTATTAACGCAGTCACGAGGCATTACTACTATTGATTTTACACTGTAACAATCACGTGTGTATGCTAGAACTTCGAAAAGTATGGACGAAATGAAAGGAACTTACTCGAGCCGTGCTATTTCGCGTTTATAAATAAACTATTTCTTGCTCTAGCGCAATTATCTTCGTGAAGCCACCTATAAACTTGGAGATGCCATAACTTATTTGTGTAAAAGTATGATGAAATATGCCGTTAAAATTTCGCCTCCGTGTATTTATCTTACTAAATTGCATTATATGACGCGATAGCACATATACAGGGTGTCCCATAAATATTGGTACAAACTTAAGGGGAGGTAGGGCACATCAAAAGGATTGAGAATTACACAGCAACCCATGACTAGAAACGTCATCGTACGCCGCTAGGTTGTGATGATCATGAGAGCGCTGGAGGGGAAACTGTTAGACTAGAAGTACCAAAGAAAAAGACCATTGTAAAAATAAACGGTTTCTTTTTAAACGTAAGATAAGAAAATATATTAAAAGGACATCAAGATAATCCGATCGATAACAGACTGAAAAAAAACCATGACAGCTCGTTCCATAAAATTCCCATTCCGAGTGGCGATCGGTCATTGGTTGAAGTTGTGCGACGTCCCGGAACATTATGCAAATACGGCGATGACGTCATACAACGATAATTTGCATGTAGATATTTTGCATGATTTACTCTTCCGGGAAAACATCTGCTCTTTTGCAGTCATTCTAGTAGTAGTCGCCTTGAGAAGATCATGCAATGTTTTACGGACAGTGAGCTGTCAGACATTCACTTCGTGTACGGATTGGTTGATGGCAATGCACGAGCAGATCAAGGACTGCATCGAGAACAGTTCCCAAACAGAGATGTACCGGACCACAGGATTTTTTCGAATGTGCATCACAACCTGTGTGAATATGGGTACTTAAGAGGTGGTAGTCATAGTGAGAGCAGGCCACGAGTGACTCGTACGCCCTCCCCTCCATGGAACAGAATGTGTCGGATGCCGTTAGATATGAATCCGAGTACCAGTGTACGTACCATCGCTGTTGCCTAAGGAATAACTGGGAATAGTGTAAATCGTCTTTTGCAAGGCGAAGCCTTACACCTATATAATCTTCAGAGTACAAACACTGCTCCCCACAGATCATCTTACACGTGTACGTTTTGCACGGTGGTATCTCTATCAATGTGGCCAAGATGCTCATTTCCCATCTTATGTTTTGTTTACGGATGAGGCGTACTTCACGCGAGATTGGAGTGTTCAAGCAACACAATGCACATTTATGGGCTCACGAGAACCCCCACGGAGTGAGACCGTATGCTTCTCAGTGAATGTTTTGGCTGGTTTGGCCGGCGACTTCTTAATCGGGCCTTATCTGTTGTCATCACCTCTGAAATCAGCAAATTATGTCATCTTTTTGGAACAGGTTCTACCAAGCTTACTTCAACCTGTGCCACAAAATGTGAGAGGCAACATGTGGTTTCAACACGATGGGGTGCCTCTCCATTATGGAAGATGTGTTCGGAGAGATTTGAATGTGTCGTTTGGTCAACGATGGATAGGGAGTGGTGGACCGGTTGCAAGGCCTGATTTAAGCAGCATGGATTTTTTTCTTTGGGGAGCACTTAAAGCTGCTGTGTATGCAATACCTGTCGATTCCGAAATGGATCTTGTTGCAAGAACCGTTTGCGCTATTGCGGATATTCAAGAAAATCCCGATGTGTTTGACAGGGTACGCCAATCCATGATCTGTGGTGTAATGCATGCATCGTTTGCAATGGTGAAAACTTAGAACACCTTTTGTAACATTTTCACATGGTATCATCTACTACACCATATGTAATATTTACGAACAATACATATTTCTGGTAATCTCTGTCTTGAGGCCCTTAATTTCTTGTACCTCTGATATCACTTTCCCATGACGTTTCCGGTCAGGGGTTGCTATGCAATTCTCATTCCTTTTGATGTATCCTATCAGGGGCGCCGATTTCGGAAAAATATATTGGGGGGGGGGGGGGCAGGGAGAATCCTTTGCTTGGGGTTTGCAACAGTTTCAAACATTTTTTTACTTCTGGAAAGAGATCTCCAAGAGAGCTTTTCACTTAAAATGAACTCTTTCAAATTTTTAATTGAATCCAGCGAAACATTTTTTTGTTTGGAAATATCATGCAACATATTTAGATGCAATAACAGCAGGTCACAATCCAAATAATCTTTGAAAAACTGTTTAGCACTTGGGAATTCCCCAGTTCCATTTTTCGCTGCTCGAACATACTCTTTTTCTATGGTAACTATATTTTTTATTGCTGAAGATTCAAACCTTTCATTGAGGCAATTTAGTACAGTATCAGCAACTTCCAGATATAGCTGTCTGTAAAAATCCTTTGGACTTGAAAATTTAAAATTCTGCGTTGAACTAAAGTTTTCTAAACGCTTTGGTACACTACGATGCCGAGGGAGTTTTGGTTCATCCACAACACTATCCTTTTCAGTGATACATTTTCCCCAAAACCTCTCTAAATTATCCCGTTTTTCATTAATTATTTCTGACAAACAAATAATTCTTTGGTTAATCTCGGAAGCCCCTATCTGAGAAAACTGTATATGTTAGTTTACTTCTTCCACAGGGCCCATCACATGGCTGTATAAAGAAAGGGAGAAAAATGTTTTGAAATCGGACATCTTTTCTAGATATCCGGAGCATTTTGCAGCTCAGAAAATCCATACTGAAAACGAAAAATTACTTTAAAATTATTGGGGGGGGGGGGACTCAGTCCCTCCTCTTAAGAACATTGGGGGGGGGGGGGCTCGAGCACCTCCAAATCCTATGAAGTCGGCGCCTATGTACCCTATCCCCCTTGAAGTTTGTACCAATATTTATGGGACACCCTGTATAACGGACAAAACGTCGATATCTCTGCAATGAGAGCCAATCAACATTTTTAAAGATGATACTCGTGTTCAACACGTTGAAATCATCCAGGATTATGTACTTCCATCTAAGAAGCAATTTCACTGTTGACCAGTGTAATTAGTCGACTCAGAGTTTTCTATCAACCCGAGCAACTACGGGCAATTCTTCTAATTAGATAATTTAGTTTTTTTAAATTAAGTTCGATAAAAAGCATCTTTTGCATTTGACCTTAGATGATGACTTAGATCCGACTTAATGAGGTGATAAAATTGAAGCTGAAATTAATTTCAATTATCAAGAAAATTGTTTTTAGAAATTAGTATTTTTAAACCCAAATTTAATCATACTAAAAGAATATCTATTAAGGGTAGAGGAATACTGAACGTTTGGATACATTGGATTTGAAATCAAAGTCAGGTTAGGATTAACCTGGTATAGCACAAGTCAACTTTGATCAATTTAAGTCAAACTACAAATAATCTTGAAGTAGATATTTGTATTATACACAGTCCAGTCACATTAATGTGACCACCACCTATTTTCGACGTCAATGTGAAATAACCAATCACAAAAGGCAGGTGGCAGCACATTGCAGTGGAGTGTATATAATAGGGATGAGACATCGATGTCGATGTTTTCAAAACATCGATGTTTTTCAAAAAACATCGATGTATTGGAGTCGATGTTTTAGTAACATCGATGTTTATACTTGTCGATGTTTTTACGTTGTCGATGTTGTATTTTTAAATGAAAAAAGTACCGTTACAAAAATTTAAAAAATAATATAGAGAGAAACCAAGTAGCATAATTTTTATAATCAGCTAATTGAACATACTTTTTGACCAAAGTGGCCAAGGGTGAAGGGTCTGAAAAGTAGGGATGCGACATGGATGTCGATGTTTTATAAAAAACATCGATGTATTGGAGCCGATGTCGAATTACTAGTTGCTAAACAAGTTTTAAAAATAGGGAAAAAAGTTTAAATACACTAAATTTTTAAAAACATCGATGGTTTGGGGATGATGTACTATCAAGTATCAACATCGATGTTTTAATTTTGAACATAGAAGTTTTGCTGTCGCTGTGGCATCACTTGTTGCTAAATCAGTTTTAAGAAATTGGTGAAAAAGTTTAAATACACTGAATTTTAAAAACATCGATGTTTTTGGGGCGATATATTATCAACATCGATGTTTTAATTTTGAACATCGATGTTTTACTGTCGATGTCGCATCCCTAGTATATAAAGGATGTCCTAGGGCATCGGAAAGCATTTCAATCGTTGGCGTAATGCAGAAACTTAGCGGTTTATCCGACTTCCAAAAGGGCATGATTATTGGCTTTCGGGCCAAGGGTGGAAGCATTTCGGAAACGGCTAATTTTGTGAACTGTTCGCTTGCCGCCGTGGTAAAAGTATACCGTGCATAGCAAAATGGCACTATCCAAAATCAGTGGCGTGGCACATGTGGTGCACCAGGGGCTATAGATGACAGAGGCGAACGAAGGCTACGGAGATGCGTTCGGGGGAATAGACGTGCAACTCTTGAGCAACTGACCGCTCAGATGAACCAAGGGGCTACCAAGAGTGTATCCTCAACAACGGTTCAGCGAACGTTGCTGCGCATGGGCCTCCACAGCAGACGCCTGGTTAGTGCACCTATGCTGACTGCTGTTCATCGGCAACGAAGACTGGGATTTGTACGCCACTACCGCAAACGTCCACAGAGTGGCGACAGGTGGCTTTTTCCGATGAATCACGTTTTATGCTCCATCGGACAGATGGACGTTGGCGTATACGGCGTGAAACGTCTGAAAGCAAACACCCTGCATCCTCAACCGCGTAGTCTAGCGCAGCTGGCCACGGCACTGGAGTCGGCATGGCTCAACATCCCAGTGAACACCTTCAGAAACCTAATTGACTCTCTTCCTGCACGTCTCGCAGCGGTCCGCTATGCCAAAGGTGGTTATTCTGGCTTTTGACACGTGGTCACATTAATGTGACTGGACTGCGTAATAAAAAAAATTTCTAGTTTAACTTCTGTCTTAGAATGGATTTTAATAAAATCTAGCCAATATTGTACTCTATCACTACAGGTTATCTCGGATCTTTTTTACCTGTTACACACCTTAGAACAGTAATAGCCCGTTGTGTTGCTCCAGTGTGACGTTACTTAATTACGTACCTTAACACAGTACAGAAAGTAAATTGGAAATATTCAACCACTGCGTAGCTAGCCCGTGCCCGTGGTGTAAGGTATTAATCTGTTGTAAAATTTTCCGCTGATTTCAAATCCGTTGAAGATATATTCAATTTAAAAATTATTTATATAAAGAAAATCATATTTTTAGGTATCGATCTAAACTGAAATTTTCCGCAGATTTCAAATCCGTTGAAATTTTTACTTTATATTTAACGGTCTAGTCTAGGATATAGAAAAAAGAACTGTGACTATAGTTAAAAGATTTATCGTCTTGCTGGGAAAACATTCCTCCGCGTAAAATGAAAGCGGAAACGAAAAAATAATTTTCTCCGCGTGCAAAATGAAAGCGGAACCGTAAAAAATAATTTTCTGAGCGTTCTGCGGGGCGATGAAAAATTTTGTATGATTCACTACTGACTGCAAGGTCACGTGGATAGAAAAGTCCAGATTGGGGTTATTCGTCTTTTGTCTGGACGAAACGCGTTTGAAGAACCAGGTAGAGAATAAAACTATTAAATTCATTTAAAAATCTTCTAGATTGAATTTTAAAATTTCGCCGCGACCCAAAAATTGCAAAAAATTTGGACTACCTGTGTGCCAAATCTCATTGCTGCAAGTGCCATAGAATCGTCAGGATTTTGCACCACGTGAAAAAAAAAACACTTTCTTTTATAATATTAGAGAGATAAGTATTGTGATACATATTTTATACCACTATTCACTTGCCTCACGATTGTTATTTTAGTAAAGTGTAAATAAATACGTTTCCTAAGGGGTAAGGGATAAAAGAAACATTTAAGGTAGTCAAAAATTCTGCATTTCGAGAAAAAGCTAAAATCAATTTAAACCCCATGTCAAATAGATATCAATACTTTTAAATTTTTTTATCTTCAGTTCTTGATAGAAATAAAATAGACAGGTCGAACAAATAAAATCTGAAGTGATTAGAAGAGAGTTAAAGAATTGTAGTACAATTCGTGGAAATGGTGTTTTAAAGGTACATACACTCTATAACAAAAAAAATCGATGCACCAAGAAGGAGTTGTCCGATGGAGACAAAAATTGGTGGATAGGAAAATTATGTACAGAATAGAAAATGGTTAAAATTTCAGAACAATTGAATGATTTATTTCAGAGTTACAGTAACGAGCTCAATAAGGTGTTGACCCGCCTCTAGCCTGGATGCAAGCTGCCATACGGCGTGGCATAGACCGATAAAGCTCCCGGAGGGTCTCCTGCGGTATTTCTTGCCAAATTTGCTCCAATTGTCGGACTACGTCATCAACATTCCCTACCGGATGCAGTCGCCTTCCCATCATATCCCAGACATGCTCGATGGGAGAGAGATCTGGTGATCTGTCTGGCCAAGGAAGTGTTTGACAAGTTTGAAGACAGTTCATAGCAACACGTGCCGTATGTGGTCTTGCATTGTCTTGCTGAAAAATAAGCCCAGGGTACTGCGAAAGGAACGGTAGCAAAACATGTCTCAGAATGTCGTCAACGTTCCGCTGTGCAGTAAGTGTACCTCTAATGATGACCAAAGGGGTCCGGCTATCAAGGGAAATGGCACCCCAGACCATAACTCCTTGTTGAGGGCCCGTGTGGCGTGTAATAGTGAAAGCAGTATCGGCACGCTGTCCTGGGCGTTTCCAGACACGTCTTCGATAATCGTCAGGACACAGTTGGAAGCGGGATTCGTCGCTAAAGACTATACGTCCCCAGTCAGCATCATTCCAGCCTGATCGAGCCAAGCACCATAGTAATCTGGCTCGAGAGTGTGCAGGCGTGAGTGGCAGGTGGCGTAACGGTCGGTACGAGCGTAGATTTCGCTCTCTCAGCAGTCTGTGAATGGTCATGGTGGACACTCGTGTGTGGGTTGCACGACTGATGACTGATAGCGATGAATCAGGCGCTGTGACAGTTGATCTGACAATCACTCTGTCCACGCGATATGTTGTGGCCCTAAGTCGACAGCTACCATCATGACGCTGAAATCTACCACTGTCCACCCACTCTTGCCAGCATCTTCTAATCGCCGCATCTCTTCAATTCACATGACGAGCGATTCTCCGATTTGCCCAACCTGCCTCTTTCAATCCAATGATACGACCTCTTTCGAACTCTGAAAGTTGCTCGTAATGAGCTCGAATCCTGCGGTGAGGCATTTTTTTTTTCAGTCATTGAAAGGTATCCTATATCGCAATGCAGCAGAAATTTTTAACAACAGTTCAAGAACAACTCCTTATATACATCTGCTGGATGCGCAGTACCGATGTGCTGGAGATCGCACTATTCATTCATTGGACACCAAATTTTAATCATTTGCATACTTGGTCAAAGCATTTTTGCATACGAAATATCAAAGCAATCGGATGATTCCTTCTTGGTGCCTCACGTTGGGTTGGCGTGAAAGTTTGGAGAGTGGGGTGCCAGCTCAGGTGTTGCTTCGTCATCTGACCGTGGTTCAAAATTACGAGGTGTTGTCCTCGGATCTTTCCCTTAAGGGACTGATCCCGGACCGTCGTCAATAGCCCGTTGTGTTGCTCTAGTACGACGTTAACTAAAAATTACCATTACCATTACCTAATAGAATGCGATGAATCGATTAAAAGTGATCCTCGTGGCTAATTAACGTTATACTAAAACAACACAATGGGTATTAACGACGGTCCGGGATCAATCCCATAAGGGAAAGATTGGAGGACAACGCATAATTTGGAAGGAATACTAACGTTCCATTTTATTTACTTTGGTGTATTTATCTCGGGTTTGTGCGGTTCTTATCTATGAAATGTCCACTCAACTAGTAAGCAATGGATCGGCAACCCTTTTGCCAACAAATCAGGTGAATCTAGCATGCCTGTGCAAGAAGAATACCAACTGCTGGAGATTGCAAATGAAGGCGGCCTTAAAACTACGTTCGAGATAACAACTCTGCCGGTGTGTTCTGGATTAAAATCATGACGGAATACCCTGAGATTGCCACCACAGCACTTAAATCCCTATTGCCATTCTGTATGAAGCGGGGTTTTCTGCAGTGACAGCAACCAAAACAAAACAACGGAATAAACTGGACATAAGTAACACACTTCTGGTGTCATTGTCTCCTATTACCCCCAGATGAAACTATCTCGTTGCAAAGAAACAAGTTCAGGGTTCTCATTGATTTAGCGTACTAGTGAGTTAAAATCACATTATACTCATATTTTAGTGTAACTGTATTTTATTTTGAAGGCATGTTCAAATACAATTTAATTAAAATTATTAAATCAAAAAATCTAAAATATAAACAATCAACGCCCCCCCCCCCTCCCCCCAGCGGGCCGCGTTAAAATTATCAAACGTTGATCCGGTCCGTGGCGATAAAAAGGTTGGGGAGCACTGCCTCAAGGGAAAGATCCGAGGTCAACACCTCGTAATTTTGAACCACGGTCAGACGACGGTACTGTTAATTGGTAATTTTTAATTAACGTCGTACTAGAGCAACACAACGGGCTACAATCCACTAAGGGTAATGGTAATTTTAGTTAACATCGTACTAAAGCAACACAACGGGCTTCTGACGACGGTCCGGGAGAACAGTCCCTTAAGGGAGAGATCCAATAACAACACCTCGAAATTTTGAACCACGGTCAGGAAATTGGTAATTTTTTAGTTAACGTCGTACTAGAGCAACACAACGGGCTATTGACGACGGTCCGGGATCAGTCCCTTAAGGGAAAGATTCGAGGACAACACCTCGTAATTTTGAACCACGGTCAGATGACGAAGCAACACCTGAGCTGGCGCCCCACTCTCCAAACTTCCACGCCAACCCAACGTGAGGACTTTTGACCACGACTATTTTAAGGTGCACCAACCGGCTCTACACCACACGCTTACAAACATCCATGCCCAGACCCGGATTCGAACCAGGAACCTTCATATCTAGAGCTTAACAAACTATACAACTAAACCGGCTTGTCAGCGTAGCAAGGTTGGATGTAATTGGTAATCATTTGTTAACGTCGTACTAGAGCAACACAACGGATAATTGACGACGGTCCGGGATCAGTCTCTTAAGGGAAAGATCCGAGGAACACACCTCGTAATTTTGAACCACGGTCAGATGACAAAGCCCAGGTGGAAGAGTATCAAACTAACAACCGGAGTGTTGCGACTTCAAATCCACTCAAAGACCGTCGTATACGAAGAGGCTAGTGCACTTAAAATTTGCCGTGGTCTCAAATGTCCTCACGTTGGGGGTGCCTGTTCAGGTGATGCCTCGTCCTCTGACAACGGTTCGAAATTACGTGTTGTCCTTGGATCTTTCACTTAGGGTGATCCGGGACCGTCGTCAATAGCCCGTGTGTTGCTCCAGTACGATGTCAATTAAAATACCGACCTACCTCGGAACATTCAGTGCGGAAATTGATCTCGAACCGTCACCAATAGCCCGCTGTGTTGCCTCAGTGCTACGATAGTTAAATACCTACCATAATGCATGTTAAAAATAATTTTACTCGGTGATTTTCAATTGACTTTATACTGGAGCAACCCGCCGACCAACCGAAATGTTGGTTCAGATAATTGGTGTTTTTTAGTTAACATCGTACTAGAGCAACACAACGGGCTATTGACGACGGTCCGGGTTATGGTAAAATGGTAATTTTTGTTAACGTCGTACTAGAGCAACACAACGGGCTATTGACGACGGTCCGGAATCAGTCCCTTAAGGGAAAGATCCGAGGACAACACCACGTTGGGTTGGCGTGGAAGTTTGGAGAGAGGGGTGCCAGCTCAGGTGTTGCTTCGTCATCTGACCGTGGTTCAAAATTACGAGGTGTTGTCCTCGAATCTTTCCCTTAAGGGACTGATTCCGGACCGTCGTCAATAGCCCGTTGTGTTGCTCTAGTACGACGTTAACTAAAATTACCATTACCGAGGACAACACCTCGTAATTTCGAACCACGGTCAGATAACGAGGCAACACCTGAACTTCCACACCAACCCAACGTGAGGACTTTCGGCCACGACAGATTTAAGGTGCACCAGCTGCCTCTACACCATACGCTTACAAACATCCATGCCCTGTCCCGGATTCGAACCAGGTACCTTCCGATCTAGAGGCAAACACCTTGACCACTATACCGGTTTAGCGAAACCTGGTTCTTCTGGCATAAAAATTCAGGATATCAATATCTCTTCTGCAGTAGTACTAACTTGATTTCTGTATGACAATTAAGTACGGGATCAATCCCTTAAGGGAAAGATCCGAGGACAACACCTCGTAATTTTGAACCACGGTCAGGTGACGAAGCAACACCTGAGCTGGCACCTCACTCTCCAAACTTCCACACCAACCCAACGTTAAGACTTTCGTCCACGAGAGATTTAAGGTACACCAGCCGACCTCTACACCACACGCTTACAAACATCCATGCACTGATCCGGATTCGAACCAGGGACCTTCCGATCTAGAGGTTAACACCACCAGACCCGTTGGTCAGCAGCGTCAATCCTGACAGAAGATGATATCCCATTCTAATGAAATTTGAGCTAAAAACATCATTTGGCATTATTTTCTTGCTGTGCCGGATAGAAATAAGAAGAAAAATTATCCATATAAAGGTGACCCACTCTAATATATATATAGGCGAGAGATGTCATTTGAAGGGGGAATATTTGCAGGTGGGAGTATATTTATGGCATAAATGTGTTACAAAATTAGTCATGTGCAAGAATTGATTCTTATTTGGTGAAGAAAACTACAATGCTGTGTTTTCTGCATACGTATTTTTAAAGTAGGTAAAAATTAAAATGCAAGCAATTTTCCACACTGCTGATAGTTTGCATTTCATAGAAAAAATAATCCAAACTTAATTTAAATGTAAAATTTTTTTTATAGTAGAAGCAGGGAGAGGCCAATGTTATAAATTTAGTAATATTTTTGAAAAAAAAAATCAAAATTCTATAAAATGTAATGATTACAACATATTGGGTTACGAAACCGCGTGAATGGAATAAATTCGTATGTTACTTACCAAGCGTTCGGATGTTACTTGGCAATTATTTATTATGCACTATCTAGTTAATAATTAAAAATAAACTTTATAGTAGTTTTATAAACAATTATTAATCTTTCATAGAAATAGGCCACTCGTTTTGAAATAAAATCTAAAAAATAAAAGAAACAGAAGAATCAAGTGCAAATTCAGAAATATACTAAAAAATTCACCGTGCATTTAAAAATTCCTAATATTGAAACGGATACCAAATGGTTTTTCTTAAACTAATTCTGGAAATTACGGTCCAATATGCACTAAAATTTATATTTATGGTAGTTTTGTTATAGGAATTTTTTAATAGCAATAAAATGGGTGTTGTAATTTTTGAAAAAATTTCTAAATAAACGTGAAGACGGATCCTTATGCACAAATATAATGCACATTTATTTGTAGTAGGCATTATTCCAAATCTAATGACACTTTTTCTTCGTACGATTACAGGGACGGGAATAACAATAGGGATTCAGATACTTTTTTGACTGGCTGTACAACATAATGCAGATTACTTGATCTGCAATTACCAATTGATGGGATAAATACTGAGACACTATAAAAGCTTTCATATATTTAATTACCCAAGCTGAGTCAATTTTATAAGCAATTAAAGTTCTTGTAAAAAGGTAGGAGTGATAATCAGTAATATGTAAAACCTAACAAAAAAATAAAAATTTATCACAGCATACCACATACACATGGCCTCTTATACATTTATTTTAAATGCTTTGAAAACCCCATTTTAAAAATATCATTATTCACTAAAAACTTTGGATTATACTTTTATCTATAAATACTGTACTGAGAATACCGTACAACTGTACTGAGAAGGTTATAAAAATCACACCAAACATCCAAGAGAAATTTTACAATTATTCAGACTGGTAAGGATTCAAATACACACATTGAAAGATTAAAAATGCATCTTAAAGGGGAAATATTTCTTCAACTTGGAAAGAAAAACATTTCTGCTTTTCAGTTCTACAAATTTAATAACAAAAGAATGAAAAATAGCATAACAGTTCCAACAAAAACAATGTAAAATGCAGAATTCTTCTCAAAGATAACTTTTACAACACCATTTTGCCTTTTAAAATATAGCTCTCGCCTAACTACACAAAAATATACTAACAGCCATTAAATTTTTTGGACGGGTATCTATCAAATTTGAAGTATTATATTGTTAAAACCAAGAAATAATACAATTTATTAATATAAAAGGGAAAGATAACACATTTTTGCATACACAACATTTAATTGTATGTTGACAAGATCTTTGCATATTTTGAGTGAGCTTTATATAGAAAGAGAATATTTTATAGAGTGAGAAATATTAAAAACATCAAAATGCAGTTTTGGACACAGAATGATGTGTCAACAATAATGCTGTTATACTTGCTTACATTAATGAAACTCATTTTTCTATTCATGTTTCTCCAGAATTATTTTCAAATAATAGTTGAAGATCGACTAAAACTGTTTTTATGACATGTAATAGATATTGCAAATTTTTTAAGATTGTGTTGCTTTACATGAAATTTCTATCTTTTTAATGTATAGAGTATGATTAAATGAATTTATCATAATTTACTGCAAGAAATGTGTTTCACCACATGAACTTCTTCAGTACTCTGTAAGAAAACTAATTATTATTTAAAGCATGTTTTACATAAAACATAATTAAAATGCTTAGAATTATATATGTAGGTGAAGCAATATCAATTATAATCAAGCAAATATTTAAAGGGAACCAAGGATCTGATCAGGTATGCAAGCAATTCTTTCCCAATATCAACAGAATTTTATATCTTTTTTTAGAAAACTAGCAGTAACAGGCATGGAGTGTACTGAACTGAATAATTCAAATATTTTGAAAGAAATGTATTACAAAATACTTAGACTTGGCTTATCACATTTCATAACATAGGCATAAATTCTGTGCCTATCATTTATTTACATTTTTCACTATCATTGATATTACCGAGATAAAATTATCTCAGTTTTTAATTATGAAAAATAAAATGAAATCATATCAGTGTTAATAGAAAAATTAATAATAATCAACGACAAACATTTCACTCATTTTTTTTTTTTTTTAAATACTTAGTTAACCATGTCTACACATGGATTGCTAAGATTCGAAAGCTGCAATAGTGAAGAGAAATAAATTCTTAGAAATCAGACGGAGCATATGATAAATATATTTAGATTGTAATGTAGTGCCACCTCTCAAAAACAATTTTATCAGTCTCAGTGAAAATAAACAAAAACCTTTTGTCTTGAAGTAAAAAATCTTTTTTTTTTTTAATTATGAGTTTCATTTTAAAACATATTGGCTTGCAGTACAATGTTTAATATAAATCCCTTTGAAAATTCCTCACAAAAAGATGCTCTTTAACAGATAACTATAATTAAACTCTCAATATAGACAATTGAAATCCTTCACATATAACCACAAAACTATACATTCTTATAAACAATCAACAGAAAAAAGTGTCTCTTCCCACATTTTAAAATTTTCACCCTTTCAATAAGCTTTTAAATTACTTTTTAATTTCAAATGTAGAGGTACCCTAAGGAACATAACATGCCTAGGACTAAAGGTGAAAATTAACGGTCGCTTCTCGCCACGTGGCGACTGAAAAATTTTGCTAGCCATCACACTTTCTTCAAAACATTAGTTTATATGGTGGAACCTCCAATCTCTTACGTTTTTTTTACCGTAAATTTTTTTTTAAAGAAATAAAAAAGTCTGGACACACACCCATATTTCGTACATATGTGTCTGAACGCTCGCAAGTGGCCACTTACAAAATTTCTTAATTGTCACTTTTACCTAGGACCCTTTTCAAATGCTTCAAAAGAATTTCTGAGAATGCTTTATAATTTAACCTTTTAACAGTATAAGACTTTAACCTGAGATTTTTTTTCTAGAGCTGGTATTTAATGAAATCTCAGAGCTTCCAACAATTGATCCACTTTCCCCAGTGACACTTTCAATTATATCCACACTATGACCCAAAATAGGTTCCTTTTTTGGCATAATATATCGGGATCATATTCAACAAGTGTACTTTGTTTCACCTTTGTGCTTATTTTGAGGATCTTTTTATTTTTAAAATTTGCTCATTTTTTGTGATTATGAGTAAAGCAGGGAATTAAAAGAAAATGCTGACCATAAATATGAATGGTTGAATATTCTCTTCAAATAGTAACATTTAAATAACAAACTACCAAATTGTCAATTTCTGGAAGAAATCTAGTCAAACATGCTTGACAATATCAGATTTGGTGTTTCATTGAGACGAAAAAAACTTATGTTATTACTAGAATTAGATTTTAAAATTAAACAGAAAAATTGGTCATACTATGCATATCTTAGTATTGTTATTCATCAGAAATTTTCAAATATATCAAAAAGTTAATAAATATATCAAATATCGATTCAATTTTCCAGTAAGTCAAGGAATGTTTCTTCCTGATAAAACTTTCCAACTAAAAACCCAATAATTATCCAAGTCTATAAATTCAAGAAAATTTTAACATTTATATAATTAATGTAAAAGGAAGTTCAACAGAAACCATGTGTTGTCACAAAGAAAATTAGTTGTAATCCTTCTGAATGGACAAATTTAATGTGTTTCCCCTCTTCGGCATCACTGATTACTTATGAATATAGGATTTAACAAAAATTAATTTACCCATATCACTTAAACTAATATGCATAACAATGAATAGAAAATTTCGCTAAATGCGTTCTATTTTAGTACACTAATTTATACAACGTTAAGACATTTTTAAACGAATAGTGAATATCCTGCAAATTCCTAAATACTGTTCATATTTCCAAAACAAGGATCTTGATGAGTGAGCACTATGTACATAAAGGATAACTTCTTTAGAGTACTCAACAGGTATCATATTTAATGAAATAAAAATAACCACATCGATAATTAGTAAATCACAAAATGTAGATACAGTTGAAAATTTCTTTGTATTATTAACCATAACTGAATATGTAAGTAAATTTGTTTGAAGATATTTAATGTGGACACAGCAATACGGGTTATATTATGTGTTTTCATATATATTGCGAGGCAAAACAAGTTTAAAAAATCTTATGGTCAACTTCGACAACAAATTAGTGGCGAATATATAAAAATACTCATTAAAATTAATCTTTAGATACATCTAAAAATAATCATTTTTTGTCTTGGAAATTCTGATATTAAAATAATAATTTTTTTAGGGGGAAAATGGGATTACAATTGTATAGGCTAATATGCTATAAATATCAGTGTGTGTGTATATTATTTTATTTTTATGACCTAACTACAAACACTAATTTACTTTGTTGTTACAATTTATAAACAGCTAAATGTAGTAAAATAGTTTTCATTTTTGCAAACTAAACTTGGATATTTACTCTTAAAAACTTTTGTTACCTATATTGGTTAACCTTCAATACGTTACTTAAAAAATGCCAAAAATGTGTTTGATAATATGTATAACATTTATTCCAATACAAAAGTATATTATTTATAGATATATTTGAAATACCATGACTTGCAAAGTAGTAAGCTAATTTTCAGCAATTACAAATTATTCACATTTCAGTCATAAGCCTTATTCTGTTTTTTAACTGGACCAGATTACAATTTCGAATCCAATAATAAGCACCAACTTAGAGAAGTCCTGATATATTTTGAAAATGCACTTATTCAATGAGTGATTAATTAAACAACATCTCCATAAGTTTTGCAAGGGATCAAATGTCCATAAACAGAACCGGGAAAAAGTTTACAAAAGTAAATATATCACCAATCTACAAAATAGTGCCTAGCATCAACCATATCAAAGTTAAGACCACTTAATCAATTCAATTTATACACCATAATGCAAAATATATCAGAGTACACTTATTTACAGCAGTAGAAACTCACACATGAACTTTCTCACATCTTGAATTACACAGAATTCACTCAGAAAAATAAATGTCACTCAAAAATTACTAAGAAATGAGATTTAGAAATCGAATTGGAACATTTGCATAAAATATGAATGAGACTGTCCCAATCCAATGTTGGGACCTGCACACTTTGTACTTTTTAGGCTCTGTTTCAACCCAACCAAGGTGAGTGAAGATTTATAAATTTACAGAGGTTTCCATACAATCTTTGTACTTTTTGGTCTCTTTAACATCAATCATTTAGAAAAAGTCTCAAAAGTTTAAAGATAATCAACCATCAGCAGCAACATTAAAACCCTACTGAAACTAAAATTTGCTAAAAATGCAGAGAATGTGTATGTAGTCATGGTACAAGCATATCGTCAAAAATTACACAATGTGGCATCTTCAACATTTTAAAAGGATTACTGCCTGAATGAACACATTTAAATACAGAATTCAACAAATATTTGCATATGTAGCAAAAGACAAAGTAAATTTACTAGTATATAAAATTATGCATTAAATCATGTAACACAAAACAAATGTACACCACACTTTACCATTCCAATAAAAATTAAAGACAAGGAGCATCACAATTTGTACAGAATAAACAAACAATAAAAATATTTTGTGAAATCCTAGGTAAACAACGCAGTTGCAAAAGGTTTCCAAGCTGATATTTTTAGCAGCAATACTAACCACTACCAATTTGGTGACAAAATGCTGAAACCACGCCAAGGCCACAGTGTTAACTCAGGTTTAACAGATTTACATACACAAAAACTAACAATAATACATTACATTTGAGTGTGAATAAGAATTAATTTTACAGTGCATAACATTTGTTTGATAGACCCCCTTCCTCATCTGAAACTGTTATCAAAACTTTACATGCACCTTAGAGAAATTTTAAACAATAAACTGAAGAAAATAAAGATGGTTAAAAAAAAATTTATAATATACCAAGAGTTTTGTACATATCTTTTTTTTAAATAATTATAGGATAATTTACAAAGCCCAAAAAGTACTATTGAAATAAAATTGCAGTCTATCATCACTTCAATATATTTTTTAATGGACTACTTAAACCTTTCCGACAGAAAGTTTCCAACAGTACCCAACAGCCATACATGGCTGCTAAAGGGTAAAAGCATAAAATTTTCAGGCGTTAATTTTGTATACTTAATTCATTAAATTAAAATACAAGAATTGTTAATAAGAAACAAGTTTACTATTTGCTTTATTTGTCACCTAGCATAATTTTAGGATATAAACTTTTAATCTTTAGACAGTGGCTAAATTTAACATAATTTTTGAAATGTTTTTATTTTTCACCAAAAAGTGCCTTCTTTTTCCATACACATGATTTTTAATCAAACTTGTGTAATTCTACTTCCTCATGACGTTATTTTTTGTAAAGTTTTAACAGGACCCAATAAGAAATACATTCATTAAAATTGTCGCGTGTTAACAATAGTATATTTTTGACAGAATGTCTTGAAATTTTATTGATTTACTAACCTTACCAACATAACAAAATTGCACAACATAAATAGAAATATCAGCAAAAATTGTGCTTTTTGCAGATCAGGAACTTTTCTTGCAATTAAATGTAAGTAAAATTATATTTTACTATATAAGTACGAGGACTCTGCATCAAAACTAATTTTGAATCTAACTCTCAAAAGGATAAAACTATCAAGGCATTTAACTAAAAGCATTTTAATGTCTAAAAAAAAATTTTTTTTGGAGTGGAAGGTTTTAATTTGTATATTTTAGCACACCTCAAAATTTCACAAGAGGAAAGATCATAATTTTGAGGTTCACATATATTCAACTTATGAACAGAAACAAACTTGTAAACATATAAATCAACAGGAAACAATATATAATACTTTATAGCATATTAGTGAAGAATTTATCTTTACCATATCGTAAGGCTGATTTTTGATCAAAGGAAAATGACCTTTCAAACAGTTCAATTTTCTGGCTTAAACTTTCTCATCCTATACATACAATACTTACTTTTCAACACCAAATCAAATATAAGGAAAATTGTAAATTTCCTACCATCTGTCAGAACAATATTTAAAAACAACAATCAAGATAATAACAAGAAAAAGTTTTAGTATATTGCAATAGACCAGATCGAACTTTGCCTGATTTGATCAAACAAAAATTTAGGAAGACAATCATCTTTAACTCATCAAGATACAAAATTGTCTTATTGATCGTCGTCTTCAAAAGCTAATTTTGAATCTCCAAATTTAAAACCATTTAGATGACTGACTGAGCAACCAAATTTTCTCAAGAAATAACAAATGGTATTAAAAAAAACCAAGTATCCAAGAATAAACAAATTTTCAACATAGCTGTATGTTGTAATAACAATAGTTTGAAAGAACTGTCACATGTTAATGCAGAAGAGATAATGATCAGTTCAGAAGACTAAAAACACAAAATTGATCCACGTTTACCTTGTGAGAAATATTACTACTAGAGCTTAACAAGAACTATTCAGAAAGTAGGTGGACAATGGCTTTATAAAATGATAATCAACTGCATTACAAGATGGACATGGTATACTACGGCTATAATCACTGAAAAATTGTAACCTGCGATCTGGCAATATTATTAACTCATGGCAATTGTTGCATCTCAGACGTTCTTGACAACAAGGCGTAGCTGCAATGACATCGTACGAATACATAGTACCAAGAATCAAGTCACGGCCATCCCACCTATCTTCGCAATACTTACATTGCAGAATACAATTCCAGCCCTCTAGGCACGCCATACACACTGCATTCAGAAACTGCACCTGATTATCAATTTTTACAGGTACAGAACTGTTGGAATATTGGCGTGGGGAGGTAAAGAACGTTCCATCAATTAATGGATACCGATCAAAAATTATCATTTGACTGTAACAAAATATACAATTAACACCAGACGTTTTATTCGCACTAAGTGTGGATAAAATAAAGCAACGGATTTCATCATTACCCTGGTTACCTTCGTCTTCTATTTTAATATGATAGGAATTAATTTTATTACGGGGCAAGGAATTGAAAGAGGAATAGTCTTGCCGGCGACTAAATAGGCTCCCACTTATATGACGTTCTTTGCGCTCCGGAATAAACCCCTTGTTCCCCCAGGATGGGGAGAGGGGACAGTCCGAAGCAGAGTTCGGAGGGCTCCCCGATGCAGAACTCATGCTGGATATACTTGAGCTTCGGATGCGATTGACAGGAACTTGCGGCCCGATCGTCAGGCCAGGCTTGCTGGCAGGGACATTCCCCGCGATGGATAAACACGGCTTGTCATTTTTCTTCTTGCGGTGCCGCTTCCTTTTGATTTGCTCGTCGAGAGGAATAGCGGGTGGGATCCAATCGAGATCCTTGCGCAAATGCCCTTTGGAACACTTGCAGCCACAAGCTTTGTATGCTAAATCGTATCCTTTCTTAGTCCACAAGTTTTGAAGCCGCTGTTTCTCGCTCCAGCTCCGCGCACGGCCGGTGGAGCGCAGAAACGTCAACACAGTGTATTCCCACTGGTCGAAGCACACCTTGTGCATGTATTCCCCTTCCACACAGCTCTCATTGTTGCAGATGACTTTGACAGCATCCGACAATTTCTCCAGGTTGATGGGCTCCCCGACGTGACACAGGGTCGGGACGCAGCATATGGTCATAGTAGCTGGATCGAAATTCTCGAATATGGCTTGACACTGCTGCATAGCGAATGAGTTGCGATCTGTCAACTCACGTGGGGGAAATGACAATTGTTTTAAGGACAAGAGATAATCAAAGCAGTTTTCTTACTGAGTATGTCATTCGGACTACCTCGGCAAGAATGACGGATAGTGACAGCATCGGTGCTTTCGGTTTTGAAACGTACCGCTCGTGTGGTTCCGCGTCTGGATCGAAGCGGTGATCAGCGTTAAAGCTCTGGCAGCCACTGGGCGGAGCGCAGCCTAACACCGAGAGTGGCGGCAAAACCGCGCCATTCGATTGGTCGATCGACTAGGCAGGGTAAATCATAACATTGCGACTGCGCATGTCTCTTCGGCAGAGCTTCCATATTGAAAACAGTAAACATTACTTCAAATATTCGGGGATCCGTTGGGATAAATCCACTATTCGAATTCCATTTGAGCATTTGAGGGGTTTGTCCCCAACGAAACCACATCTTTGGTTTCGGCAAAGAATAACTGCTGTCGTGTTTTTTTTTTCAAAACCAATTTTACACCTGCGCATAACCCGCAATAGGAAATGAAAGCGACACGTGCGCCAGTTTTGACCTTGAGCGACTGGCTGAATCAGTAAACACAAGTTGGCTGCCTCCCAGCAGACCCTGCTATGGCTCAGGGGGGGACCAACAGCAGATTGAAACCGGGCGGGATGCAAAAATGTTATCCGTCTCGAGATGTCTTCCGAATTGAAAGCCCCCGTTGTCGTCCTTTTCAATAATTTTCATTTTCCAGTTGTGAAAAGGTTTTGAATCCACGCGATGGGACTAAAGTGGGAAATGTCAAACTGATCACGATTTTGAATAGGGCAAGTATTCAGACAGCAGTGTAGCCAAAACTCTTTCCAAGGATGTTAGAAAAGGAATTTCTTTTGTACAAAATTAAGATCCGAATCACATTTTAGAAATCATTTGATTATTAGATTAATTTTAAACGATTATTGTACCAGCATTGGTTGAACTAAGTACAGGAATGATCGTGCAATAGTAATATTTATAAAATAAATGCATTAAGCAAATATTCAACCTCCCTTGTTTATGAAAATTCACTATTTGCTTTCATATCACTGTTGGAGATATTGATACGGTACGTAGATAGTAGTATGTGAAAATATACGAGGATGGTTGAGTCACGCTGAATAAACAGTGCCATTATCTTGCTCTCATAATTCGTAATGAATATAGTTGCTGCGAAAGATGAAATGTCATAGCAAAAATACATTTATTTTAAGAATAAAATAGCTATTACTTTTTATGTTTTTTACATATTACTGGTGTTTTGTTTGTTTGTAGAGATAACTTCGAGACGGATCTATCTTTTCTGCTATTGCAGTTTAAGAAATGAGCACTGATTTAATGACTTTTTTCGACAGCCTGCGGATTTCACCTGTGTGCATAGCAAAACTTCGCTCTACGCTGATTGAACTAGCTTCAGCAGGTTATTTTGATTGGGTTATACGCTTGAAAATATTTCGGTTTGGGATCTTTCACTGAATACGTGTATGTTGAATATAACAAAACGCGCACACGCCAAGTTTCTGAAAAATGACAGTTCGCAACTTAACAGAAAGCAGAAAAACGTTATTTTTCCAATCTATAAATAATTCCTCTTTTGATTAAAAAAAAGGGTTGTTTCGTATTTTCAGTTGATTAATAACGCCTATTTTTTGGAAAATACGATCCCACCAATTAAAGTTTTGTATTTTATTTACAGTTAACGATCTTAATATCGAAATAAGTCAAAACGATAGTTTTCTTACCACGATTGTTCTTCTCTCCAGTCCTCATAGTAAAACTATTAAAGCTGTTATTTGTGGTGCTGCTTGGGTTTACAATAGGTTACGGTGTTTTAATTGTTTAAGTCGGTTGTTCGTTTGTATTGAAGTGGCCCTTTTTTGTATTAAAGAACCCTTATTGCCCTTTTTTGCATTGAAGAGAAGGAAATGATTTTAGGTTCGTTGGTTTCTTTAGGGCGCAATGGCCAAGCAACGTTTTGTCAAGTTAATGATTTTTTTATGAAGTTTTATGACGCAAGGGCCAAGTTTTGCCAAACATAAGACAACGTCAAGTGAAAAATCTCGTGAAAGAGGAATTGGGGAGCAGAGTAGTAGCATGAAAGCAGAAAAAAAGCCCTTAGGAATCCAGGGAATACGATATATCGCAAAACTGACCAGATTCTTGATTGACAAGATACCTCGTCCTTAGGAAAAACTGGCCGGACCTTGATCTCGTCATCATCAAAACCGACATTATCTTCATTTCGAATTCAAACGTCATTCTTGATGAGGTGTCTCGTCATTAGCAAAATTAGTCAGATTTTGATGGACGAGATATCTCGTCGAAATCACTTGGAGGGTTAAGAGCATCATTGACCAGGGTCCTTCCTTAGTGGTCTGCTGGATCTACACTTGCATATAAATACAAAGAAATAGGGGTCCGGCTTACTTAAATTGTTCAGTGAAATAAAAGAAAAGGTGGCTTTAATTTTTTCTTCTTTTCCGAGTCAAAATTAGATTAAGTTCCATGATGTCCTTCCTGCGAAAAATGTCCAAGAGACGTCTCGAAACATCATGAATGTCCATCCATGACACCTAGTAACACTGCAATACGTGATCAGGACTAACAATACTGTTGCCCTGACAATTGGGGCAGTCAGGTGCAGTAGGTCAAAAATGTATCCAAACACCTGTTATTGCCGTGCCTGGAGTCGTCCTATCAAAATGTTATTTGACTTCGAATAATGTCTACTATATATAAATGTGAATTGCATTAGGGTCTGTTGAGTTGATACAAAATTTAATGTGAAAGCCGAGCGACTTCATATTAAATTTTTCGTATCCACTCAATTTTTTAAAACGGTAAACACCTATTTTCGATTACAGATTCTGATCTTCTGTATCAAATAGCAGTACTTAAAAAGTCATGAATTTTGCTCAAATATAAAAGATACGAGTGGTTGAAATTCTGTTTCTAGTGTTAAGTGATCCTCAATCGTTTTTTTTTACGTTATAAAGCAATCAGTTGTGATCGAAGAAATTATTATTATAATAAACACTGTTGAGAAAAAGCCAGACAAAATATGCCTTTTTTTAATTTCAAAGCAGTATTTTCTAATCAGTATTAATTTATTTTTAATCGCAAAAAATAAGGAATTGATAGGAGTGTAATCGACTTACTACGGTTCCAAACTGAGGTGTGCAAAACCTTAGTTTACCTCTTTCGGTAGTTTTTGAGATGGTCCTTTATTCAAGACAAGCTGAATAACGTTGCTCGGGTTTCAAATATGACCACGACATATCCCTGTGTTAACTCAAATACACAAACTCTGTGGAACGTGTTTCCTAACGCGACAGCTAAAATCTGACCGCGACATTTCCCTGTCAACTCAAATACACAAACCCTGTAGAACGTGTTTCCTTGTCCATGCCCGTTTATTGCAGAAAAACAAACTTTAGATTTTATAATTGGGGTTTCGAGGGGCACTTTTAGGACTACCTGTGTGTCAATTTTCATGGCTACAGATTGATTGGTCTGAAGTCAGGAATGAATTTGGAACCATGGTCAGATGTTGAGGATAACAACTGAGCTGGCACCCCACTCTCGAATCACCACGCCTACGTAAGGACATTTAAGGACACGACATATTTAACGTTCATCCGCGCCCATGTACACGACGCATCTGGTGCAAGGAAACTGCAATTCTGATTGGATTTTGTTTTGCTAAAATATATCTGATTGTTCATAAACTTGTAAAAATGAAATTTAATTTTTCTACTCTACATTGATTTTTTTGCATTTTATAGGATCAAATTAATGAAACTTCGTTTAAGTGTTTAATAATAAATTCGATGTGAGGGAAAGTATAATTTCGCGAGTGTACAAATTGTTGATCGCGCAGAGGAAACGGTGAAACAAAAGTTTGCGTTTTTAATTAACGGGTTTGCCAGATATCAAATTTATATTATTCCATAGCAACAAATATTATTACCCATAGCAACGATTTTTTTCCCCTTTGAAACTCGCTGCGACTTCTGGCCCGATGTCCAAAAGGCTGAACTCGCTTTTTCCCCTCGATCCTCATACGGTGTTTCGAGAGAAAATACACATCCAAAAATTTCGAGAACATGGTTTATTCAAAATTGTACCGTGATCAAAATCGCGAAGGTTTTTTTACTGATGCGGCTATTAGTTTAGGCTACATTATATGTTGAAGTTAAAAAAAAAAGTGAAATCACTTGCAAAAGGAGTGTTGTCTTAAGAAGCAAGCCAAATGGGATTGCGTAGCAATCAACGGGGGGTTTGCGAGCGTTAGCAAGCAGGGGGCGAAGCCCTCGATGTGTGTCATGGACCGGAAAGTAAAATAAGGATTATACGAATTATTAAGATAGTTTCGCCGTCGCAGGAGATTGACTCTGCAAAAAAGCGTGTTGGTATGCGTTGGCGAGCGTAAGCGAGCAGGGGGCGGAGTCCCCTAGTATTGAAAAACCTCATAAATTTGTATTACGTAAATCTGATTAAATCTGTCTGGTTAATTGGTAAAATTTAATTAACGTCGTTCTAGAACAACACGAGCTATCGACGACGGTCCGGGATCAAGCTCCTAAGGATAGATTCGAGGACAACACCACGTAATTTTGAACCACGGTCAGATGACGAAGCAACACCTGAGCTAAATCTGTCTGGGAACGTGCGGGAAAGGACACGTAAAAATGAAAACTTGCAGACATAAATTCAGGCTAATTGTGACATTTCTCTGCACACACGCTATCCAAACATTCGTGCTTGTTAATTATAAAATAATTATTTGTTTTCTTAATCTTATAACTTATGTATTGAAATGTTACTAACAAATACAAATAACAAAAACGAAATGATATTCCGGATCACTAATTTATAATGCAACTCAATCCTACGAAAATCTCCAAAGAAATATAACTTGCATACAGAAATTCCTCCCAGAATATCTTTCTTCGCAAATCATTACAAAATTTGGATTTCGCCATGGATCATATTTCACTAGGGATCATGTAAGTAACAATTGTTTCTTGCATTTCTTTAAAGACTTGAAGTTTAGGGCATATTTTGTATTTTCTTGAAGTATTTTTTCTTCTTGCTGTTAAAAATAACTTTCTTTTTGAATACACTGCAACCGGTGTCGAAACCAGGGGGATCACCTCTTGGAGTGTTCACTGTATACACGAGGGCTGGTGCACGTTAAATTTCGTGGCCTCAAATGTCCTCTCGTTCGAGTGGTGTGGAAATTTGGAAAGTAGGTTTAAAATGACGGAGTATTGTTCCATTTCGGATTGAAAACGGACCGTCACCAATAGCCCGATTTGTTTGCTTTAGTTCGACACTCATTGAACTACCTACATAATTTTAGCTTTCAGCATACCAAATACCTAATTCGCCTTCAATTTTTTCTAGTTGTGTTGCTCTAGTACGACGTTAATAAAAATGACCATTTACCATTCAATTTCTTCTAAATCAAATATAGCATTTTGTCTTCTCACTGTACTTTGTAAATTAGCAATTATGATTAAATCGGCTAGTACTATTTTTAAAGTAATACTTGAATATTTCTACATGAATACACTTCACTATACTTAGTATCTGGAAATTTATGAATCAAAATTTGCCTATTCTGTGAATTGTGAAATAATATATTTGCATCTGTTCTTATAAACTGTCATATTTCCTTTTCCCCAATTAATTTCATACCTATTATATCAATCAATGCCCCAGCCATTTTGTTATTTGGAGAATAAAGCACATTTTTCAAAATTATGTGATCATTCACAAAAGATCCTTACACAGAAAACTAGATACGCAATTTTTCATTGTATGTAAGGACTTCGAGTGCACAAATTTCCGTCTAAGGTTATAACATAACAAATAAGGAGCACATTTTCCAATTGTAGGTAAAGACCCTGAGTAAATACATATCTCATACGAAAGCATAATTGCCCAGCAAATATAAGGAGCTATTTTTGTCACTGCATGTACTGAACCTGAGTGCTCATATCTGATGCACAAACATCATTATACAAAAAATGAGCAGTTTCCAATTGATGCAAGGATCTTAAATCCAAAAAAAAAAAAATCTCATTCACAAAATATTACACAGCAAATAAGAATCATATTTTCTCATTGTATGTACGGACTGGAATGCATAAATTTCAAACACCAAGACCATCACATAACAAATTATGAGCATATTTTCCCATTTCATGTACAGACCCTCAATACACAAATCTCATACTAAAATATAATTATACACAGCAAACAAAGAGGTAATTTTTCTATGGTATGAACGAAACCCGAATGCATAAATTTCGCACACAAACATCCCTACACAGAAAATTAGGACCGCATAATTTCCAATTGATTTAAGGATTTAAGGTACACAAATCCCATTCACAGAAGATCATCGCATAAGGAGCACCTTTTCTCATTGTATGTACGGACCCTGAGTGCATGAATCTCATACAATAAGGTCATAACAAAACAAATTAGGAGCACATTTTCCATTGTATGTCTGTACCTGAGTACACATACCATGGAAAATCACACACACTGAGATCATTCCTGTGCAAATGAAGAACCGATTTTTCATTGCATATTTGCACTACGAGAGCATAAATCTAGTACACAAGTATCATTCTACAGCGAATTCGGAGCTAATCTTGTTACGGACCCTGTGAGTACACACACAAAAATATCTCATATACAAACATCATTGCACAGAAAAAATTAGGACCTCAATAATCATGCAAGCAGTTTGAGTATACAGATATCATTCATAAAAGACCATTACAGAGCAAATAAGGAGCGCATTTTCGCATTGTATGTACGGACCCTGAGTGCATAAATCTCACAACAGAGCATCAATGGAGGAATCCGAGATTTGCCGAGCGGAGAATAAAAACTAAGATTTTAAATTTATTGGTGTCCGTAATCGATATTGCGTGACCTTTCGGGATGAAAAAGCTCGACGAGCTTTACTGGACAGCAACAGACTGACTCGATGATATACAATAAATCGAGCAGCAACGATCTGGTAATGGGTTTCTAATTAATCAATCCTGACAATTAGGGACGAGGAAAAGAATCTGACACTAAATTTTCACCCACAAATTATAACTCTAAGAAATTTAACGGAGTTTTCGCAATTAAGAAAACTGGTTCGTCTTGGAGGTTTTGTGATTTAATTTTTCAGTGGTTTTTGTGTATTTATTTTAGGTAAGGATTATGAGCAGTCTGACTCTTGGTAATTTTCAGGTCCGCGGTAGCCCTGTTGGAAAGCAACGGGTTAGAAATAGGGATGCGACATCGATAGCAAAACATCGATGTTCAAAATTAAAACATCGATGTTGATAATACATCGACCCAAAAACATCGATGTTTTTAAAATTCAGTTTATTTAAACTTTTTTCCCCATTTCTTAAAACTGGTTTACCAACTATTGATGCGACATCGACAGCAAAACATCGATGTTAAAAATTAAAACATCGATGTTGATAATACATCGACCCAAAAACATCGATGTTTTTAAAATTCAGTTTATTTAAACTTTTTTCCCCATTTCTTAAAACTGGTTTACCAACTATTGATGCGACATCGACAGCAAAACATCGATGTTCAAAATTAAAACATCGATGTTGATAATACATCGCCCCCAAACCATCGATGTTTTTAAAATTCAGTGTATTTAAACTTGTTTTCCCATTTCTTAAAACTGGTTTAGCAACTAGTGATGCTACATCGGCTCCAATACATCGATGTTATTTTTAAAACATCAATGTTTAGAAAACATCGACATCGATGTCGCATCCCTACTTTTCAGACCCTTCATCCTTGGTCACTTTGGTCTAAAAGTATGTTCAATTCGCTGATTATGAAAATTATGCTACTTGGTTATTTTTTAAATTTTTATAACGGTACTTTTTTCATTTAAAAATAAAACATCGACAACGTAAAAACATCGATAAGTATAAACATCGATGTTACCAAAACATCGACCCCAATACATCGATGTTTTTTTTAAAAACATCGATGTTTTGAAAACATTGACATCGATGTCGCATCCCTAGTTAGAAACCGAAGGGTTGCGAGTTCAAAACTAGGTTCAATCAAAGACACTCGTGTAGTACACCGCGTTAAATCTGTTGTGGCTTCAAATATCCTCACGTTGGCGCGATGGGGAAGTGGGATGCCAGCTCGGGTGTTGCTCGTGTCATCTTACCGTGGTTTAAAATGACGAGGCGTTGTCTTCGGATCGTTACTTTCGGGTTTGATCCCGGACCGCCACTAATAGCCCGTTGTGCTAACCCGTTGCGACGTTAAATGAATACCATAGCACCATAGACCTTCTATCACGGCTTGATAATCGATTACAAAAGCATCCCAAAATATTATTTTTGAAGAATAAGGACGGCGAGTGCGGAAACTTTAAAAATCAGCGATTTTTTCAACATTGGAATTTTAATATTGTCTGCTCATTGCATGGAAATTTGTGCACATATTTTACCTTGGATAATGTACGAAAAACAAGGCTGATTGGTAAGTTAGAAGGTAGTTGAATTAACGTCGCAATAGAGCAGCACAACGGGCTAGGACTGCTGGGTTTACTGAACTGATTTGTCATAGCCTGTAGTGTGGCTCCAATGCTACGTTAAGTAAATTCCCACCACACACAAATACTATCCCGAACAGTAGACTTTAACATCAATCCTTCCTATCTTTATGACGGTCAGTGGAAGAACAATTTGCGTAATTCAAATATAGTGCAATTTCGCTGGCTGCTAAAGTACCATAACTCAAAGAGTACGTTTTTTCAGGAGAAGCTTTTAAAAAGTTTTCAATTCATGAAAACGCTGAAAAGAAGATTGTTAATCGCCATAAATCTGACACTTTTGCGATTTGATTTGCGAAAATTTTACAAAGATGGACTCAAGATTGGGCAAGTCGCCATAAGTTTGACACTGTCGCGATTTGATTTACGATAATTTTGCAGGAGACGAACTAAAGATTCGGGCATTCAAAAATTCAACATTGAATTTTTTTTTAGTTATGCACTATTTCAGCGAGAGTGTGTTTTCAAACTACTATTTTATTTGTACTGATCACTACCAATAATCATCAGTATGTTTCTAATAATTTATTTCACTGGGGAAGGGGCAAGCCTAAAATAATGGAGCGCAATGTAACTTGAGTGCTCTAGGATTTTGTGTTCCTGATAAAGTGGCCAAATGACCTTATGTTGGTGAAACCTACTGAGTCTCACCCTGCATAATTAAATGTTATCTATGTATTCACAATATTTATCGCACTCGTTAAGAGGCAAGCCTAAATCATGGAGTGCAATGCGATTTGGGTCCCCTCGGACTTTGTCCCTGACATGGTAGTCAAACGACACCATGAGACACTGATAATGAGTAATTATAGGACTTAGATCAGGTACAAAGTTTTCATATGCCGTAAGGAGATATTGTAAAATTGCATGAGTACTTTGTTAACGGTTATTCCCATATAGAAAAATACGTACAACTTAACGATGATATATTCAGGCAGTTAACAGGTAGCTTCGAACTACGACCCTATGCAAAGCGAGGTTGTCAAACAAATTCCGAAAAATATTTCTCAAAGCAACATCTAAAACAAATGCAAGAATATTTCTGACTCGGTCAATTGGAATTAAATCTAGAGAAAGGCCAAAGCTTAAATGTACGACTGTATATCCAAAGGCTTTCGGCATTCGACTTTGCAAAGCTAAGAACTGTTACCAGTAACTTGTCAAGATGAAACAGGATCATTGAGAAAGCCAATGCCCACATTGGGCTGTCGAGGCCATGAATAATTTCCAAAACATATTTACGATTTCACAAATTTATTTTAAATGGATCTAGAAAAATGAAGATTTATTAAGAACTGTGTGTGGGAACCTTTGCGGACCTCACGGCAAAAATTAGTGTTGAGATTAGATATCTGAAAGCATTCGCAAGATCCAGTCGTGGTATGAATTCATCTGAAGTATAAACTTAGAAACACATAAAGCAAATAATGCCCAATACCGGTTTTTCAACCCCTGTCGGAAGAGAGAAGTTTGCAACCCAGTACAATATGGTGAAAGAGGCAATATCTCAAGCTGTCTCCACTCTTCAAGTGCCCAGAGGTTTCTCAGACGTTTCCGAGCTTTGGCCCACTCCCAGCATATTTCAGCAGTTGTGCGGCTGGTGGTTGTAACCATGACCTCATCTTTCACCGAGAGGCCTTCTTTTCCAACCACATATAATGTAACCATTTCGGAGGAATGTCTGTGAGAACCAGGGAAGCAACAGCAATATATTTAACTCACTAACGCCGAATGCATAATGCTGCCAACTCCATCCTTCCAGAATTAGATAGAGAGGAAAGAAGGTGATTCTCTCTTCCCATTTTTCTTCGCTTTTCTTCTTTTTCTTCTTGTGCAGGTTAACGACCCATGGAGTAAATTTGGCAGAAGCGTTTTTCTTCTGTTGTGTCAGTGATTTGTGATACACGAGTGTCACTGGATAGGATGTAGAATTTTGGTTTAAGCGTTCCCTCAACACTCATCCACACTCAAATGCATGAGTATTTCAAAGTGCATTTTGCAACAAGATATCTATTGCATACGTTTTAGTACTGTGACGGGATACAGAATGAAACGCGTGTACATATGGTACGAAGGGTAAAGCATGGTATACTGAGGCTCTTGTTATATTGTATTATTTTTTGTAATATATATTTTTTAATTACGGCGGGCACTTGATTGCTAATCATAGGCCACTGCAAGGCCGGGAAGCGATGGTCATTTGTGAAGGGGCACCCAATGGGCGACCATCACTACCCCTAACTAAGGACAGCACAATTACATCCATGCCCTGACCCCAGATTCGAACCAGGAACCTTCCGATCCAGAGGTCAACACCTTAACCACTAGGTGTTTTTTTTTTTATTATTTTTATTTTTTTATTTTTTGTAATATGACGGTATACATATAGTAACTAGCCACTCCGTGGTCAGCAGTGGCTAGTTACTATATGTATAACGCGTCAGTTCTTTTCGTGGGATCAGGTGTGACCACTGCACGCTAACATCCAGTGATTGCTACGAATTCCCATTTGGTTTGTGAAGCAAACTAATTGAGAAATCGTAGCCTATTGGATAACAACCGTCAAATGCGGCCAAATTCGAATTGCGAAGTATATAGTCCAATCGGCGTGACGTCACAATCTCTTGCGAAAATATAAATATTTATTTGAAAAAATTTTATTAAAAGAAAATCAAACGTATAAGGTATATATATCTGGTATAAAATTTTCCGCTGATTTCAAATCCGATGATTATTTTAAATCTATCTTTAACGATCCCGATTTTACAAAAAAGAGCTAAACAATGCCAGTCAAAAATATTTTTATTTGTTCTGATTTCCTTCGTTGGAATCGTTTGAGCGCAGGAAATGGAATCTGTTGATTTCTCGACAGCAAAGGTCAAATTCGTATGGGAAAAAATATAAAAGTTATAATTTAAAAATTATTTGTTTAAAGAAAATCATATTTTTAGGTTTCGATCTAATGTGAAATTTTCCACACATTTCAAAACCGTTGAAATTTTTACTGTATCTTTAACGATAAGGAACTACATAACTCCAGTTAAAATTTTATTCCTTTTTTTTGCGTCGGCTGAAATTGTTCTTCCGCAAAATCAAACGGAAACGGAAAAAATAAATTTAGAATCTATCATCTCTTTATGCTGTTGCCATTCTAAGGAAAAAAATAATATTAAATGCCATTAAATTAATTTTAAAATGTTCTAGATTGAATTGTAAAATTCAGGCTCCCACGAAAATTGCAAAAAATTAGGACTACCTGTGTGCCAAATTTGATTATTGTGCAATAGATTTGTGAGGACAATGTGTACACGCAGACAAACAAACACTTCCTTTTATAAAAGTATTGTGACATGACCAGATACGAAAAGAAAACGTGTAACAGACTGGGGCACTTATTTTAATGCGCTAACATTGTAAAATAACTGGACATGTGTAATAAAACGTGGGGTACACAGTAGGGATGCGATATCGATGTTTTTTTTTTAAACATTGATGTATTGAAGTCGATGTTTTTATAACATCGATGTTTATACTTGTCAATGTTTTATTTTTAAATGAAAACAGTACCGTTATAAAAATTTAAAAAATAACCAAGTGAGTAGCATAATTTTCATAATCGGCAAATTGAACATACTTTTAGACCAAAGTGGCCAATGGTGAAGGGTCTAAAAAGTAGGGATGCGACATCAATGCCGATGTTTTCAAAATATTGATGTTTTAAAAAAACATCGATGTATTGGAGCCGATGTCACATCACTAGGTGCTAAACCAGTTTTAAGAAATGGGGATAAAAGTTTAAATACGCTGAATTTTAAAAACATCAATAGTTTGGGGTCGATGCATTATCAACATCGATCTTTTAATTGTGAATATCAATGTTTTTAAACATCGATGTTTTGCTGTCGATGTCACATCACTAGGTGCTAAACCAGTTTTAAGAAATGGGGATAAAAGTTTAAATACGCTGAATTTTAAAAACATCAATAGTTTGGGGTCGATGCATTATCAACATCGATCTTTTAATTGTGAATATCAATGTTTTTAAACATCGATGTTTTGCTGTCGATGTCACATCACTAGGTGCTAGACCAGTTTTTAGAAATGGGAAAAAAGTTTAAATACACGGAATTTTAAAAACATCTATGGTTTTGGGGCTATGTATTATCAACATCGATGTTTCAAAACATCAATGTTTTGCTGTCGATGTAGCATCACTAGTTGCTAAACAAGTTTTAAGAAATTGGGTAAAAAAGTTTAGATACACTGAATTTTAAAAACATCGATGTTTTTTGGGGCGATGTATTATCAACATCGATGTTTTGCTTTCGATGTCGCATCACTAGTATACAGATTGAAGCCCTTGGTCTAGTTGCATTAGCTTTTGTAATAGGACGGAATACATATAGTAAAGCGTGGGGAAAATCGAGGCACTTAATTGATTGCGTTAGTTTTTATATGACGGGATACACATAGTAAAAAGTGGGGCTGATGAGGCACTTGTTTGATTACTTTAATTTTGTAATATGACGGGATACGTATAATGAATAGCGGGGTAGATTGTGAGGCACTTGTTTGATAGCGTTAGTTTTGCAATACGAAGGAATACATATAGTGAAACGTGAGGAAAACTTGTTCGAGTGAGTAAGGTTTCGAACAATGACGGGATATATATAGTAAAACGTGGGGCAGATTGAAGCACTTGTTTGATTGCGTTGTGTCAAGGCCATCTTGAGTGAAAGCTTACTTCCCTCTTTCGTGACGTCACTGAAAGTCGCTGGGTTCGCCAAGAGATGCGATTCCACCTCTTTATGACCACTTTAAGCAGATGTATGCAAAAGGTGATTTCTAATGCGAATTATATCTCTAATATTATAAAAGGAAGCGTTTGTCCGTTTGTTTCTTGCACGCAAAGTCCTGACGAATCTATGGAACTTACAGTAATGGGATTTGGCACATATGTAGTACAAATTTTTTACAATTTTAGGGTTGTGGCGAATTTTAAAATTCAATTTAGAACATTTTTAAACGAATTTATTGAAATTTAATTGAAATTGTTTTTATTGGAATGGCAACAGCATAAAGATATGAGAGATTCTAAATTTATTTTTTCCGTTTTCATTTTGCGTAGATGAATGATTTTCCAGTAAACGACAGAAAACAAAGTTTTAACTTTTGTTATGTAGTTCTTTTTTCTATCTCCTAGACCAGGGGTCGGCAACCTATTGAAACAGAAGAGCCAAAAGTTACAATTTACAAAATTTCCCAGTTTTTAAAGAGCCACTAAAAATTTTCAACGGCTTTAAATACGGAATAATATTTATTCATTTAAAAACACAAATATGGATAGTTACATCAATGGGAGCATTGGCTTTGCATGCCTTTTGAAAGTTTGATTAAATCTGGCTTATAACTTGTTGTTTTAAGTTTCAAGCACGACTCTAGATTTTTATTTGTTAGTTGACTTCTAACTTTACTTTTTAATATATTGATGCAAGAGAACGCTTGCTCGCACGAATATGTCGACCCGAAGATCGTCAGCACTCCATATGCCAACTTCTTTACCTCACTTTAGCATTCTGGAAGACTATTCCATGCGCCGAATATGAGGGCCTCAACTCGCGGAATTTCTTTTAGAGCTGTCCACTTGTGCTGCGCGATGTGCATGCATTTCTGGACCTCCAACTCTTCCAACTTTCTCTTGAGCTCTGTGAACTTGCCACTCCACAAGACTTTTGTTTTCAAATCTAGCAATTGCATTTGAAGCGATCCAGCATCAATTCCAAATGGCTCATTGTTGATGTCATTTGTATTTGTGTTGAGAGGATTTACTATGAACGCGAGAGTACTTTTGTTTGTTTTGAATTGCTCGAATCTCCCAGCGAATCCATCCTTCATGTTTCTTAAAGCTATGATGAAGTAATTGGTGTCAATAGAGTTGCATTGGTCTCATCGCGATATTGCTTCAGATTTCTAAAATGAAGTAATTTACCGCTATCCATGTCTTCAACAAAAAGAAGTAATTTTTTTTCGAAACAAACTACTTCTTCAATCAAGGCGTAGGATGAGTTGCCCTTTCCTTGCAGTTTTAGATTTAGTTTCATTGTGGTATCTACCATGAAGTTGAATATTTGCAGTCATTTGTCTTCTTCCAGTTCGGGATGGTCAATGCTTTTTTCACTGAAGAATGTTTTTATTTCACTCAAGCACAAAACAAAACGTTGCAATATGTTACCTCTGGAAAGCCATCGCACTTTATTGTGCAGAAGTAGGTCAGAAAATTGGCTATCTATTTCTTCAAGGAAATCTTTAAACTGGCGATGGTAGAGTGCTTTGTCAAGATGCTGTTAATAATCTTAATTACCAAGTTCATGACCTCAACTATTTTGGCCGGAAATGTTTGGGAACAAAGCGCTTCTTGATGAATTATGCAGTGAAACGTTAGAATTTCGTGGTTTATTTTTTTCTGAAGAATTGATGTTACCCCTCTACGGGGGGTATTCCTATCATACTTCTGTCTAAATCAGTTGCTATAGAAACGATTTTATTTATACCGATTCCATTGTCTTCCAGGCATTTTTGCACAACATTTGCTATATCTTCTCCACGAGTTTGCCCTGAGAGCGGTAGCAATCCTAGCAATTCTTCTTTTGGACCTTGGACGACATATACCTGACGAAAAGGGTATTTTGTGCCGTGACTTTTATGTCGCAAGACTCATCTATAGCAAGTGATAAGGCAGAAGCCAGTTGAATGTCTTCCACTTGCATATGTGTTACATTTGAGGACATTTTAGCAGTTCTATCTTGTACTGTTTTAGCAGATAATATCAAATCTTTGATTTTTTTTCATGATTTCTGCTTTGTTTTCAAAATTACGAAACAGTTCTTCAGATGCACGTATAAAACAATCTTTGACGTACTCACCATCTGATCATCTAGACGTGTTGTCTAGACTCTAGACGGTGGCTGTTTAGGTGAGAGGGAAATGGAATACAATTGGCTGAAAGATAAACATGGTCACGGAGTTTCATCTCTAAGAACAAAACAATAGTTCAAATTTATCTCATTACGGTCATGTTACGCGAAGAGATTTGTAATTAACGATTATGAAAATAGAATCTATTGAGAAATTAGGAACTTAAAAATATTTTCTCTTATTTTTTAAGGGTTTTGATGATAAATTATTAATTTTTTCGTGTGGAACTGGAGAGCCGCAACTTTACATCAAAAGAGCCGCATGCGGCTCGCGAGCCGCAGGTTGCCGACCCCTGTCCTAGACCGTTAAAGATAGAGTAAAAATTTCAACGGATTTGAAATCTGAGGAATGTTTCACATAAGATCGATACCTAAAAATAGGATATTCTTTAAATAAATCATTTTTATCTTGAATACATATTTTATATTTTCGCAAGAGATTGTGACGTCACGTTAACTTTTGCTTTCCAAAAATAAACAGATTGCATTTCCTGCCCTTCGCATTAAAAAAAAACTGATGACGTTTCCTGTCCTCTTCGATATCAGTGCTGAGCAACAACAAAAAAAGAAGACTTTTTGATTGGCATCGTTTAGTTCTTTTTCGTAAAATCGGAATCGTTAAAGATAGATTAAAAATTGCAACAGATTTGAAATCTGCGGAAAATTTTACACCAGATTAATATCCTACATCACGGACACGGGCAACGTCGGGCTAGCCACAGCAAGGTTGCACACAAAAGTCTTATTTCTCCATTAAATATACTTTTGCATTGACAGACACAATTGAAAAATGTGAGCTTAAAAAACTCCAGAAAATGGTTTAGTCTGTATTTGACACACATCGTCGTTGTTGGTTTTGCTTTCGATTTTCTATACAAGTTCCACCAATAAAGATTTCTGAATTCTATGAAGGTAAAAAATTACTTTCAAAACCAGGAGAAATTAATGTTTGAAACGTCTGAAAATGCTTCAGATGATGAGAGTGCCAGCAATTTCCGATGAATATTTTAACATTCAGGACTACGGTAGTCCAGTTAAAAAAGCGACGGATTAGAAACCGGAGTGTTGCGAGTTCGAAACTAGGTCCTGCCAAAGACAGTCGTGCACACGGCGGCTGGTGCACGTTAGATCTGTCGTGGTCTCAAAAGTTTCACGTTGGCGTTGTGTGGAAGCTTGGAGAGTGGGTGCCAGTTCAGGTGTTGTTCTTGTCATCTGATCGTGGTTTAAAAATACGAGAAGCAGCCCTTGGATCTTTCCTTTAAGGATTGATCTCGGACCGTCGCCCATAGCCCGTTGTGTTGCTCCAGAGCAACTTACATTGAAGAGCCAAAACATTATGGCCACCTACTCAATAACGCGTTTCACCTCCTTTGGCCTGCAAAACTCCTGGGCATAGATGCCACAGGTTCTTGGTACATGACTGGAGACAGGTTGTACTAAATGTCTAAGCAGCGGTCACGCAAAGTCGAGATATTCGGACATGGTGTTGTTTGAGCTCTGAGCTGCCGCTCCATGACACCCCAAATATGCTCTATCGGATAAAGGTCCGGCGAGTTAGGTGGCCAGAACATTAAGTGGAATTCGTCAGTATGATCCTCGAACCACTCCAACACAATCCGAGCCTTGTGACATGGGGCGTCGTCCTACTTTAAGATTCCATTTCCAGCTGGGAAGGCAGACGCCATGAAAGGGTGCAAATGATCCGCAATGATGTTCAGATAGTTCGCAGAGTTCATGGCCTGTTCTACCACAACTACAGGTCCCAGAGTCGCCCATGAGAACGTCCCCCAAAGCATAATACCGCCACCACCAGCCTGTGTATGACCTGCTGTACAAGAGGGGAGCAACTTTTCGCCGGGTAGACGGCGAACCCTGACACGACCATCGAAGTGATGAATGAGATATCGGGATTCATCTGACCAGGCAACTCTCTCTTCCACTCATCCATGGTCCAGTCTCGATGTTCTCGGGCCCACTGTAGGCGTAGTTGACGATTACACTTGGTCTACAGAGGTACACGACTACACAGTCCCATATCCAACAGTGTCCGCTGAACTATGTGTTCCGAAACACTTGCGCTTGGACCTGCATTGTATTGGGCTGTCAGCTGAGCCACTGTCTCTCGCCGATTTTGCTTTATCAAGAGGTACAGTCTCCGACGTCCTTTTTCTTTGATGAAGCGTGGACGACCAACACCTTGGCGTCTACTGCTGGTGTCACCGTCATTTATCCACTTTGTATGAATACTAACAACGGCAGATCATGAACAACCTACCAGTCGTGCAGTTTCGGTGATACTCGTTCCGAGTCTTCGGGCCATTACGATCTGCCCTGTATCAAATTCGTTTAGATCAGCAGCATTTCCCATCACTCGCAAAAGTAAGTGCAAGAATGATTACTTACCTTCTCCAGCAGCAGTTAAATACCGTTCTCACTTAATCACGTGCCCTCCACGTCATCCAGACGAGTTCATTGTAAAATATGGGGTTGGTCATAATGTTTTGGCTCGTCGGTGTAATTAACTAAACCCCTTCGATCAATAGAAGATAAATGTATCATACATCCTTTATACTTGATGTTCAAAATCGAGAACGAGTATTCGCGTACAATACAAACAATGAAGAGATTCGACACATACCTTGCAATACATCGTCGACTTAGAGCAGAAGCTCATTAACAGATATTTTGTTGGAGACACTGAATTTTTATTTTCTTAATGGTCAGTTCCTTAGGGGTTACATCTTTAGGTGTGTACGAGCATCGCAACCCCGAGGTACCCAATTGATCTATCCTCCAATTCATTGTTAGCTTCGCCCACCCTTCTGCTTTTAATTCTTCTCTCATTGTGTCGTGATCTGACAGTGGTTTAAACTTATGTGGAGTCGTCCTAGATCTTCCCCTTTGGGTTTCATCCCGGACCGTCGCCAATAGCCTGTTATGTTTATCTAGAGCGACGTTAATTAAATAACCTACCTCATTGTGTTGTCCGTCTTGCAGCTTAGCCGAATATGGAGCCATAGAATCCGAAAACAACCAACCGAATGGTCAGAAATACACTGTCGCATTGAAATCAGTTTAAAAGATACACGCACACTTCTTTTTAAATAATAACAATTCTTATCCCCCCCCCCCCCCTAAAAACTTACCTTTTACAGTAAAAATTTTTTATTCGTCAGTTGATGAGTTCTTGCTCTAAGCCGACGATCTGTTAGTGACATCATATAGCAAAGATTATGTTACCACAATGGGATCGTGGCGGCTGGAAAAAGAAACGTTTCCACGAGAAGGGAGCCGACAGCCACGTGTGGTAAAAACTCAGGGTCGGCGTCCGACTCTTGTGCATCCCAATTTCCACCTGACACCTGGTGTTTGCAACGGACCGCCGGCTATCGTTTCACGACCCATTCGTACGTGTGGGGATTTGACAACTCTTGAGAGTGGTAGGTGTCATTTGAAAAAGAAGCGACGGGGATTCCAGAAGAAAGGTTGATGCTCCGAAAAGGAAGGCAAAGGACTCGAGTGAGAGAAGCCATAGAGGAAGGTGGTGAACGAGGTAGCTCTCAAGACAGTTATACTGGGAAGTTAATCCCCGGGGTAAAACAAAAAGACAAACTATGAGAAGAGGAACACTGTTTCTTCAGGAACATTAGTTCAGTAACCCTTAACTGCTGTGTCACAAACCGTCTCGTAACTAGTGTGGAGTAGGGGTGCGACATCGACAGCAAAACATCGATGTTTTGAAACATCGATGTTCAAAATTAAAACATCGATGTTGATAATACATCGCCCCAAAAACATCGTTGTTTTCAAACATCGAAGTTTTTAAACATCGATGTTTTTAAAATTCAGTGTATTTAAACTTTTTTCCCCCATTTCTTAAAACTGGTTTAGCAACTAGTGATGCTACATCGAGCAAAACATCGAAGTTTTGAAATTTTGATGTTCAAAATTAAAACATCGATGTTGATAACACATCGCCCCAAAACCATCTATGTTTTTAAAATTCAGTGTATTTAAACTTTTTTCCCCATTTCTTAAAACTGGTTTAGAAACTATTGATGCGAAATCGAAAGCGAAACATCGATGTTCAAAATTAAAACATCCATGTTGATAACACATCGCCCTAAAACCATCGATGTTTTTAAAATTCAGTGTAATTAAACTTTTTTCCACATTTCTTAAAACTGGTTTAGCAACAAGTGATGCGACATTGGCTCCAATACATCGATGTTTTTTTTATAAAATATCAATGTTTTGAAAACATCGACATGGATGTCGCATCACTACTTTTCAGACCCTTCACACTTGGCCACTTTGGTCTAAAAGTATGTTCAATTTGCTGATTATTAAAATTATGCTACTTGGTTATTTTTTAAATTTCTATAACGGTATTTTTTTATTTAAAAATAAAACATCGACAGGTATAACATGGATGTTACAAAAACATCGACTCCAATACATCGATGTTTTTTAAAAAACATCGACATCGATGTCGCATCCCTAGTGTGGAGGGGTCTCTCAGACCTCGCTCTCTGAACTGCGTATAAAGTTGATTAATACAATATATATTAATGAAAGATTCTTTAGATAATTATTATTTATACATTTTAAATTTAGATAATTCAATTCTTAACATGAAATATATTTTATATTACAATATAAGTTGAGTAGATTCCATGTCTCTTCAGGCTCAGCTTTCGGACCTAATTTTGCAGGACATTTCAACCCTGGAAACTGTAAAACTATGTTGTGTTTTGGTGTTCTAACGGCACGATTAGGTCCCCCCCCCCCCAGGCATCCCATTTGAAGTTATTTTTTTCGTAGAAATATTATTCTTGTGAAGACGCACTTGATATGTCGTTATCTTCATATGCATCCGTTTCGTACTCGCTTTCAATAGTATTATCCGAAATTTCACTGTCCCAGTACTCTATTTCCGACCAATTATCAACAATATCCTGAATTTCTTTTTGTGTAAGATACACATGTCGTTTCTTTGTTAAGTTTGTTGCCATTTTAGGCTCTCTGCCGAAATTCCCTACTCAAACTTAGACGATTTCATTCAACAAAAACGGTAACGCAAATGCTGTGAAGGGGTCTAAGAGACCAAGCGGGAAATGCAAACAGTGTGAAATACGAAATAGTTGGGGCAGCCAAAATAGTCTTGGAATGTGGCTTCTGTTGGACGTAGTAGGAAGATACTGAATAGGACGGGGAGCAATATTCACTTTAAGGGGTGGAAACGACCCGTCAAAAATGACTCGGAGTCTGTGAGACACATGACAGCAGTTAAAGGTTTAATTGCGTTGTGTAAATAGGCGTTTAGGTAGTTCCAGTTGTAAATTTCACCCTTATAAGTGTAATAAAAAAATTATACTGGTTTTCGACTAAGTCCAACTTTATTTGTATAACTGTGGTGCCCCAAAACACCACACCAGATGTCGGGAAGAGGCCGGCATTTGCGAGCGTTGCACAGTGTGGAATTTTGCTCTCCTATATGGATTCAAGTCCAAACCTGTTTTTAACCTGGAAAAGCAGTCGGCATCGATGGGAAAACATTTTCAGAACTTTTTCGGTTATGAGAAAAGGCACCCCACCTTTTTTAACAAAAGCTCCATAACACAAACAATTTTTCTTGCATTTCATGGTGGAACTAGTTATTAAGCCACGTTCACATGAGGCATTTCAACGCGCTTTTGTCGAGGCTAGCCATATCCAGCCATGAAATTATGTTTTTTTTTTATTCTTCTAATTCAAGTTAATATCGTTGCGACCTTGAAGAGCGGGACCTCGCTAGCCTCGCCAAACGCGCCTCATGTGAACGGGGCCTTAGGGATGCGACATCGACAACAAAACATCGATGTTCAAAATTAAAACATCGATGTTGATAATACATCGCCCAAAAAACATCGATGTTTTGCACAGTGTGTGTCCTCAATCAAAAAATTAAATCTCCCCTCCCCCTCTATTTCTTAAAACTGGTTTAGTAACCTCAAATATTAATGTTCACCCGGGGGAGATTTAATTTGTCATTTGCTGTGTTTATTAATTTAAAACTAAGATTTTTTTTTATAACTGTCAAAGAAACTCAAAGAAATTAATAAGAACATTTAACAAATCTTTTATTTTCAAATTGAATAGTGTAAAATAAAATAATATATACAACAATTTGACATAGGTACTACCAACTATAAGTATAATTAGATAGGTACATAAGTAGATGGTAAATACATTGATGTTTTTTTTTATAAAACATCGATGTTTTATGAAAACATCGACATCGATGTCGTATTCTTAGTTGAAACTCTTCTCGGGGCTTGGTTCGGAATCAATTCCTAAACAAATTCGAGTCTCTAATCTCAAAACTACATTTTTGGGAGATATAGTTCTAATTAAATAATATTTTAGTTCATTTTCTGGTACGGGCTTCACAAACCCGTGGTACCCTAGTGTTCTATTTCCTTTATGGGGTCTTCTACTTCTGGTAAACATGGGGGTTACGACACCTGGATTTCCAAGGAATCTTTCTCTCTCTACCACTCTCTATCCTTTCTTTTCACAGTTACTTAACATTGTCTTGTGTTTGGCGCAGTTTGGCCGAATATGGCCTTTGCGCCAATAAACCCAGAAGCAACCACTCTATTTTTGTATGTGGGGTCTGGTGCAGCTTAAATCTATCATGGCACAATCACATTGGCTATCTGTCATGGCCCAATTGTTTAAATATTAAATATTTATTTTTCCTCTATCCTCTCTTCCTTCCCATGTAACACTATTCCTCAACCCCATTTACTTGTAAAACTTACGGTGGGTCTACGGGACTCCGACATAGAAATTGATACTTAAAAAGGTTCAAAAAGGTTGGGAATCTCCATTGTAGGGAGATATTGCCAAGATAATGAAGAGTGGCCAACCTGAAATAGGTCCGAGTTTTATAATTCGAGACATAAAAAAATTGGTCTACCTAATCAAATTGGAAGTCCCGATTCGAATTTGTTTATAGCAGCGTAAAAACAGGACTACTTATTGGACTGGCTCTTGTGGAAAACATAAGTAAAGGATTGTCTGTCACAGTGTAATTTACCCTCCAAGTGGTTTCGCCGAGATATCTAGTCCATCAAGATCTAACCACTTTTGCTAATGACAAGATATGTCGGCCATCGAGACCTGAATAATTTTACCAATGACGAGGTTTCACGTCATCAAGATATTTTCGATATTTTGATGATGACGAGATCTAGATCGAGTGATTTTTTTTCTATTGAAATATCTCGACCATCAAAATCGGGTCGGTGTTTTCTTATGACGAGATACCTGTATCTCGACCATCAAAATCGGGTCAGTGTTTTCTTATGACGAGATACCTGTATCTCGACCCTCAAAATCGGGTCAGTGTTTTCTTAGGACGAGATACCTGTATCTCGACCCTCAAAATCGGGTCAGTTATGATACCTCGACGATACAACCACCAGGAGGGAGGTGCACACAAACAATACGAACACATTAGTAAGTAATTTTGTCAAGATCATCCAATAACTTTGTTTCTGATCTCCATCACTTGTAGATCACGTTGGGTTGGTGTGGAAGTTTGGAGAGTGGGGTGCCAGCTCAGGTGTTGCTTCGTCATCTGATCGTGGTTCAAAATTACGAGGTGTTGTTCTCGGATCTTTCCCTTAAGGGACTGATCCCGGACCATCGTCAATAGCCCGTTGTGTTGCTCTAGTACGACGTTAACTAAAATTACCATTACCATTACCATCACTTGTAGCAGTAGTTAAAAAGACAGATTTCCTGATACGGAAACTATAAATATTGCGACACCAGATGTTGCACTAGCAATGATTGCGGATGCTACCATTTCCACTCAGCAGTTCGAAAACAATGCGAACACAAACGAAGAACAACGGCTTTAAGATAGTATATCCTCCCTACTATGAAGTAAATCGGCTGAAAAATTGTGCTATCCAAATGAGATTCCAAATGAATCTTATCTTAGAGTGCCTAAATAGTGGATTCCCTACTAGGCAAGAAAAGAAATTTGCAAACTTTACAGTGCGTACTAGAGAAATTATACATAAAGGAACAGAATTGGGCAACCAAAACCGATTACGCACATCAGTTAGAAAGTACATGAAGTGTATTTCCGAGATGGTACACTGCTGGCCACCGTAAATGCAACACCCTGAAGGAAGCATGCAAATAATATGAAATTTACAACATGCATTAGCGGAGGTGAGATATGCAAATGATTAGAATTTCAGCGCAGACGCACATCCCGGCGCCTGTGGCGACACTTCAAAGCGCTATTAAAGGTTTGGAGATTTCGACGATTTCAAATACGGCAATTGTGTTTTTCTTGTGGTTTTTTCAAAAAAACGATCAATTATGCCTCGTAGAAAACAGCGATCATCTTTTGATCAAGTATCCGAATTCGACAGAGGAAGGATAGTGGCCTACCGAGATTGTGAATTATCTTTCAGGGAAATCGGTAGTCGTGTTGGACGGAACCAAACAACTGTAATGCGGATATGTGATTGTTGGATGCAGGAGGGTACGATGGACCGACGTGTTCGATCGCATCCACCTCAGTGCACCACTTCACGTGATGACAGGCATATTGTGCGTATGACAGTGACGGATCGCTCAGCAACATCACGAACCATAGCACAGCACATTCAGTCTGTAACGCATCAACCAGTGTCTGCGCGTACCATTCGACGCAGTTTACAGCAGTGTGGTCTGTCCGCAAGACGTCCATTGATTCGTCTACCCTTGACGCAGAACCACAGACGTCTCCGCCGCCAATGGTGCGATGAAAGAAGGATGTGGACGGCAGAATGGAATGAAATTGTCTTTACTGACGAGTCACGCTTCTGTCTGCAACACCACGATGGTTGGATTCGAGTCTGGAGACACCGTGGAGAGAGGATGCTGAACAGCTGCGTTATGCACCGCCACACTGGTCCTGCACCGGGTATTATGGTATGGGGCGGTATTGGATATCCCTCTTGCACTCCTCTAGTACGCATTGCCGGTACTTTAAACAGCCAGCGCTACATCTCCGAGGTGTTGGAGCCAGTTGTGCTTCCTTACCTTCAGGGCTTGCCCACAGCCATATTTCAACAGGATAATGCGCGACCACACGTGGCACGCATTGTCCAAGGGTTCTTCGTCAATCGCCAGATTGAATTGCTTCTCTTGCCAGCTCGCTCTCCGGATCTTTCGCCGATAGAAAACATGTGGTCCATGATTGACCCAGATTACATCCCCAGCTGCCACACCAGATCAACTTTGGCAACGTGTGGAAGCTGCTTGGTCTGCTGAACCCCAAGAACACATCCAAAGTTTCTTTGAATCAATACCGAGTCGTGTGGCAGCGGTGATCTCCAACAATGGCGGCTACTCTGGCTACTGATTTTGGCAGGAACCATACTTCGCAGAAGTTTATAAATTTAATCATTTGATACTTGGTCAACATGTTATCTACAAAATAAATTTTGTTGTGATATCTCTTGTCTTTCTTGGTGTTGCAATTTGGGTGGCCAGTAGTGTAGAAATACATACCATAGAAATTAGAGAGAACTGTTTACAAGGAAAACTAGAACAGATACGAACGTTGACTTTTTAAATAGATTGGGATCTTTCCCTTTGAGATTGATCCCGGATAGTCAATAGTCCGTCGTGTTGTTCTAGTACGACGTTAATTAAAAATAGCAATCTTTCGAGGCCCCTAATATCAAGTTTGAGACAATCAGCTCACATTAAGATTGAGGAACTTGTTTGCTTTAATTTCTGTACTGTGACGGGATGGATATAGAAAAACGTCGGCCAGTGTTTCAATACACTAGTTTTGTACTATGAAGGGGATAGTTACAGCAAAAGGTGAGGCAGATTGATCACTTATTTGATAGGATTAGTTTTGTTCTATGACGGGATACTTACAGCAAAACATAAGGCACACTGTGGCACTTGTTTGATTGCGTTAGTTTTTGTATTTTGATGGGTCACATTGGAGCAAGACAATGGGCTAATGGCGAAGGTCCGGAATCAATCCCTAGTTATTATAATGCTGTGCATATAGTAAATCGTTGGGCAGATTGAGGTTCTAGCTTGTTTGCAGTACTTTTTGTATTGTGACGGAAGCTCGAAACTAGGTTCAATCTGTCGTGGCCTCAAATGTCCTTCTCCTTCCCGTGAACCAATAAGATGATGAATGCTAGGATTATCCGGATTGATTTGAGAGAAAAAAATGAAATCAGTAAAATCCTCATTTTAAAAGTTTCTTATCGGTGAATGATAAAAACGAAGAGGATGAAGCATCCGTTCAGGACATAAGAAACATAGTGGATGTTCCCAGAGGACGTAGGCGAGTGGCTGGTGTATGATTCTTCGGACACTGGATTCCAAATTATCAGTGACGATGAACTCATTCAAAGTGTGAGAAGAAGTCATTGATGACATGGAAGATTATGATGACATTGCTACGCAACCAGACGTGGGACCATCAGTTAGTAAGTAGGGATGCGACATCGATGTCAATGTTTTCAAAACATCGATGTTTTTTAAAAAACATTGATGTATTTAACATCGATGTATTGGAGTCGATGTTTTTGTAACATCGATGTTTATACTTGTCGATGTTTTCTTGTCGACGATTTTTAAATGTCTTTAAATGATTTAAAAAAAAGTACCGTTATAAAAATTTTAAATATAACCAAGGAGCATAATTTTCATAATCAGCTAATTGAACATACTTTTAAACCAAAGAGGCCAAGGGTGAAGGGTCTGAAAATTAGGGATGCGACATCGATGTTGATGTTTTCAAAACATTGATGTTTTATAAAAAACATCGATGTATTGGAGCTAATGTCGCATTACTAGTTGCTAAACCCGTTTTAAAAAATGGGGGAAAAAGTTTAAATACACAGAATTTTAAAAACATCGATGTTTTGCTGTCGATGTCGCATCAATAGTTGCTAAACCAGTTTTATGAATTGGGGACAAAAGTTTAAATACACTGAATTTTAAAAACGTCGATAGTTTGTGGGCGATGCATTATCAATATCGATGTTTGAATTTTGAACATTGATGTTTTGCTGTCGATGTCGCATCAGTACTAGTAAGGCGTTTAAGTAACTTGACACAGCGGGCTAAAATGTATGGAGCGCAGCCTAAGTGCGACCATCTACAGCTACTCGCTTCGAGCGCATACGAGACTTGGCTGCACGAAAACGAGTTAAGGCAGCGAAACACCAATGACTTCGACCGATATGTACAAGCAATGATACATTTTAATACAGTATGTAAGTACAAAATATAAACAAAATTGTTTTCAGTCATTAAGTTACATTACATACTAAAGCATAATTCGATTTTTCACTAAGAATTAACCGTGAATTATCCAACTATCCGGATGGGGTCTGGTCCCAATTGATCCGGATAAAAGGAGTTCTACTGTATTTAAAATTGGTATTATCATTGGTTAGTTTAAATAATTTGGTTGGTTGTTTTGGGTATGCCATTGGTTTAGTTACATTACATACTAAAGCAAAATGCGTTTTTTTTACTAAGAATTAACCGTGAATTGTCCAATTATCCGGATAGGGTCTGGTCCCAATTGGTCCTAATAAACGGAGTTCTACTGTATTTAAAATTGGTATTATCATTGATTAGTCTAAATAATTTGGTTGGTTGTTTTGGGGTTTTATGGCACAGCCATATTTGGTTAAGTTAGGTTACGTATTTTACTAACGTCGATCTAGAGCAACGTAATGTATTTGATCAAGCTGTGCCAAGCACAACGTCAATCTAGAGTCGTGAAAGGCAAAGTGGAATTGGGAAATAGAATGAGATGAAAGCAGAAAAAATTCACTTGGATAACCTGGGAGAGAGCGCGGCACCTGCGTTTACTAAAGACTATAAACAACATGGGAAAAGAAACGATCACGAACGCGAGGACTAGATTACTTCGAGTCCGTGAAACCCGTAAGTTGTGCCCTGAGGGCTAGTTTAAATAAGATTGTAAGGCAGATTGAAGGGCAGATCCTGCTCTACAAACCTTTTGAAGTTCTACGAAAAAATTACTGAGGAGCTGGATAATAAGAGCAGTGTGGATATCATGTACATAGATTTTCAAAAGGCTTTTGATAAAGTACCTCATGAGGCATTACTGTTTAAATTGGAAAGGCTGGGGATTCAGGGAAAAACATTAATATGGATAAAGAATTGGTTATTGGGTAGAAAGCAGAGAGTGCAGGTAAAAGGAAATTATTCACAGTGGACAGAAGTTATAAGTGGGGTGCCTCAGGGATCAGTTTTGGGACCAATTTTATTTATAATTTTCATAGATGATATAGGTCAGGGGATCAAGAATAGAATCAGTATATTTGCAGATGACTTAAAAATATGGGGGACAGTGGATACCAAGTTACAGATAGAAAATTTACAAGGGGAATTTGATAAGATATCCGAATGGGCTGTAAAATGGGGTATGTCATTTAATGTAGGGAAATGTCAAGTTCTGCATATGGGTTACAGGAATAGTGGAGCCGAGTACTGTCTGCAGGGAGTAAAGGTAAAGGAGGGAGAAACAGTCAAGGATCTTGGGGTGATAATTCACAGGGATTTTAAAATGGGTCACCAATGTTCAGCTGCGGGTAAAAAGGCTAATAGGTTATTGGGGTATATTAAAAAGACTGTAACTTCAAGGGATAAGAATATAATCTTGCCGTTATATAAGGGTTTAGTAAGACCACATCTAGAATATGCTGTACAATTCTGGGCTCCATATATGAGAAAGGACATAGAATCAATTGAAAGGGTTCAGCACAGAGCTACAAAAATAATAAAGGGGCTAGCAAATTTCGACTATAATGAACGTTTAAGTAAGCTAAACATGTATACACTGGAAAGAAGAAGAAGGAGGGGGGATTTGATTCAGCTTTTCAAGTTTGTAAAACAAGGGGACACAGAGGGCTTAAATTTCAATAGGGATAACAGAACAAGGGGCCATGGGTATAAATTGAATAAGACACATTTTAATCGGGATTTAAGGAAAAACTACTACTTTAATAGGGTAATAGACAGTTGGAACGCGTTGCCAGAAAATATAGTTAATTCAAAGGGAGTGTACGAATTTAAGACACAATTGGATAGTCAGTGGGAATTGGAGAATTCATAAACAAAGGACCAGCCTTGTTGGGCTTGAGCCTGTAGCTGGTCGTCAATATTTGTATTTGTATTTGTATTTGTAAGCATTGTACCATATCGCCGATTAAGAAAAGCACTCCAGCAAATTAATCTCATATTAACAAAACAAAAATTCACATTCTATTTATAAGCTACAGTTTAATAATTTACAGACGACATCCATCATATAATGTTGTGTTGCAATAAGTTTTTTATTTCCAGTAATTTAACTTTGGAGTTCTTCTCTTATAAAGGGTTTCATTACATCCCCTTTTGTATATTTGTATTGTAAATGTATACTTTTAAATATTTGGAAGTACGGAAGAGATGCTTGGCCTGTAAAACCCTTAAAAATTATTAAGCTTTCATTTAAGTATTATATTGTGTTTTTCTATCCACTGTTTGCTTTACTTTCCTGTGGGATATGTTTTTAACCAGAGGCTTCCTCTAGTTCTTTTTTTCGGCTCAAATGATTCCAAGTGCATTGCTATGAAGGTGTCCTGTCTTCTGTCAGCCATTGTCCCTTTCTCGAAACGAAGCTTTTTTCGTTCCTCCCAACACCCCCCTTTGCAGCAGACCCATAAAACTATTCCTCCTCTCTGAAGGAATTCGGTAGGGTCAACGCTGAAGTTCATCGTCCGACACCGGTCTGCGCCTCACCCCGACCCCCCAAATTGCGGGTGGACTCCGGCCAGATGCAGAAACGAAGAAGCGATCAGCATCCCGGGGCCAATGACAAAATTTGCTTGCCAAGACGGGATCCAACCCAAAACTTCTGGAAGGATGGTGGCAACCGGAGAGTGAGGCTCTACAAAAGGGGATACAACGAGGAAACTGGGCTTTTTTCTCTTTTGAACGGACATGCGGACAATCTGATCTGTCTGCTAAAGGGGCTTTTGCTGGAGGTGGACAGTGGAGACGCCGTCGAGATTCATTCTAGCGATCGGTAATAATACAGCTCCTGGAGCCAATTTTTTTTTATCCCTTCTACCTCTTTCTTCTATCTTTTTCGTTCCTGCCTCCTCTTATAGGAACATTAATATATAATATTATAAATTTAAGGTAGAGCCAATTATGTGTCGCGCAGTTGATTTTTGTTAGATGTAATATTGTTAATTATTGTAAAATCATTATTATCTTAAAATGCTTATGCTTAAATAAATAATCCATGTTTTAGATTTTTAAATCTTTTGACTTTGGGCATTCTTTTTTTTTTTTACACGTCAACTCAAAAACAGCATGTATCAGGTTTACCTGAATATTGTTTTAATCCTACAATGCATTGTGTAATCACTATATTTCATTGGCCATTGTATCGCAACCTATGTAGCGATTGCTTCTTGCTACACAGCAATAATACAAAAGCGAAAAGTTAGCGCAACCGCGCTCATCTGCGATGACACCAGACTCTTGCGAGGTCCGCTCGCCTGTCTCCTGTAGACGTTATCTCCGAGTTCATCTGCACAGTCAGACTGGGACAGAGCGCCATCTAGCTAGTGCTCTGGATGGTAGTCCAGGATGACGGGATGTTACAGCATGTAAAAAAATCTGTGTGATAAAAATGTGAATTTTTAAAAAATTATTTTGACAGAGAAGTAATTGGTTGAGTACGAGCACTGAAGATTTGGTTTCGCACTAGCCTCATCTCACCCACTAGTTTTGTTCAAAGGCCTTAAATATACACAGTCCAGTCACATTAATGTGACCACCTGTCAAAAGCCAGAATAACCACCTTTGGCAGAGCGGACCGCTGCGAGACGTGCAGGAAGATAGTCGATTAGGTTTCTGAAGGTGTTCACTGGGATGTTGAGCCATGCCGACTCCAGTGCCGTGGCCAGCTGCGCTAGACTACCTCCCTCCTCCAGCCTGGATCCTTCCAGCAATTGTTGCAGGGTGTTTGCTTTCAGACGTTTCACGCCGTATACGCCAACGTCCATCTGTCCGACGAAGCATAAAACGTGATTCATCGGAAAAAGCCACCTGTCGCCACTCTGTGGACGTCCAGTTGCGGTACTGGCGTGCAAATTCCAGCCTTCGTCGCCGATGAACAGCAGTCAGCATAGGTACATTAACCAGGCGTCTGCTGCGGAGGCCCATGGCATAACCACCTTTGGCATAGCGGACCGCTGCGAGACGTGCAGGAAGAGAGTCAATTAGGTTTCTGAAGGTGGTCACTGGGATGTTGAGCCATGCCGACTCCAGTGCCGTGGCCAGCTGCGCTAGACTACGCGGTTGAGGATGCAGGGTGTTTGCTTTCAGACGTTTCACGCCGTATACGCTAACGTGCGCAGCAACGTTCGCTGAACGTTGTTGAGGATACGTTCTTGGTAGCCCCTTGGTACATCTGGGCAGTCAGTTGCTCAACAGTTGCACGTCTATTCGCCCGAACGCATCTCCGTAGCCTTCGTTCGCCTCTGTCATCTATAGCCCGTGGTGCACCACATGTGTCGCTGATTTTGGATAGTGCCATTTTGCCATGCACGGTATAGTTTTACCACGGCGGCACGCGAACAGTTCACAAAATTAGCCGTTTCCGAAATGCTTCCACCCTTGTCCCGAATGCCAATAATCATGTTTTTTTGGACGTCGGATAAATCGCTACGTTTCTGCATTACGTCAACGATTGAAATGCTTTCCGATGCCCTAGTACATCCTTTATATACAATCCACTGCAATGTGCTGCCACCTGCCTTTTGTGATTGGTTATTTCACGTTGACGTCGAAAGTAGGTGGTGGTCACATTAATGTGACTGGACTGTGTATATCACGTTTAAAGGCAAGAGACATGACTGCATTTAAATGAAGTAATTTTCCTAAAGACACTAATTTACAGCCTTGAGTACAACTGTGGGTCTCCTTACAGGAGGTATCTCGACCTAGAGCCTTTTACATGACTTACATTATTGAACCAGAAAACTACAGTTTCACGATTTCTCTACGGGGAATTTTACTAACGAAGGGAGCCTGGAAAAGTAAATATAATTAGCGTCGAGACAGCAATATTTAAATGAGAGTTCGAAGGGAGCGTGAGAAAGAGGAAACTAGAGGCATTACCTTATAGCATTGTTTAATCGAGCTTAGTTGCTAATCATTAGTACTAACCAGTTGCACTAAGCACTTTCAAGTAGGGATGCGACATCGATGTCGATGTTTTCAAAACATCCATGCTTTTTAAAAAACATCGATGTACATCGATGTATTGGGGTATTAAACGTAAAAACATCGACAAGTATAAACATCGATGTTTATACTTGTCGATGTTTTTACGTCGTCGATGTTTTATTTTTAAATGAAAAAAGTACCGTTATAAAAATTTAAAACATAACCAAGTAGCATAATTTTCATAATCAGCAAATTGAACATACTTTTACACCAAAGTGACCAAGGGTGAAGTGTCTGAAAAGTAGGGATGCGACATCGATGTCGATGTTTTCAAAACATTGAGGTTTTATAAAAAACATCGATGTATTGGAGCCGATGTCGCATCACTAGTTGCTAAACCAGTTTTAAGAAATGGGGGAAAAAGTTTGAATACACTGACTTTTAAAAACATCGATAGTTTGGGGGCGATGCATTATCAACATCGATGTTTTGCTGTCGATGTTGCATCATTAGGTTCTAAACCAGTTTTAAGAAATGGGGGAAAAGTTTAAATACACTGAATTTTAAAAACATCGATGATTTTGGGGCGATGTATTATCAACATCGATGTTTTAATTTTGAACAACAAAGTTTCAAAACATCGATGTTTTGCTGTCGATGTAGCATCACTAGTTGCTAAACCAGTTTTAAGAAATAGGAGAAAAAATTTAAATACAATGAATTTTAAATACATCGATGTTTAAAACATCGATGTTTTTGGGACGATGTATTATCAGCATCGATGTTTTAATTTTGAACATCGATGTTTCAAATCATCGATGTTTTGATGTCGATGTCGCATCCCTACTTTCAAGGTGCGAGTGGTTCTACTAGTGCGAAGTTCATACTAGTTAGGAGCGAGTAGTTGTTCACACTAGTGTCAGGGATACCAGTTCAAGATGGATCAACGTCTAAAATTGAAACGCGTTTATAAACATTGCTAGCTGAATAACCCGGCGTTTCTCGAAATGAAATGGTTAAATGTTAATTGAAAGATGAATTAGAATAATCACTTTTCTTAATTAGAAAAATGCAATTATTTAAGTTGTACAGAAAATACTTTTTAACTTCAATCATTAACTGATTCATTCAAGTTGTACTGGAAACACTTTTTAATTTCGTTTTAACTTTTGTATAGCTTCTACAATTAACTTTGTATGCAAATGTACACATTTAATTCCTGGATAATATATTGCAATATGCAAAAGATTAAGACATATACAAACAGAAACGAAATTCCGATGAAAAAATGCAGAATTCTGAAAAACGAAAGATGTGCAAACTGTCGAATTTCGACTTCCTGAACTGAAATAGAGCAGTTCGAAAAAAAGACATCAGAAAAATATTGATAAAGGCGACAAATAATTTATGAAATTTAGTAATGCTCAAATACACAAACCCAGTAGAACGTGTTTCCTTGTCAATATTCATTTATTGCAAGAAAACAAACTTTAGATTTCAAAATTAAGGCTTCAAGGGGCACTTTTAGGACTATCGTGGATCGGTCAAACGGTGTAGATTTGTATAGAAAATATACACATATACACACAAAAAACATCCTTATATATATATATATATATATATATATATATATATATAGAGAGAGAGAGAGAGAGAGAGAGAGAGAGATATTAAAATATTACAAAATCATGAACAGAAAAGCTCGAAAAATCGAGGAAAGATAAACGCGTATGGATGAGAAATTGGTTGCTGAGAAGGGATCTTTTTTGACTCAGGCACTCCAAAAGCTAGTATATTCATTGCATCCACAACTGTTTGCCATGATGTTTCCCGCGTGGGTTTGAGTTTGTACGTCAAAGATTTCGTATTCCAAAGACACTCATGGCATTTAAACTCTAAAATAAAGTTTATTGTCATTTCTGAGCTGCACTTTTCGGCCATTTTAACACAAAAGAAACCAGGTACAAAAGGATACACAGGGTAATAGAATTCTCCTTGACAAAGCACTAACTTCCGGAAAGGGCCATTCACTAGGAAAAGTGCCTACTTGTCATTACTAAATAGGATTCGCTTCTTTTCACTCTCACTCGCATTTTTACTAACGCTTTGTACTAACTAGCCACTGCGTGGCTAGCCCTGCGTTGCCCATGCCAGTTGCTTTTGTGGGGTCATTGGTTTGCTTCGCAAGCCAAATGGGAATTCGTAGCCTATTGGATAAGAGCCATAACGGCGTTGCCAGTGGAGTTGGTTTGCTTCGCAAACCAAATGGGAATTCGTAGCCTATTGGATAACAGCCATCTCGAATTCCCATTTCGTTTGCGATTTTGTAGCCTATTGGATATCAGAGTTGCCCGTGGTGTTGGTTTGCTTCGTATACCAAATGGGCATTGCCCGTGACAGTTCTTTTCGTGGGGGTCACATTGCCCGTGGTGTTGGTTTGCTTCGTATACCAAATGGGCATTGCCCGTGACAGTTCTTTTCGTGGGGGTCACATTGCCCGTGGTGTTGGTTTGCTTTGTATACCAAATGGGCATTGCCCGTGACAGTTCTTTTCGTGGGGGTCACACTGCCCGTGGTGTTGGTTTGCTTTGTATACCAAATGGGCATTGCCCGTGACAGTTCTTTTCGTGGAGGTCACATTGCCCGTGGTGTTGGTTTGCTTCGTATAACAAATGGGCATTGCCCGTGACAGTTCTTTTCGTGGGGGTCACATTGCCCGTGGTGTTGGTTTGCTTCGTATACCAAATGGGCATTGCCCGTGAAAGTTCTTTTCGTGGGGGTCACATTGCCCGTGGTGTTGGTTTGCTTGGTATACCAAATGGGCATTGCCCGCGACAGTTCTTTTCGTGGGGGTCACATTGCCCGTGGTGTTAGTTTGCTTTGTATACCAAATGGGCATTGCCCGTGACAGTTCTTTTCGTGGGGGTCACATTGCCCGTGGTGTTGGTTTGCTTCGCAAACCAAAAGATATAAATATTTAATTGATAAATTATTTATCAGAAAAAATCAAACGTATAAGATACCTAGTGTAAAATTTTAGTCAGATTTCAAATCCGTTAAAATTTTTATTTTGTCTTTAACTAGCCACTGTGTGGCTAGCCCGGCGTTGCCTGCCCTTGCCCGTAGTCTAAGATATTAATCTGGTGTAAGATTTTCCGCAGATTTCAAATCCGTTGAAGATATATTCAATTAAAAAATTATTTATTTAAAGAAAATCATATTTTTAGGTATCAATCTAAACTGAAATTTTCCGCAGATTTTAAATCCGTTGAAATTTTTACTATGTATTTAACGGTATAGGAGATAGAAAAAAAGAACTGTGACTTCAGTTTAAAGATTTATCGTCTGGCTGGGAAATCAATCGCGCAAAATCAAAGCGGAAGCGAAAAAAAAATAATTTACTCCGCGTTTTGCGGATGAAAAAAACTTGGCATGAATCCAAACCCCGACTGCAAGGTCGGATGAGTAGAAAAAGTTCTCCGTGTTTGAAAAACCGATGGAGAATGAAACTATGAAATTCATTTAAAAATCTTCTAGATTGAATATTAAAATTTCGCCGCGTCCCAAAAATTGCAAAAAATTCGGACTACCTGTGTGCCAAATCTCATTGCTGTAAGTGCCATAGATCGTCAGGATTTTTCGGATGCGAAACAAACATACAGGCAAACAGACAAAAAAACACTTCCTTTTATAATATTAGAGACGATCGCTGAGATAGAAGAAAGCACTGAAGAACGCTAGTGATAACTTTAATGATTTCTTTTGTTTCACTCGAATCTGTTTCTCAGGAAATCAAAATGAATGAATCGCGAATGAAACGAAGGTCTTTCGAATCTGTTCGCTCCCATTCAAAACGGAAGGTGAAAATAACTTGGCATGGTTCCAAAGGCTGACGTTAATAGTGACGTGAGGTAGAAACGTCTTTTGATGCTTCTTCATTTCCCAAAAGAAAGAACGGTGAAAAAAACTATTAAATTTATTTCAAAATGTTCTAGATTGAATTTTAAAATTCGCCTCGACCCAAAAATTGCAATAAATTCGGACTACCTGTGTGCCAAATCCCATTACTGTAAGTGCCATAGATTCGCCAGGACTTTGCAGGCAAGAAACAAACAAACACATGCTTTTATACTAGTAGAGATACTTCCGGTTTACGTGTCCCAATATTAGTGGGAGTGGTTAGAACTAACGATTAGCACTAAGCTCGAGTAAACAGGGCTTATAGCAGCGATTTTCAGCTGTTGTCAACTTTTGATAGGTGTGTTCACTTGTATAACTTTAATTACCCGTACAAATAATTACGATTATTATTTTTTATTGCAAAACATCATGAATTCATTGTTTGAAAAAATATTTTTTTTAAACGTCACTTTAGAAACAAGAAAGGATAATAACTGTTAGTGAGGATCTCGATAGAAATGATCAGTCTACTTATATTTCGCGTCTATGAACACAACGGGGTATTGGGACCGGGATCCATCCCGAAAGGAGGTATCCGAGGACAACACCTCGTCATTTTGAACCACTGTCAGATGACGATGTTACACTTGAGCTGGCACCCGACAACTTCAACACCATGCCAACGCGACAACATTTGAGGCCACGACAGATTTAACGCGTGCCAGTCCTCACGTACGCGACGGTCTTTGGTTTTTATTCGAATTCGCAACCCTGCGTTTGCTAATCCGTTGTTCTTCTTCGGATCCTTCCCTTCCGGGGTTGATCCCGGAATGGTCTCCAATAGCCCGTTTTAGTTAAATAGTTACCTACCGTTGCTTTTCCAACTGGGCTACCGCTAAAAATAAAACTACAACTGCATAAAATAAAACTAAACTGGGAACCAAATTTGGCAAATTGGAAACTAATAAAAATATTGTATTTAATCTGCAGTCTACATTTTGTAGGTACAGGTACAACACTCTTATAGCACGGTACTTTTATAACACGGATTTTCTATAACACCATACCAAAATTGCTGCATCCCTCATATAACACGCCTAGGTTCTCCATATTACACGGTTTACAATAACAATTACCGCCTCTTGCGCGTCTGTCTGTTCTGTCTGTCTGTTTTGTCTGTCTGTCTGTTCTGTCTGTCTGTTCTGTCTGTCTGTTTTGTTCGTCTGTCTTGTCTATCTTGTCTGTTTTGTCTATCTGGTCTGTTTTGTCTGTCTGTCTGTATTGTGTGCGCCCTAAACACGTCCACACGGTTTAATATATTTTCATGAAAATTGTGGTTTTCATATAACACATACAAGTCCTTTGGCTTCCATATAACACGGTACGCATTATCAAATATACACTCTATAACAAAAAATCGACGCACCAAGAAGGAGTTGTCCGATGGAGACAAAAATTGGTGGATAGGAAAACTATGTACAGAATAGAAAATGATTAAAATTTCAGAACAATTGAATGATTTATTTCAGAGTTACAGTAACGAGCTCAATATGGTGTTGACCCGCCTCTAGCCTGGATGCAAGCTGCCACACGGCGTGGCATAGACCGATAAAGCTCCCAGATGGTCTCCTGCGGTATTTCTTGCCAAATTTGCTCCAATTGTCGGACTACGTCATCAACATTCCCTACCGGATGCAGTCGCCTTCCCATCATATCCCAGACATGCTCGATGGGAGAGAGATCTGTTGATCTGGCTGGCCCAGGAAGTGTTTGACAAGCTTGAAGACAGTTCATAGCAACACGTGCCGTATGTGGTCTGGCATTGTCTTGCTGAAAAATAAGCCCAGGGTACTGCGAAAGAAACGGTAGCAAAACAAGTCTCAGAATGTCGTCAACGTACCGCTGTGCAGTAAGTGTACCTCTAATGACGACCAAAGGGGTCCGGCTATAAAGGGAAATGGCACCCCAGACCATAACTCCTTGTTGAGGGCTACTATTGTTGTTGAGGTATACTACTTGTTGCACTATTTTGCAGCCCGTGTGGCATGCAATAGTGAAAGTATGATCGGCACGCTGCCCTGGGCGTCTCCAGACACGTCTTCGATGATCGTCAGGACACAGTTGGAAGCGCTAAAGACTATACGTCCCCAGTCAGCATCATTCCAGCCTGATCGAGCCAAGCACCACTGTAATCTGACTCGACAGTGTGCAGGCGTGAGTGGCAGATGGCGTAACGGTCGGTACGAGCGGAGATTTCGCTCTCTCAGCCGTCTGTGAATGGTCATGGTGGACACTCGTGTGTGGGTCGCACGACTGATGGTTGATAGCGATGAATCAGGCGCTGTGACAACTGATCTGACCATCACTCTGTCCTCGCGATCTGTTGTGGCCCTACGTCGACCGCTACCATCATGACGCTGAAATCTGCCATTGTCCACTCACTCTTGCCAGCATTTTCTAATCGCCCCATCGCTTCGACTCTCATGTCGAGCAATTCTCCGATTTGCCCAACCTGCCTCTTTCAATCCAATGATACGACCTCTTTCAAACTCTGAAAGTTGCTCATAATGAGCTCGAATCCTGCGGCGAGGCATTTTTTCAGTCGTTGAAAGGTATCCTAAATCGCAATGCAGCACAAATTTGTAACAACAGTTCAAGAACAACTCCTTATATACATCTGCTGGATGCGCAGTTCCGATGCGCTGGAGATCGCACTATTCATTCATTGGACACCAAATTTTAATCATTTGCATATTTGGTCAAAACAATTTTTGCATACGAAATTTCAAAGCAATAGGATGATTCCTTCTTGGTGCGTCGATTTTTTTGTTATAGAGTGTATATGACCCGAGTTTGGGTTAACACGGTTTCTATATAGCACGAGTATCCTATAACACGGTATTCCATATCGCACAGTACGCAATATTAAATGTGTAGGACTTGTAAGTTTCGTATAACACGGATTCTCAACAGGACGGTACCAATTAACCGTGCTATACGAGGGTTACCTGTACATGTAATCAATAGCAGCTCTACAGCTTGCCATGTATCAGTGCCTAGAAACCGGAATCGAAATGTTATTGTTCACTGGTTTCAGATTGTTCCTTCTTTAACCTTGGGTTAGAATATCTGAACCGAGTTGGATAACCCTTTTCTATACCACGCCTAACTTCAGTCCACAGTTGCGAATAAAATACAAAAAGCTATACTGAGAGAATCTCAAACTAAACGTACACGATTTACAATCGCAATGAAGGAATACACTAGTGCTTCTGCTTTGCGGAGTTGCTTAACTTTCAAGAAGATTGATTCCAGTGGAGTAGCTGGGAATTTAGTGAGGGGTAAAGGATATAAAGGACGCTGAGCTGCATAAAGAAATATTAAATTTCCCCGTAAAGAGAGAATAGGTCCTTTAAATCCTTAGATTCCAAATAAGTAAATGTCTTGAAGAATGCCGAAAGGACTCATTATAAACTTGCTTTGGACTAGCAGGATGAATGAGCATACCTAAATAACAAATAGCAAAGTTTAATTACAGTGTGGAATTTAGGTATATATCAATTAACCTCGCACTGGAGCAACACAATGGGCTATTAGCGACGGTCAGGGTAATTGGTAATAGGGTCTTTATAAATGCTTAGATTCCGCACAAGTATATGTCTTGTAGAGTGCCGAAAGGACTCATTATAAACTTGATTTGGACTAGCAGGATGAATGAGCATACCTAAATAACAAATAGCAAAGTTTAATTACAGTGTGGAATTTAGGTATATATCAATTAACCTCGCACTGGAACAACACAATGGGCTATTAGCGACGGTCCGGGTAATTAGTAATAGGGTCTTTATAAATCCTTAGATTCCACACAAGTAAATGTCTTGTAGAATGCCGAAAGGACTCATTATAAACTTGCTTTGGACTAGCAGGATGAATGAGCATACCTAAATAACAAATATCAAAGTTTAATTATAGTATGGAATTTAGGTATATATCAAATAACCTCGCACTGGAGTAACACAACGGGCTATTAGCGACGGTCAGAGTAATTAGTAATTTTTAATTAACGTCGTACTAGAGCAACACAACGGGCTATTGACGACGGTCCGGGATCAATCCCCCGAGGGAAATATCCAAGGACAACACCTCGTAATTTTGAACCACGGTCAGATGACGAAGCAACACCAGAGCGGGCACCCCATTCTCCAAACTTCCACAACACGTCAACGTGAGGATATTTGAGGCCACGACAGATTTAACATGCACCAGCCTCCTTTGAACACGACGGTCTTTGGCTGGATTCGAACTCGCAACCCTCTGGTTGCTAATCCGTTACTCTTCCAACCAGGCTACCACCATAATTGAGGGAATAATGAGTCCATAAAATAACTACCAGGAGTTACTTTGGACTTAAGAACTAAGTACTTTTTATGTACATTGTTCCATACGTCATCACTTAAATGAATTTGACTGTAGTAACTCAAGACTGTCGATGCTGCATTTTCAATGGTAGGTTGGTTGGTATTTTAATTAACGTTGCACTGGAGTAACGTCAACGGGCTACTGGCGACGGTAAGGGATCAATATTTTCATTGGAGAGCATTGTATTCATAATAATAAAGCTACGCAATCAACGAGCAATGGACAGTTGAAAAAATTACATACTAGCCACTGCGTGGCTAGCCCGGCATTGACCTTGGTTGAAATTTTCAATCTATCGTTAGCCGTTCCGATTTTACGAAAAAGAATTAACAATCCCAGTCAAAATGTTTTTTTATTTTTTGCTCTTATTCCCTGAAATGGAATAGGACAGGAAATGTAATCTGTTTCTTTTTTTACTTACGCGAAGGGCAGAAGATGCAATCTGTTTCACGTAACGTCACAATCTCTTGCGAAAATATAAAAGATATATTCAATTTAAAAATTATTTATTTAAAGAAAATCATATTTTTAGGTATCGATCTAAAGTGAAATTTTCCGCAGATTTCAAATCCGTTGAAATTTTTACTCTATCTTTAACGGTCTAGGAGATAGAAAAAAAGAACTACATAACTAAAGTTAAGACTTTGTTTTTATCGTCTGCTGGAAAATCATTAATTTGCGCAAAATGAAAAAACGGAAGAAAAAAATTTAGAATCTAATAAACTATAACAGTAGAGATTCATTTATGGAAATTAAACAATGGTTACAGGAATACTCATTGTTTGTTTCACACAAATATATAGGTAATATCAAGGTGGGCTTGTGGTCATTCTCCGTAATGGACCCCAGAGATCATATTCAAAGTGGTTGCGTTTGATCAAAAGAAAAATAATGTAGGATTTTAAGAGGAAAAATATGCTTGCCAACATGTGTGCTTTATGAGTGCATTCTTTTATATTTACTTCCATTAATCCTCCTGTAGGTTGTCTCGGAGAGATACGGATTATTAGGGGATTAGCGAAGGGAGGGTTGCAAGTTCGAAACTCGGTCGAGCCAAAGACGTCGTGTACACCGGGCTGGTGCATCTTAGATGTGTCGTGGTATCAAGTGTCCTCACGTTGGAGTGGTGTGGAGGTTTGGAGAGTGGGGTGCCAGCTCAGGTATTGATCTCGTCATCTGACCGTGGTTCGAAATCACGATGCGTTGTCCTCGGATCTTTTCCTTTGGGATTGGTCCCAGATCGTCGCCAATACCCCACCAGTGCGACGTTAAGTAACTGCCTGCCTCGGTGAGGCATTTCGTAGTAGGGCAACTTTTTGCAACAAATGCAACTTTTTTTCCACACGTTCTACGCTGCATGTTAAGTACTAAAACCAAAATTCCTCCTACATGGGGTGTGTATAGTAAGTGAGTTATAACCGCAACATAAATGCAACTTTCTGCATAGATTCAACTTTTTGCGTCAATGCAACCACCTGCAACTTTTTGAAATATAAATTAAAATTAATTAATATCAAATTACTATTTCATTTTATGCTCTCTGAATCAACCCTTTGATCACGTGTGTGTGATCTTGCGAACGCCGAAGTAATTGGTAATTTTAGTTAACGTCGTACTAGAGCAACACAACGGGCTATTGACGACGGTCCGGGATCAGTCCCTTAAGGGATAGATCCGAGAACAACACTTCGTAATTTGAACCACGGTCAGATGACGAAGCAACACCTGAGCTGGCACCCCACTCTCCAAACTTCCACGCCAACCCAACGTGAGGACTTTCGGCCACGACAGATTTAAGGTGCACCAGCCGCCTCTACACCATACGTTTACAAACATCCATGCCCGGACCCAGATTCGAACCAGGAACCTTCCGATCTAGAGGCTAACACCTTAACCACTATACCGGTTGGTCGGCTGTGAAATAAATGGAAAGAAGTACTTTAACACATTGGTTGGCACTCTTGATAATCCACAGGAAACTTGCGTAATCGACTGCAGAGTTTGCGAGGTGAGTGTCGATCATCAATATGTTGTTCGCCTTGTAGATGACGCTTTAAAATATCTGAATGTTGAGCGAAAGGATTATGCGCTCCTGCTATCCGATACAGCGCATTATACGACTGCGGCTGACGCAGGTTTTCAATGTTAAAGAATAATTGGTAATTTTTTAGTTAACGTCGTACTTGAGCAACACAACGGGCTATTGACGACGGTCAGGGATCAGTCCCTTAAAGTAAAGATCCGAGGACAACACCTCGTAATTTTGAACCACGGTCAGATGACGAAGCAATACTTGAGCTGGCACTCCACTCTCTAAACTTCCACGCCAACCCAACGTGAGGACTTTCGGCCTCGACAGATTTAAGGCCTCTACACCATACGTTTACAAACATCCATGCCCGGGCCCGGATTCGAACCAGGAACCTTCCGATCTAGAGGCTAACACCTTAACCACTATACCGGTTGGCCGGCTTCAACGTCAACCCTTCTTTGCATAATGGTGGAAATTTCCATCATAACATTGAATGTCCAAAAATTATATAAAAGAACAAGTTTAATTTAAGTTGATCGTGTCTGGATACCTTTTTAATGTCCATTGCATAAAAAAAAACATAGCTGTCAAAAATAAGCAAGTGTCACTATCAGTAAAACCAGCTTGAAATTGTCATTCCGCTGTTTGTTGTAGTTGCAATAAACGCATGATTTCGTTTTTAATTTTGTTTTATTATATTTGAGTTTCTATTGCTAAAAAAGTGAAAATGAGTGGAAGAAAGGTTTGTAACATGTGTTTCAGTTATTTTTAGAGCAATTTCTGAAAAAGTTTGCGTTTAATTTAAAAAATACCACATGATACCATCATATTGTTTTTTGCTAAATTTATGCTATAAATATATACTAAGATTTTTTTAACCATTTTCCCTTTAATTTTGAACATGAATTATATCACCTTGATTTATTTCACCAGAGAAGAAAAAATCATGCAAAGAAGGGTTAAAGAAATTACTGGCCAAGGATCGGCCATTGAACATTCTTCTGTATTTCAGTATGTATTATAATACTGTTGTACACGACTAAATATATTTTGAATATTTTAGTCGTGTTTTAGAATTTAGTGTATCAAAAATAAATGCAATTTTATTTCTATAAATGCAACTTTAGGGAATGATAAATACAACTTTTCCCATTTTTACTGCAACAAAAAAGTTGCCCTAGTCATTAGCAAACCTGACCTTGGACTAAGATGGACAAGATATCCCACCATTGTAAGAAAACTGACCAGATCGTGGTTTCGTCATCAAACAATCGGAAATATTTTGATGAAATATCTCGGCATTGACATCCATCAGGATAGGGTCAGAAACTGACGCTATCCTGATGGATGAGATCTATCGTAAAAACCTCTAAAAAGATGAATAACGATTAAATCGATTAATTCTGACAAATACAACGTTAATTTTGTTCCTCTAGCAATTTCACCCCCCCCCCCAAAAAAAAAAAAAAAAAAAAAAAACTGAAGATGATCTTAAATACCGCGAACCATTAGGGTTGAAACAAGAAAACGTAATTGTGAGTTTCGTTTTATTGAATTTCGGCTCAAGTTACTTATTCCTTCAGGTAATAATGGTAATTTTTAATTGATGTCGTACTAGAGCAACACAACGGGCTATTGATGACGGTCCGGGATCAATCCCCTAAGGCAGTGCTTCCCAAACTTTTGACACATGTGTACCCCTTCTATAATTTTCGTAACGCTGCGTACCCCTCGTCGAAAAAATGGATGTATTTTAATAACAATCAAAATGGTTTTTTTTTTCTTTTTTTTGTGACATACACAAATTAATAAGAAATGAGAAATAAAATTATTCATAATAAAAATATAAATGAAAGTTATATTATAAATAACGTTTATTTGGATCAATGAGAAGGATGAAATTGTTTGTGCTGAGATCACAGATCGTCATAATTTGGTTCCCTGGTTGTTAACTTTAATCTGAGATGTGGTTCCACGTCCAATAGTCGGTTCCTTTTTTTTTTTTTGACTTAATGTCTACAAATGCTGAAAAAGCAACTTCACATAAATATGAAGTTGGAAAAGGCAAGATGTATTTTAGAACTTTATCTGTTGAAACCGGATACACAAGTTGCATTTGTAACCAGAATGATGTTAAAGTACTCTCCTTATGTTTATTTTTCCAGCATTTGTCTGTAGCCAATTCCAACAATTGCTCTTCTTCCGCATGCGACAAATCTTTTGGCATGGATGTTGTGTTAATGTTAAACGGATATCTTATCCATTCAATATTTTTGGTTAAATCAGGGAAATAGTTTTTCAAGCCCACTTGCAAACTCTCCAAATGCTGTGTTATGCATTTCAGAGTATCAGCATCAATTTTAGCAGTCGAACGTGTTGTAAACTCATGAAGAGAGGGAAACGAGTCTAATTCTCCATTACCAACTCTCTTTTGCCATAACTTAAGTTTTGCGATGGCAGCGTTCACTTTATCTTGAACGTGTAACAATGAAATTTCTTTGCCTTGTAACGATAAGTTGAGGCAATTTAAAACAGAGAATATATCTGCTAAGTATGCTAGTTTACAAAGCCATTTACAGTCATGTAAACAATTTCTCAACTAAAATCTATCATTAAGAAAACTTTGAAGTTCATGTCTAAGTTCAAACAATCGATTTAGAATTTTTCCTCGAGATAGCCAACGAACATCGGTATGATACTTCCCATTTCTTCGCATATTTGCGAAAAAAAGTCGTGCATTCAATGGACGGTTTTTAATGTAGTTAACGATTTTCACGCTTTCATCCAGAACTTTCTGTAGATCAGCGGGCATCTTACGTGTTGCTAAATCCTCTTTGTGTATGCAACAGTGTGTGAATATGACATTTGGTGCAACATTTTGAATTCTTGCAACGAGTCCTTTATTAATTCCAACCTTACTTTTTGCTCCATCTGTGCTTATTCCAACACATCTATTCCAATCAATTTTGTTCTCTTGCATAAATTTTTTCATAACAATAAATATATCTTCTGTTGTGTGACCTAATAAAGGCTGGCAAAATAAAAAGTCGTCATGAATTTCTTGATTTTTTTCGTATCTAGCAAACGCTATAAGATTTGCAAAATTCGCAATATCAGTGGACTCATCGACTCGCAATGCATAATAACGACTTTGAGAAATATCAAATCAGTCCACCAAACTCCGGTGCAACGCGTACCCCCACCAAACTCTTCCCGTACCCCTGGGGGTACGCGTACCACACTTTGGGAAACACTGCCCTAAGGGAAAGATTCGAGGAGAAAACTATTCCTTCAGAAAAAAAAAATCTTTTTTTTTTTTACAACAGCGGAAATGTATAATCGAACGACGACGCCACGGTTATCAATGTAGGAAGAGAAAAAGAAAACTGAAGAGGAAGAGAAAACTGATTTATAAAGGAAAGGAGATATTGGGAGTGATGACTTTTCATAGCCGAGTGAAAAAATTGAAGACAGAATGGGGGAAAATTCCACACACGAAACTTTAAATTATATTTCAAGAAATTTGAGTAATGGTCCTCAGAATTGCAATCTCTTATGAAATAGATTTTATACTAGATTTGGCATCAGAATCTTTTACGATGAAATATTTATGCAAATCATTCCTTTGGATCAGTGGTCACCAAAGTGATCGAGGTATTGGTATTTTCAATTAACGTCACAGTGGTGCAACACAACGGGCTATTGGTGACGGTCAGGGGTCAATCACCGAAGGGAAAAATTCGAGGACAACACCGTGGCCGTCGTGACTCTGTGGGTGTGTCCACCTTCGATTTGTAGGCGGCGTAGCTTCGATACCTACCTATTCAGGTCTCTCTTTTATGTAAGTAAGACAATCATTATAATGTGTATACTACTTGATGTTGTATGTCTTGTATCTGGCGCAGTATGGCCAAATATGAGCATTGCTCCATAAAACCCCTAAACCAGCCAACCGTCGACAACAGCACTTAACTTTGAACTACGGTCAGATGATGGGACCCCAGGAGTGGATATAGCATTGTCGGGGACAATTCGGGCTCAAGGGTCAAATGAGGATAGATACTAAAATATAAGACACGCGGGTAGGGGTAATGTTACCTATATAAATTAAATATTATGTTTTGCATATTATTTATATCTCCTATCAAATATATAATGTTAAAAAGGAAGTCAAAACAAAAACGACGCTTTAACGTTAAGCCAATATAATAATATGTATTATTTTATACATACAACACTAGCCACTGAGTGGCCAGCACGGCATTGCCCGTGACAGTTCTTTTCGTGTGGTCAGGTGTGACCACCCCTCGCTAACCCTCGGTGATTGCTACGAATTCCCAGGGAATTCGTAGCCTATTGAATAACAGCCTTCATGGCGTTGCCCATGGTGTTGGTTTTCTTCCAAAACCAAATGGAAATTCGTAGCCCATTAGAACGAATTCCCTGCCCCCCGAAGTCAAATATGGTTAATTAAAAATACCTACCTATACCTATACCTGGGATACCCTTTGGAACAAGAATCGACCCTTAATATATCCATCCTTGGGTACTATCGCCAGTATGACGTTTAGTAAATATACCTGGTTACCTACCTATACCTGACGAGTTTAAAATTACGTGGCGTTGCATTTGGCACTTTCCCTTCAGAATATATCCCGTATAATCGCCAGTGTGACGTTTATTAAAAATACCTACCTATACCTCGGATACCCTTTTTAACCCGAATCGACCCCTAACAATGTTATATCCATACTTGGGTCACGTCATCTGACCGTAGTTTAAAATTACTTGGTGTTGCATTTGGATCTTTCCCTTCAGAATATATCCCGTATAATCGCCAGTGTGACGTTTATTAAAAATACCTACCTATACCTCGGATACCCTTTGGAACCCGAATCGACCCCTAACAATGTTATATCCATCCTTGGGTCACGTCATCTGACCGTAGTTTAAAATTACGTGGTGTTGCATTTGGATCTTTCCCTTCAGAATATATCCCGTATAATCGCCAGTGTGACGTTTATTAAAAATACCTACCTATACCTCGGATACCCTTTGGAACCCGAATCGACCCCTAACAATGTTATATCCATACTTGGGTCACGTCATCTGACCGTAGTTTAAAATTACGTGGTGTTGCATTTGGATCTTTCCCTTCAGAATATATCCAGTATAATCGCCAGTGTGACGTTTATTAAAAATACCTACCTATACCTCGGATACCCTTTGGAACCCGAATCGACCCCTAACAATGTTATATCCATCCTTGGGTCACGTCATCTGACCGTAGTTTAAAATTACGTGGTGTTGCATTTGGATCTTTCCCTTCAGAATATATCCCGTATAATCGCCAGTGTGACGTTTATTAAAAATACCTACCTATACCTCGGATACCCTTTGGAATCGACCCCTAACAATGTTATATCCATACTTGGGTCACGTCATCTGACCGTAGTTTAAAATTACGTGGTGTTGCATTTGGATCTTTCCCTTCAGAATATATCCCGTATAATCGCCAGTGTGACGTTTATTAAAAATACCTACCTATACCTCGGATACCCTTTGGAACCCGAATCGACCCCTAACAATGTTATATCCATCCTTGGGTCACGTCATCTGACCGTAGTTTAAAATTACGTGGTGTTGCATTTGGATCTTTCCCTTCAGAATATATCCCGTATAATCGCCAGTGTGACGTTTATTAAAAATACCTACCTATACCTCGGATACCCTTTGGAACCCGAATCGACCCCTAACAATGTTATATCCATACTTGGGTCACGTCATCTGACCGTAGTTTAAAATTACGTGGTGTTGCATTTGGATCTTTCCCTTCAGAATATATCCAGTATAATCGCCAGTGTGACGTTTATTAAAAATACCTACCTATACCTCGGATACCCTTTGGAACCCGAATCGACATCTAACAATGTTATATCCATCCTTGGGTCACGTCATCTGACCGTAGTTTAAAATTGCGTGGTGTTGCATTTGGATCTTTCCCTTCAGAATATATCCCGTATAATCGCCAGTGTGACGTTTATTAAAAATACCTACCTATACCTCGGATACCCTTTGGAACCCGAATCGACCCCTAACAATGTTATATCCATCCTTGGGTCACGTCATCTGACCGTAGTTTAAAATTACGTGGTGTTGCATTTGGATCTTTCCCTTCAGAATATATCCCGTATAATCGCCAGTGTGACGTTTATTAAAAATACCTACCTATACCTCGGATACCCTTTGGAACCCGAATCGACCCCTAACAATGTTATATCCATACTTGGGTCACGTCATCTGACCGTAGTTTAAAATTACGTGGTGTTGCATTTGGATCTTTCCCTTCAGAATATATCCAGTATAATCGCCAGTGTGACGTTTATTAAAAATACCTACCTATACCTCGGATACCCTTTGGAACCCGAATCGACCCCTAACAATGTTATATCCATCCTTGGGTCACGTCATCTGACCGTAGTTTAAAATTACGTGGTGTTGCATTTGGATCTTTCCCTTCAGAATATATCCCGTATAATCGCCAGTGTGACGTTTATTAAAAATACCTACCTATACCTCGGATACCCTTTGGAACCCGAATCGACCCCTAACAATGTTATATCCATCCTTGGGTCACGTCATCTGACCGTAGTTTAAAATTACGTGGTGTTGCATTTGGATCTTTCCCTTCAGAATATATCCCGTATAATCGCCAGTGTGACATTTATTAAAAATACCTACCTATACCTCGGATACCCTTTGGAACCCGAATCGACCCCTAACAATGTTATATCCATCCTTGGGTCACGTCATCTGACCGTAGTTTAAAATTACGTGGTGTTGCATTTGGATCTTTCCCTTCAGAATATATCCCGTATAATCGCCAGTGTGACATTTATTAAAAATACCTACCTATACCTCGGATACCCTTTGGAACCCGAATCGACCCCTAACAATGTTATATCCATCCTTGGGTCACGTCATCTGACCGTAGTTTAAAATTACGTGGTGTTGCATTTGGATCTTTCCCTTCAGAATATATCCCGTATAATCGCCAGTGTGACGTTTATTAAAAATACCTACCTATACCTCGGATACCCTTTGGAACCCGAATCGACCCCTAACAATGTTATATCCATCCTTGGGTCACGTCATCTGACCGTAGTTTAAAATTACGTGGTGTTGCATTTGGATCTTTCCCTTCAGAATATATCCAGTATAATCGCCAGTGTGACGTTTATTAAAAATACCTACCTATACCTCGGATACCCTTTGGAATCCGAATCGACCCCTAACAATGTTATATCCATCCTTGGGTCACGTCATCTGACCGTAGTTTAAAATTACGTGGTGTTGCATTTGGATCTTTCCCTTCAGAATATATCCCGTATAATCGCCAGTGTGACGTTTATTAAAAATACCTACCTATACCTCGGATACCCTTTGGAACCCGAATCGACCCCTAACAATGTTATATCCATCCTTGGGTCACGTCATCTGACCGTAGTTTAAAATTACGTGGTGTTGCATTTGGATCTTTCCCTTCAGAATATATCCAGTATAATCGCCAGTGTGACATTTATTAAAAATACCTGCCTATAACTCGGATACCGTTTGGAACCCGAATCGACCCCTAACAATGTTATATCCATCCTTGGGTCACGTCATCTGACCGTAGTTTAAAATTGCGTGGTGTTGCATTTGGATCTTTCCCTTCAGAATATATCCCGTATAATCGCCAGTGTGACGTTTATTAAAAATACCTACCTATACCTCGGATACCCTTTGGAACCCGAATCGACCCCTAACAATGTTATATCCATCCTTGGGTCACGTCATCTGACCGTAGTTTAAAATTACGTGGTGTTGCATTTGGATCTTTCCCTTCAGAATATATCCCGTATAATCGCCAGTGTGACGTTTATTAAAAATACCTACCTATACCTCGGATACCCTTTGGAACCCGAATCGACCCCTAACAATGTTATATCCATACTTGGGTCACGTCATCTGACCGTAGTTTAAAATTACGTGGTGTTGCATTTGGATCTTTCCCTTCAGAATATATCCAGTATAATCGCCAGTGTGACGTTTATTAAAAATACCTACCTATACCTCGGATACCCTTTGGAACCCGAATCGACCCCTAACAATGTTATATCCATCCTTGGGTCACGTCATCTGACCGTAGTTTAAAATTACGTGGTGTTGCATTTGGATCTTTCCCTTCAGAATATATCCCGTATAATCGCCAGTGTGACGTTTATTAAAAATACCTACCTATACCTCGGATACCCTTTGGAACCCGAATCGACCCCTAACAATGTTATATCCATCCTTGGGTCACGTCATCTGACCGTAGTTTAAAATTACGTGGTGTTGCATTTGGATCTTTCCCTTCAGAATATATCCCGTATAATCGCCAGTGTGACATTTATTAAAAATACCTACCTATACCTCGGATACCCTTTGGAACCCGAATCGACCCCTAACAATGTTATATCCATCCTTGGGTCACGTCATCTGACCGTAGTTTAAAATTACGTGGTGTTGCATTTGGATCTTTCCCTTCAGAATATATCCCGTATAATCGCCAGTGTGACGTTTATTAAAAATACCTACCTATACCTCGGATACCCTTTGGAACCCGAATCGACCCCTAACAATGTTATATCCATCCTTGGGTCACGTCATCTGACCGTAGTTTAAAATTACGTGGTGTTGCATTTGGATCTTTCCCTTCAGAATATATCCAGTATAATCGCCAGTGTGACGTTTATTAAAAATACCTACCTATACCTCGGATACCCTTTGGAATCCGAATCGACCCCTAACAATGTTATATCCATCCTTGGGTCACGTCATCTGACCGTAGTTTAAAATTACGTGGTGTTGCATTTGGATCTTTCCCTTCAGAATATATCCCGTATAATCGCCAGTGTGACGTTTATTAAAAATACCTACCTATACCTCGGATACCCTTTGGAACCCGAATCGACCCCTAACAATGTTATATCCATCCTTGGGTCACGTCATCTGACCGTAGTTTAAAATTACGTGGTGTTGCATTTGGATCTTTCCCTTCAGAATATATCCAGTATAATCGCCAGTGTGACATTTATTAAAAATACCTGCCTATAACTCGGATACCCTTTGGAACCCGAATCGACCCCTAACAATGTTATATCCATCCTTGGGTCACGTCATCTGACCGTAGTTTAAAATTGCGTGGTGTTGCATTTGGATCTTTCCCTTCAGAATATATCCCGTATAATTGCCAGTGTGACGTTTATTAAAAATACCTACCTATACCTCGGATACCCTTTGGAACCCGAATCGACCCCTAACAATGTTATATCCATCCTTGGGTCACGTCATCTGACCGTAGTTTAAAATTACGTGGTGTTGCATTTGGATCTTTCCCTTCAGAATATATCCCGTATAATCGCCAGTGTGACGTTTATTAAAAATACCTACCTATACCTCGGATACCCCTTGGAACCCGAATCGACCCCTAACAATGTTATATCCATACTTGGGTCACGTCATCTGACCGTAGTTTAAAATTACGTGGTGTTGCATTTGGATCTTTCCCTTCAGAATATATCCAGTATAATCGCCAGTGTGACGTTTATTAAAAATACCTACCTATACCTCGGATACCCTTTGGAACCCGAATCGACCCCTAACAATGTTATATCCATCCTTGGGTCACGTCATCTGACCGTAGTTTAAAATTACGTGGTGTTGCATTTGGATCTTTCCCTTCAGAATATATCCCGTATAATCGCCAGTGTGACGTTTATTAAAAATACCTACCTATACCTCGGATACCCTTTGGAACCCGAATCGACCCCTAACAATGTTATATCCATACTTGGGTCACGTCATCTGACCGTAGTTTAAAATTACGTGGTGTTGCATTTGGATCTTTCCCTTCAGAATATATCCAGTATAATCGCCAGTGTGACGTTTATTAAAAATACCTACCTATACCTCGGATACCCTTTGGAACCCGAATCGACCCCTAACAATGTTATATCCATCCTTGGGTCACGTCATCTGACCGTAGTTTAAAATTACGTGGTGTTGCATTTGGATCTTTCCCTTCAGAATATATCCCGTATAATCGCCAGTGTGACGTTTATTAAAAATACCTACCTATACCTCGGATACCCTTTGGAACCCGAATCGACCCCTAACAATGTTATATCCATCCTTGGGTCACGTCATCTGACCGTAGTTTTAAAATTACGTGGTGTTGCATTTGGATCTTTCCCTTCAGAATATATCCCGTATAATCGCCAGTGTGACATTTATTAAAAATACCTACCTATACCTCGGATACCCTTTGGAACCCGAATCGACCCCTAACAATGTTATATCCATCCTTGGGTCACGTCATCTGACCGTAGTTTAAAATTACGTGGTGTTGCATTTGGATCTTTCCCTTCAGAATATATCCCGTATAATCGCCAGTGTGACATTTATTAAAAATACCTACCTATACCTCGGATACCCTTTGGAACCCGAATCGACCCCTAACAATGTTATATCCATCCTTGGGTCACGTCATCTGACCGTAGTTTAAAATTACGTGGTGTTGCATTTGGATCTTTCCCTTCAGAATATATCCCGTATAATCGCCAGTGTGACGTTTATTAAAAATACCTACCTATACCTCGGATACCCTTTGGAACCCGAATCGACCCCTAACAATGTTATATCCATCCTTGGGTCACGTCATCTGACCGTAGTTTAAAATTACGTGGTGTTGCATTTGGATCTTTCCCTTCAGAATATATCCAGTATAATCGCCAGTGTGACGTTTATTAAAAATACCTACCTATACCTCGGATACCCTTTGGAATCCGAATCGACCCCTAACAATGTTATATCCATCCTTTTGTCACGTCATCTGACCGTAGTTTAAAATTACGTGGTGTTGCATTTGGATCTTTCCCTTCAGAATATATCCCGTATAATCGCCAGTGTGACGTTTATTAAAAATACCTACCTATACCTCGGATACCCTTTGGAACCCGAATCGACCCCTAACAATGTTATATCCATCCTTGGGTCACGTCATCTGACCGTAGTTTAAAATTACGTGGTGTTGCATTTGGATCTTTCCCTTCAGAATATATCCAGTATAATCGCCAGTGTGACATTTATTAAAAATACCTGCCTATAACTCGGATACCCTTTGGAACCCGAATCGACCCCTAACAATGTTATATCCATCCTTGGGTCACGTCATCTGACCGTAGTTTAAAATTGCGTGGTGTTGCATTTGGATCTTTCCCTTCAGAATATATCCCGTATAATCGCCAGTGTGACGTTTATTAAAAATACCTACCTATACCTCGGATACCCTTTGGAACCCGAATCGACCCCTAACAATGTTATATCCATCCTTGGGTCACGTCATCTGACCGTAGTTTAAAATTACGTGGTGTTGCATTTGGATCTTTCCCTTCAGAATATATCCCGTATAATCGCCAGTGTGACGTTTATTAAAAATACCTACCTATACCTCGGATACCCTTTGGAAACCCGAATCGACCCCTAACAATGTTATATCCATACTTGGGTCACGTCATCTGACCGTAGTTTAAAATTACGTGGTGTTGCATTTGGATCTTTCCCTTCAGAATATATCCAGTATAATCGCCAGTGTGACGTTTATTAAAAATACCTACCTATACCTCGGATACCCTTTGGAACCCGAATCGACCCCTAACAATGTTATATCCATCCTTGGGTCACGTCATCTGACCGTAGTTTAAAATTACGTGGTGTTGCATTTGGATCTTTCCCTTCAGAATATATCCCGTATAATCGCCAGTGTGACGTTTATTAAAAATACCTACCTATACCTCGGATACCCTTTGGAACCCGAATCGACCCCTAACAATGTTATATCCATCCTTGGGTCACGTCATCTGACCGTAGTTTAAAATTACGTGGTGTTGCATTTGGATCTTTCCCTTCAGAATATATCCCGTATAATCGCCAGTGTGACGTTTATTAAAAATACCTACCTATACCTCGGATACCCTTTGGAACCCGAATCGACCCCTAACAATGTTATATCCATACTTGGGTCACGTCATCTGACCGTAGTTTAAAATTACGTGGTGTTGCATTTGGATCTTTCCCTTCAGAATATATCCCGTATAATCGCCAGTGTGACGTTTATTAAAAATACCTACCTATACCTCGGATACCCTTTGGAACCCGAATCGACCCCTAACAATGTTATATCCATCCTTGGGTCACGTCATCTGACCGTAGTTTAAAATTACGTGGTGTTGCATTTGGATCTTTCCCTTCAGAATATATCCCGTATAATCGCCAGTGTGACGTTTATTAAAAATACCTACCTATACCTCGGATACCCTTTGGAACCCGAATCGACCCCTAACAATGTTATATCCATACTTGGGTCACGTCATCTGACCGTAGTTTAAAATTACGTGGTGTTGCATTTGGATCTTTCCCTTCAGAATATATCCCGTATAATCGCCAGTGTGACATTTATTAAAAATACCTGCCTATACCTCGGATACCCTTTGGAACCCGAATCGACCCCTAACAATGTTATATCCATCCTTGGGTCACGTCATCTGACCGTAGTTTAAAATTGCGTGGTGTTGCATTTGGATCTTTCCCTTCAGAATATATCCCGTATAATCGCCAGTGTGACATTTATTAAAAATACCTGCCTATACCTCGGATACCCTTTGGAACCCGAATCGACCCCTAACAATGTTATATCCATACAATGTTATATACGACGTTAATTTAAAATATCAATACAAATTGAATACTTACCTAACTTTGCAGCGGGATTGCAATACGCACTTCCATCTTCAATCTGGCAACTGACACAAAAGTCGCATGGAGATATTTCTGGGGAGTAGGTCTGCCGAACCTGTGCTGGATCAAACCAATTCCGCGCCGAAGAGTTATGAGAAATATTCCAATCAGTCTGGGCTGTGGTCTCATCTAACAGCTTCTTTAGACGATTTCTAATCGGGTAGTTTTCCTTGTTGGTTCGTTTCAGCAGCATACTACAGATGAACTATACCTAGTGATAGAAAAATGTGTTAACCAAATTCTTTAGGATTCTTCCGGATTACCGTATTCTTTGGATGAATCCTAGAGTTTTCTTGTAAAATGGCTTTTGCTTCTGGGCTAATCATTTCTCCTAACCCAGGGCCCATCTTCTTGAAGTCAATATCAATTATGGCGCATGTCTTGCGCAATGGTCATTTTCGCTTCCACAATGTTCTTTCTAATGGCGGGCACTGGACTTTTTCCTTGGCCACTACTAGGCCGGAAGCGATGGTCACTACTTCCATTGGCGGGCACTAAGGACTTGTCATTGGCGACTACAAGGCCGGAAGTGATGGTCACTTGTGAAGGGGCACCCAGTGGGTGGACCATCATTGCCCCTAACAAAGGACAGCACAATTTACATCCATGCCGTGACCACGGATTCTAACTAGGAACCTTCCGATCCAGGCCAACACCTTGACCACTAGACCGGTTGGTCGGCTATAATCGGTTGGTTCACAATGTAGAATACATGTGCAACTATGATGGTTTCAACGGCTTCCTGTTTGTATGGCATGGCTGTACTTATGGCGCAAGGGCCATATTTGATCAAATTATGTCAAATAGAAGACATCAAATAATGGACGCACACACAATGAAATTTTCACCAACAAGAATGAAATACTCGTATGGCAAGTTAGGTTCCCATTTGAATTACTATAAATTGTACAATCCCTTTGGGTTCCCTTTAAATAAAATCCTGGCTAGCAATGACTGATTTTTCTCATGAGAGGATTGATTGCTTTCGGGTTTTATGGCGCAAGGGCTATATTTGGCCAAGCTGCGCCATTCATATGAGAGGGATTTTCAATGTAAAACGAATACATCAGGTGGGATGCGGATATATTACTTCAAATTGGCTATCGCATGATTCATATCGGGGTTACCTTAAATTGTAGTTTATCGCCGTTTTGGCTAAGTTTGGCTTTTAATCTTATATATATATATATATATATATATATATATATATATATATTCATGTTTTGCCTAATCAACTAATCCACGTTCATGCGGAATTCATTTCTTGGAATATTTATTGGCGAAGGGTGCTGGAATCGTATTCGAAAATCAAGCCAACGTCACGTTTGGAAACACTACCGCCACTTACATTTAATTTGACAGGAAATGCATCGCATAGAGTGCTAGACGCGCATTTGGAAAATCCCTTGTGTTTGCCAGTTTTTAAACCACTAATGCGACAAGGTATTGATAGTCATGCAAATGGGGACTATGAAAATCGATGCTTGAAATTCCTCTCTCCTAGCATCGGTTATTTGAGGTGGTATTTGGTATTTTTTGTTAACGTCGTACTAGAGCAACACAACGGGCTATTGACGACGGTCCGGGATCAGTCCCTGAAGGGAAAGATCCGAGGACAACACCTCGTAATTTTGAACCACGGTCAGATGACGAAGAAACACCTGAGCTGGCACCCCACTCTCCAAACTTCCACGCCAACCCAACGTGAGGACTTTCGGCCACGACAGATTTAAGGTGCACCAGCCGCCTCTACACCATACGTTTACAAACATCCATGCCCGAACCCGGATTCGAACCAGGAACCTTCCGATCTAGAGGCTAACACCTTAACCACTATACCGGTTGGTCGGCGTTATTTGAGGTGGTGAGAATCTAGATCAAAACCAAACAATTGGGGACCCAACTTTAGAATGTTTTGTGATGTGTTCTCCAACTCAGGAACGATCCTACCGACTTATGGAGGCTTAAACCCATCACAAACTTAAAAAGTAATATTAAAGTATGTTAGAAATCATGTCTGAAATTTATTTGCTTCAATCAGAGTAAATATAATTCTTCGTTAATTTTCTACCATTTACAAGAGCTCTGTTTTTTATTTATAAGCAATAGATAAAATTTAGAAGTTTTTTGGAAAATATTTCATAGTTTTTACTGGGCCACCTTTGGCCTTCAATGTAGCTTCTATCGTCTTGGGGCATACTCACTCTAAGGTGTGTTTAGTAGCACTTTATAACTACTGTACTCTAGAGAAATACGTCTAAAAATTACCCCATACTTTTATGGTTTGCTTGACTCAACGCTCTACTCATTTGAAATTACAATCCCTACAAACAAATAGGTAATGGTAATTTTAGTTAACGTCGTACTAGAGCAACACAACGGGCTATTGACGACGGTCCGGGATCAATCCCTTAAGGGAAAGATCCGAGGACAACACCTCGTAATTTTGAACCATGGTCAGATGACGAAGCAACACCTGAGCTAGCACCCCACTCTCCAAACTTCCACACCAACCCAACTACAAACAAATAGAGCGTATACCTAAAAAATTCGATTCCAATATAGCCCCCTCCAGGCTTATATCTTGGGTGCGCCCCTGCGACAGTAGGTAGTTAGGAAAACAGGGGAGGTCAATTAAGCGAAAGCAGTCAGTGATAAAAAAGGTGGATAGAAATATATGTACTGGATGTAAAAAACTATGATAAATCAACCATCTTGTTTGTATTGTCCAATTGATCATAGTTTTAATGCTTAGTAGTCGTTAATTTGAGGTTTATATTTTCGATTATTGTGCCACGATAACCCGGTTGGAAGAGCAACAGGTAGCAACCGGAGGGTTCGGAGTTCGAATCCAACCAAATACTTCGTGTACAAAGGGGGCTGGTGAACGACATGGTCTCAAATATCCACTTTGGCGTGTTGTGGAAGATTGGAGAGTGGTGTACCAGCTCAGGTGTGACCTCGTCATCTGACCGTGGTTCAAAATTACGTGGTGTTGTCCTGATCTTTCCCTAAGGGGGAGATCCCGGACCGTCGCCAATAGCCCATTGTGTTTCTCCAGTACGACGTCAACTAAATACCTACCTTTTCGAGGTGTAAGGTGGGTTCAGGTCATATTGAACCAATTACTACTGTGTCCCAGCATTTATGTTCTCATTGGCGTGGTGTTGAGGTGGGTGCCTTTGTTTTGCTCCAGTCCGATGTTAATTAACTACCTACTTATCTTACAACTGGGTTACTGCGACCCTACGAATATTTGGAATGAATCCTTTGGTGTTCGACTATTTTAGATTTATACTTTGGTACTTATATTGCTTGGGGTGAATGCTTTGATATTTGTTCTTTGAAATAAATACTTCGAATGATTCTACTGTATTCGAATACAAGAAAGAATTGTGTACACGAGTACTTTGGTATTCGAATATTTTAGATTGATACTTTGGTATTCGAATATTTTAGATTGATACTTTGGTGTTCGAATATTTTAGATTGATACTTTTTCGTACTTATGTTGCTTGGTATGAATGCTTTTATATTTGTTCCTTTAAATGAATGCTTCGAATGATTCAACTGTATTCGAATACAAGAAAGAATTGTGTACACGAGTACTTTGGTACTCTCTAATATTTTAGATTGACACTTTGGTGCTTATATTGCTTGGGGTGAATGCTTTGATATTTGTTCCTTTAAATGAATGCTTCGAATGATTCTACTGTATTCGAATACAAGAAAGAATTGTGTACACGAGTACTTTGGTATTCGAATATTTTAAATTGATACTTTGGTATTCGAATATTTTAGATTGATACTTTGGTACTTATATTGCTTGGGGTGAATGCTTTGATATTTGTTCCTTTAAATGAATGCTTCGAATGATTCTACTGTATTCAAATACAAGAAAGAATTGTGTACACGAGTCTTTGGTATTTTTTCGAATATTTTAGATTGATACTTTGGAAATAAAATTGCTTGGGGTGAATGCGCTTTGATAGTTGTTTCTTTAAATGAATGCTTCGAATGATTCAACTGTATTCGAATACAAGAAAGAATTGTGTACACGAGTACTTTGGTATTCGAATATTTTAGATTGATACTTTGGTATTCGAATATTTTAGATTGATACTTTGGTGTTCGAATATTTTAGATTGATACTTTCGTACTTATGTTGCTTGGTGTGAATGCTTTTATATTTGTTCCTTTAAATGAATGCTTCGAATGATTCAACTGTATTCGAATACAAGAAAGAATTGTGTACACGAGTACTTTGGTATTCGAATATTTTAGATTGATACTTTGGTATTCGAATATTTTAGATTGATACTTTGGTGTTCGAATATTTTAGATTGATACTTTCGTACTTATGTTGCTTGGTGTGAATGCTTTGATATTTGTTCCTTTAAATGAATGCTTCGAATGATTCTACTGTATTCGAATACAAGAAAGAATTGTGTACACGAGTTCTTTGGTATTTTTTTTTTCGAATATTTTAGATTGATACTTTGGAACTAAAATTGCTTGGGGTGAATGCTTTGATATTTCTTTCTTTAAATGAATGCTTCTTCTACTGTATTCGAATACAAGAAAGAATTGTGTACACGAGTACTTTGGTATTTTCGAATATTTTAGATTGACACTTAGGTTCTTATATTGTTTGGGGTGAATGCTTTTATATTTGTTCCTTTAAATGAATGCTTCGAATGATTCAACTGTATTCGAATACAAGAAAGAATTGTGCACACGAGTACTTTGGTGTTCGAATATTTTAGATTGATATTTGGAACTAAAATTGCTTGGGGTGAATGCTTTGATATTTGTTTCTTTAAATGAATGCTTCTTCTACTGTATTCGAATACAAGAAAGAATTGTGTACACGAGTACTTTGCTATTCGAATATTTTAGATTGATACTTTGGAACTAAAATTGCTTGGGGTGAATGCTTTGATATTTGTTCCTTCAAATGAATGCTTCGAATGATTCTACTGTATTGGAATACAAGAAAGAATTGTGTTCACGAGTATTTTTGTATTCGAATCTCTAATCTCTACCTGGGTGGAAAAGAGTCCTGAGATCTCACCGAAATTGGAGCAGAGAACCCTCTGCCGAATCTCCCATCCGAAGGTCGAAAGAGGTCAAAGACCCGCGAAAAGTTGCCCAGCCCCGGGTGCAGCAGCAGTGAAAACATCTCCAGAAGGAGGACAAGGCGGGGGGTGGCAACACGAAAACACACCAACACATTCCCAACACGTATAGCAGCGGCCGAGTCATCCTCCGAGCCCAGATAAATAATCTGTCATACACGGGAACTGCCGATTTCCAGGATATGAAGGAAATGAATTATTGAGGTCTGCGACGGAGATAAGAATGGAATGTTGCCCATTTTTCAAGCTGCCTGGCTTAAAATGCCACGAGTTGAGAAAATAATTACAAATAAAAACTGCCATTTCTCTCTTATGTAATTAATGAAGTATTAATGAAAGTAGGCGATTATCTCTCTCCTAGAAGAAGGATGTGTTTACTCCCTCCCTAAAACTAGTCCACTACTTCAGAAGTGATATTTGAAACAGCAATTACTAGTAAACAGTGCCTATAACTGAGAAAATTATCTGGGAGGCCCAAATTGGAGTCTCCAATTATATACTAAAGATAATGAATATTAAGCTCGCATTTCTAAAATTCTGATATGTGCTTGAGAGATCGGATGAATTAAACTCGCATTGCAAAGTTTTAAAATGTGGGATTGCAAATTTATAAAATGCAACTGCGAGTTGTAGGGAGCACGGGATCGATTCTTATAACTTAACCTGGGGGTATTTCTCTGTCAGTAAAATTTTCCTTTTATGTGTATACTCATTACTTGATGAAGTCTGTCTACAGTATCTATTTAGGATGAATATCCATTGTAGTGACCTCTGCATCTGTGGTATGGAAGCAGACCCGGAGCATTACGTTACCACCTGCCCTATCACATCTTATCTGCACATCAAGGAACCAGCACCTCAGTACTACGACGCCTGGCGTAAACGCCTGTCTGTGTTCATCCCTTGCTTCGAAGGAAAATAATACAAATCGTGGGAGATTTGTGGCCTCCAGAGAGTTCGAACTTAAGCAAGCGGTTTAGGTTCACTTTTTGACTACAAGACTTTAATTACCTCTATAACCGCATAGCAAACTTTTATTTAGAGCAGCACCTGCGTGTGCATTTATTAACTTGTAATTTATGCTTTGCATCCCACCAAATTATTTTTCTTTTTCCTATTCTCATTTGGTCACCTTCACGTTATGGGAAATTTTGTTTACCGTAGACCCAATCTAAAGGTCGATATCCCATGACGGAGTTAAGTTGTCTTAAGATTGGCAAACTTGCCGTAATAAGTTCCCTGTGTCATCAACCCCAATGAATCAACACGCGTTTGCGAGTTGTAGGTGGTTGTCCTGTAACTTACACTGAGTATATATCTCTTCTGCTTCAGTGAAACTTTCCTAGTGTCTACCGCATACTTGATGTTGCAACTACTAGCTACTATACCTAAACTTGCCGTAATACGGCCCCTGTATCATCAACCCCAATGAATCAACACGCGTTTGCGAGTTGTAGGTGGTTGTCCTGTAACTTACACTGAGTATATATCTCTTCTGTTTCAGTGAAACCTTCCTAGTGTCTATCGCATACTTGATGTTGCAACTACCAGCTACTATACCTAAACTTGCCGTAATAAGGCCCCTGTATCATCAACCCTAATGAATCAACACGCGTTTGCGAGTTGTAGGTGGTTGTCCTGTAACTTACACTGAGTATATATCTCTTCTGCTTCAGTGAAACTTTCCTAGTGTCTATCGCATACTTGTTGTTGCAACTACCAACTACTATACTTAAACTTGCCGTAATAAGGCCCTTGTATCATCAAACCCAATGAATCAACACGCGTTTGCGAGTTGTAGGGGGTTGTCCTGTAACTTACACTGAGTATATATCTCTCTTCTGCTTCAGTGAAACTTTCCTAGTGTCTATCGCATACTTGATGTTGCAACTACCAACTACTATACTTGTACTTAATGCTGCAACTACCTACGTATCTACTATCCTCCCATCGCCAATAGCCTGTTTTGTTGCTCCAGTGCGACGTTAATTACCCATCATTCTACAACACAAACTAAAAGGGATTTCAAGCGGAAACAAAGGAGACGGTCTTCGAAGATTCAATCCAAATACTCTCACATGAAGCAAATCGAGGTTGCCTTAAAATGTAGTTTATCGCCTTTTTGGCAATGTTTGAATTTTTATCCGATTGGTGTTGAGCAATCGACAATCATGTTTCTGTCTGGTAGGTAGGTATTTAAATTAACGTCGCACAGGAGCAATACAACGGGCTATTGGCGATGGTCCGGGATCAAACCCGATGTAAAAGATCCGAGGACGAGGAAACTTAATTGGAGAAGTGCTGAAATCGTATTCGAAAAACAAACTAATGTCACCTTCTGAATACGTACGGAAACGCGTACGATAGCAAAAACACTACCGCCATCTTATTTTGCTTGACAAAAATGCCTTTTATACTCATTTTCCAATTGAATTTGGTACAACTGAATGTTCGGGTTTTTTTTCATTTCGTCCCTTGCGTGTGTTGCTTTGACAACATCTGCGTGCGTTAAATGGGATGTAAAAACACTATAATATAAGCAATTATTTTCAATTTTCTTACAAAGCGTGTTGTGAATCTACAAGTGGGAGGGCACACCGTTTGCAGCTTTTTTAAACTCAATACTTTTTCGATCTGAGTCGGCGGTCATCTTGATAACACTTTAAGTGGTTTCGACTAGATATCTCGTCTATCTAGATCTGGCCAATTTTGCTAATACTTGACAAGATATAGCCTCATCGAGATATTACCGATTTTTTGATGATGACGAAATCAAGATCTGGTCAGTTTTCTTCTAGGGGCGAAATATCTTGTCCATCAAGATCTGGTCAATTTTGGCAATGAGATATCTCGTCGAGACAATCACCAAGAGGTTTAATAAACTTTATTTTGAGATAATATGGGAAGGGAGGCACGGGCACCTAAGTTCTCTGAAAGCCTTGGTTTTTTATGTCTATATATATATATATATATATAAATGAATAGACTACTACCTCTGAAATATTCTATACATTTTGTAAACTGCATTATTCTTCAAATAAAATGAAAAATCTGAATTAACAGTTCTCTGGAAGAATGAAGATTGTGAATTCGCTTTCTTTGTCTTAACCTCTAGCATAACCTTCATACAAATACTGTTAACCAATAAAATTAGAACCTACAAAAGTGTATATTCATTTCTTCACCTTATTGTACCTCAATACATAGTTTCCCAAAGTGGGCTCTACCGTCCCATGTAAGTTCTGAAGGAATCATGGCCAAACCTGACCCTTGTGCCATAGATATTGAATCAATCTGAAGGAATCTTTGGAACAATACTGAACCCAGAAGCAATAGTGGGCAATGTGATGCTAAAAAAATTTGTCCACTAAAATGTCTTAAGTAAACATTTATCCATTTGACTACAGTGATACATTGCTATTGATTCTTTTACAAAAAAAAAAGAGAAACTACGACTAAATGACTTGTGCATGTCTATTTACTTGATGTTGTTTGGCGCAGCTTGGTCGAATAGATTGGCCGTTGCAACAAAAACACCAACCCAACCAACCTAAAAATTACCATCCCATATATTCGCATACCAACACATCTCCTCAATCTGATTTAAATAGTTGCTTGATATTGATTAGGAAACCACAACCCGTTGAGTGGCGATTTGATTTCTATTTTCGAATATCGACCGAGATTCGCCATTTTGCAGTTGCAGTAATCCTTTTAAAATCAGTCTCGAGTCCATGTTTAAAATCGGAAAAGACTTGTCAAAACTTGAAAATTTATTGACACAACCGCGGGTCTGCGTTCATAAAAATTGCAATTCATACATTCAGCTCCCCTACGAAATAAAGTACTTACTGACCACACCAAAGAGGTAAGAATAAAATTATTCCTAAGGCAATCAATCCCCTGATAGAAGGTCTGTTCACGAAATTGAGGGTACCCCAACTGACCTACTTGTTTCTACCGCCTTGGGCAGAATCCTCTTAATTTTTTTGCTTCGATAAGTTAATAGATAAGTGAAAATTTATTTCCTCACGTCAATTATGTGATAGGAATCCAGGTCAAAATATTTTTCTCAGTAGTAAAACAGTGAAAAGTCTATGAAAAACTTCCCCCACCATTTGGCACCATGTCGCTGAAGTGCTCAAAGATACGAAACTAGAAAAATGAGTCGCTGTTCCATTACTGTCACTACACTTTCCTGTTTGGTTCCCTAAGCGATAGGTCCTGGTCATTAGTCATGTATTGGGCTGATGCAAAAGTTCGTCCCGTTTTTATGACAAAAGTTTAAGAAAAATGATTTTTTGAAGTAAAAATTACATTGAAAATCAATATAATATGTGCCGTTCTGTTCGATGATCTCCATCTCTCCAGTAGCTGTATCCTCCCGCGCTCCTAGAAGTTATGAGATTTCTGGCTAAAGAAGTGATCCAGGTGACGAAACTTTCTGAACCACTTACTGCACGTGGAATCAATGGCTGTATGTCAATGGCACCCTCAACCACACAACACATCTTTTGAGTCATCGGAGCATTCTTGAACTTTCGGAAATAGAAATAGCACATGTATGCTGGTAAAAATGCTCTTTCTATTATACCATTTTGAATGCTCAACAAAATTTAAATAGCACAATTTTTTCCCGAGTAATCGATGAAATTCCTTCTTACAAACATCAAAACTTCACACGTGTGAAGTAGATAACACTTCAGTTTTGCTATGCAATGCCGTCTAGCTCCAAAAACCGGTGAACTTTTACATCAACGTAATAGCTAACGATGACAGTAAAGCGACAAACCAAACCTGGTTAGAAAGATGTTAAGATAAAAAACTGATTAATTAAAAAAAATTTGTCAGACATTGCTCATTTCACTTACACTTAGTTTACTAAATGCATACCTTGACTTGAAAAGTTTCTAAACACAATAAAAATTAATAAAAGTATAATGAAAAAATAGCAGATGTACTTTAAGATTATTTAATCGTCAAAAAAGTAGCGTAGCCTGGATTTGATCTCGGAAGGGGATCGAAAGTTGGAAATTTATATTTTAAATGTTTTGCATATGACCTCTAAAAGTTTTGTTAATTTTACCTCATGATTTTAAAAGTTAGGGATTACTATAGGCATAAAGTGTCGCACATTATACAATAGCAATACACATTGCTTATACTCCTGGTGGCTGTCTCGACGAGGTATATCTAGTCATTAGTAAAAATGACGACAAGTTGTTGGACGATATATCTTGTCATTAGAAGAAAACTGTCCATTCTTGATCTCGACAAATAATCGTCAATATCTTAAAAACGAGATATCTCGTCAATCGTAAAATTTTACAAATCTGGATGGACGAAATATCTCGTGGATACCACTTGGAGGGTTACGAAAATATTCAACTCGATTTCTCGAAATTTATTTAGTATCCTTTATTCTTCGTCCTGAATGATTAAATAAGTAAACAGCTAATTAAATTTACAACTATTTCATTTAAGGGAAGTTACAGAAGTATTTATGAATTTTTCGGGACAGCTCAAGGTCACGAGAAATGTCCCGTACTTGAGATGTTGATATTAGATCTCTTTGAATAGAAAAAATGAATTAAAAAATTTTGACAAAGTTATTTACTTGAAGGGAAGATAGTTCAAGTTAAAAAGTTTTTGTTATCACTTACATTAAAGAGTAATAAAAGATGTAGCCATTTTCATGTCTAAAATCGGACTGTCTCATACGCGGAATTTCACTAAAGTGAGTTACTCTTATTTAGTTTAACCTCCAAGCGGTTCCGACGAGCTATCTCGTCCATCAAGATATGACCAATTTTGATAATGACGAGATATCTTGTCATCAAGATAATTCCAATTTTTTTATGCTGGGAGATCAAGATCTGGTCAGTTTTCTTCTAATGACGAGATATCTCCACCATCAAGATCTTGTCAGCTTTCTTCTAATGACGATATCTCCACCATCAAGATCTTGTCAGTTTTCTTCTAATGACGAGATATCTCCACCATCAAGATCTTGTCCGTTTTCTTCTAATGACGAGATATCTCCACCATCAAGAACTTGTGAGTTTTCTTCTAATGACGAGATATCTCCACCATCAAGATCTTGTCAGCTTTCTTCTAATGACGAGATATCTCCACCATCAAGATCTTGTCAGTTTTCTTCTAATGACGAGATATCTCCACCATCAAGATCTTGTCAGCTTTCTTCTAATGACGATATCTCCACCATCAAGATCTTGTCAGTTTTCTTCTAATGACGAGATATCTCCACCATCAAGATCTTGTCCGTTTTCTTCTAATGACGAGATATCTCCACCATCAAGATCTTGTCAGCTTTCTTCTAATGACGAGATATCTCCACCATCAAGATCTTGTCAGTTTTCTTCTAATGACGAGATATCTCGTCGAGGCAATCATCTGGAGGGTTAAAGTAAGGACCATTGAAAACTAACAATGAAGCTTTTTGAAAACAGAAATCGCCTAGCAATAGTAGTGCTCGTCCCACGAAATGTTTATAATTACAACAAATATAACATTAAACAAAAATTTAAATCATTAATGCCAATATTTCCTTTTTATCACCACATCATTTCATCCACATAGGTATACAAGGTGATCACAATTATCATTGAGTTTGGCGAAAGCTTCTTTTTAGTCTGGTTATAAAGGCTACTTATACTTTTTATGAATAAATCTCTACTATTATAAAAGGAAGCGTTTGTTTGTTTGTTTCTTGGACGCGAAGTTCTGACGAATCTATGACACTTACAGTAATGAGATTTGGCACACAGGTAGTCCGAATTTTTTGCAATTTTAAGGTCGAGGCGAATTTTAAAATTCAATTTAGAACATTTAAAAATGAATTTAATAGTTTTTTTCACCATTCTTACTTTTTCCGCGGAATGAAGAAACATCAAAATTTAGACTTTTAGCCCTCACGTTAGCCTCTGGAACCATGACAAGGTTTTTTCATCCTCCCGTCTGGAATGGGAGAACACATTCGAATGACCTTCTTTTGTTTCAAGATTCATTCATTTTGAATTCCTGCGAAACGGATTCCAGTGAAGCAAAATATGTTACTAAAGTAAGTAAATTAACCATGGAAAATGTCACCTCCATGGCTGTCCCTAACCTGCTGTTTCTAGGTTAAGATATAGTTGAAACTTAAACAGTGTAAGAAATTCCTTCATTTAGTAGCTCTATTTAGTATTAAGAGTTTTATTGTTACACAATGCACTTGAAATTACTATATTTTTTAATTAAATTTAATGTTGAAAAATCAGTAAATTCCTTTGTCCCTGCTATTTTTGTCAGCTCTGCATAAAATGTAAATAACCTTTAAAAAAGTCTACTAGAAAGCAGCACATGTCTGAAAGTGTAATTAAAAGAAGCTCTAATAAGCTATCTTTACTGTAAGATATCTTAGACTCAATAGTAAGTATTATTTTGGCCGTTTCTTATCTTTATGTTTAGAAAACTCATGAGTTCTTTTTACAATGTCACCTCCATGGCATTTTTTAACTTTATATAATTTCATTTATTGCTGAACTTTTTTCAATAGATAGTAGAAATTGTACAAAATAATTTGGAAATCAAAGCACATGGCTGGAATTGTTTTAGGTTAGGCATAAATGTGGTCCAACCATTGAAATGTCACCTCCATGGATAAGTTCCAACATGGAGGGGACAGTCATACATGGAGGTGAGCAAATATTTTTATGTTAAATATTTTTGCAATGGCATGTTAAATATTGATTATAAATGGTTATTTATTGAAGTAAGAACAATCTTACGTAAACAAATAAGGAGTCCAATTGTTTTTTATCTAACCTGTACTGATATAACCTGGCAGTTGATTCTGATTTGAACTTGTAGTGTTAGCTACCAGTTTTATTTGATTTACAATGTTTGAACACTTGTAACTTTGAGTCTGATTATGTATGCTGATAGAATTTTTAATTTTTCTTTAAAAATATGGCATTGAGAGTTGAGAGATAATTTAAGTATCCTCATGACTTTGCAGTTTCTGACATGGTACCTAGTTGGTACCATGTATAAGAAATCTGATGCAGTCAAATTTAGGAAAATCAGGAAGAAGTCTGAGCAAAAAAGAAATAGAATTAAAAATGATCCAGACCTATATGTAGAATTTAAAAGGAAGGAGCTGGAGAGATATTATAGAAGAAAAGAAGAAGGAAAAATAAAAGGTATTTCAGTACTTTCTGACAGAAAAAAGGGCTAAAAAAAATGGGTTAAAAAAAAAACAAGAAAATCTCGATTTGAAGAAAAAAAATTAATATTCCACCAAACAGTGAACTAGTTGACTTAGCAGAAGCTGTTGGTGTAGGCCTTCAAAGTGTAACTGTTATTGGGAGAGTAGTAAGCAACAGGGAAAGAGGCAGAAAAAGGCTAGCTAAAAGAAACAAATCAAAGTCCTACCAAGTGATTAAGCAACTTGAAAACGAAAAGAATGAAAAAAATTAAGCTCAATACAAACAAGGAGAAATATAAGAGGAACTATTGTTTGAAAGAGAAGTTTAAAAATATGAACAGTTCTCAGCAGAAGGTCAAAAATCTTTTACGAGGAGAAAAAGTTTCTCCCAGAGTAAAAGTCTTGAATTTGGAGCTGCGTTAACTACCCAGATAGAGAAAAATTACAATAAAAAATAAAGGAAATGCCAAAAAGCATTTGATTTGGTACTGTCTGGGAAAATAATTAAAAAGTATCAAAGTTTGCACAAGGTCAAACTTTAAACCATACTTGGAAAAACTGAATAAAATAGATAGTGAGAAAAACATTGTTGAAGTAATTAAAGAGACAAGCACATACCAAACCAAAAATAAAATGAGAATAAGATAACCAGGCATTAAGGACTAATACTAAAAATAAAAGAGAACCTTATTGGGAAATCTTAAAATCTCCATAAAAAGTTTGAAGTAGAATCTGGCTATAATATTCCATACTCAACGTTCTGGTTTTTTTTTTACCATTTTAGGTATTGCAATCTGATGTAAAAAACGTGCATGTGAAAAGCATGAAAATGTTTCTAATTTTTGAAAAATTAAAAAAGCCTCAAAGTTCTTAATTACAATGATTTAGACCAGATGGTTAAATCTCTGCTGTCAGAATGTAGTAAAAAGTAAAGAAGAATGTCTGGAAAGGAGATTTAAGAAGTGCATTAACAAACACATTGAGACAAATGATTTTGAAAATGGATTACATGTGTTGAGCAATGGAAGACGAAAGAAGTAAAGTTTAGTTAAAGGAATAAAAAAGTTAGCTAAGAAAGTGGTTAAATGAAAAATAGAAATAGAAATCAAAGAGCTAGTTAATAATAATATGCTTCCTCATTTCATGAAGCATGTTTGCAAATATACAATACATGTCCAATACAGGTCAATTTTCGTCCTAAAAAATAACCTCGGAACAGATAAGATACTGATACATGTTGATTTCCGCAAAAATTATGAATGTAAGTACACCAATAAGATACAGAGTGTACATTTCAGAGGTTCAGACGACCAAATCACATTACATAGGTAAGGTAATTGAAAACAGTGAAAAACTTAATGTTCTGCTCATTGTTTGAATCTTTACGACCCGACTCAAGTGCATTTAATGAATATATAATTGTCAAAGTATTTGGCAGAAAGAGTGTTTGCTATTATGTGGCAAATGTCTCGGAATGTTTTGAAGTTTCTTACCAGATCCGTTTCATGTCAAGATGACATGACACTAAAAACAAATTTGTTTTTTTTTTCCTTCTGAATAATGTAAAGCAGCAGTGCAAGACGAGGTTGTGGCCATTTTAAGACAACTGATAATGAACACTCATAAGCAGTACATTTTTTATGAAATACCTGAAGACATTACACTGTGTTAGATGAAACTGAAACATTTTGTCACCTCCATGCAAACACTTGTCACCTCCATTCCCATGAATGTCACCTCCATGGGACCATATGTCTCCTCCATATTTTAAGGAAATAAAAAATTGGCTTTAATTTGCTTAAAATGCTTTCTTGACCTGTGTTTGATGGTTGTACAACTTCATTTGCCCTAACAGGACACTGAATACATAAAATAAATAATAAAACTTTAATTTTATTTTTCAAAAGTTTTGACTGTCAAATTTCCACTTAATTTCAGAATGACCCATCAATTCTCTTCGATAATTCAAGAATGAATAAATCACCTGGAATCAATTCATTTTTCTCTTCCTGAAAATTGCACACAAAATAAACGATATTTTGGCGCTTTTATCATTCACAAAAACTCGAAATTAAGATAATCGTTTGCAAGTATATCAGCTGCGTGTATTGCAATATTCATTTGGGGAATCATTTTCAAAATAATTGTTCCTTTGTTTTGTATATTTTAGCATACAAAAATCGAACTAACGTTCCATTCGGACATAGGAACATATTGGAACAGCTATCGCACCAGTAATATCTACCCTCACCTTTATTTAGCTTGACAGAAAATGCTTCTCTCGTTACGACTACTAACAAGCTAGAATTAAAATGAGGTTTCAAGCAATGTTGGACTGGCTCGTTAGATCAGCCCTGGAAATGTAAATGATATACCGGCCTTGGGCGTTTCTGTAAAATATGCTGCTTTAAATGAGTTGAATTTGGGTCTAGTGTTTACTCAAAAGTAAATAACACCACTTCGAGTTGTGGAATTATTAATTGGGCTCAATGATTTCTAGTTAATTTATTATCTTTCTCCCCTGCCATTTTACCTGTTTGATCGTTCTGAGATTCGAAGAAAGAGAAGCGAATTGTAAGCAAACCGAAAAGACTATGAAAATATTCCTCTCTTCTATTTTAGCAAAGCTTTACTTGTTTGTAATTTAGGGATACGGCATCGATGTATTTAACATCGATGTATTGGAGTCGATGTTTTTGTAACATCGATGTTTATTCTTGTCGATGTTTTATTTTTAAATGAAAAAAGTACCGTTATAAAAATTTTAAAAATAACCAAGTAGCATAATTTTCATTATCAGCAAATTGAACATACTTTTAGACCAAAGTGGCCAAGGGTGAAGGGTCTTAAAAGTAGGGATGCGACATCGATGTCAATGTTTTATAAAAAAAAACATCGATGTATTGGAGCCGATGTCGCATCTCTAGTTGCTAAACCAGTTTTGAGAAACAGGGGAAAAAGTTTAAATACACTGAATTTCAAAAACATCGATGGTTTGGAGGCAATGTATTATCACATCGATGTTTTAATTTTGAACATCGATGCTTTGCTGTCGATGTATCATCACTAGTTGCTAAACTAGTTTAAAGAAATGGTGGAAAAAGTTTAAACACACTGAATTTTAATACTTTACAACACTGAGGAAAACATAGGCAATATCTTTCCTGTCTTCAGACCAATCTGTAGTACTTACAACCATGAACACAGGTATTCCTAAAAGTGCCCTTGAAGCCCCACTTTTAAAATCTAAAGTTTGTTTTCCTGCAGTAAATGGATTTGAACAAGGAAACACGTTCTACAGGAAACTAAAAGGATACAATGATTCTTAAATATTTTGAACCGGCGTTTTTCTCTATAAGCATTTTCTCTATTTGTCACAAGGAACGCCGGGCGAGTAATAATTAAAATATTTATTTTTTCATAGCTTACATTTTGTAGAAGGACACAAAAAGCCCAAATGAAAAATTCATTGATCATAAAAGCGTAATTTTGCTATTTGAGATCTGGCCAACCACAATTAATGTTTTCTTTAGAATCCCGTGTTTGTGTATTTGAGTTAACACAGGGAAATGTCGCTCTCATATTTGAGCATTACTAAATTTCATAAATCATTTATCGTCATCTATATAAATAAGAATGGAGTGTTTGTTTGTACATTCAATATTTTCGACCCATTTCAAGTTTTCTATCCGTTTTGGACCCTTCTGATGCCGAATCCGCCCTTTTCTCATTTGGTGTCTGTCTGTCTGTCTGTCTGTCTGTATGTTGTGCCCTATACACGTCCACGCGGTTTAAGATATTTTCATGGAAATTTGCATACAGTGAGTACTTATATTCATTTAGTGAGTGGCATTGGTTGCGAAAGTCTGTCTGTCCGTCTTTCTGTTCTATGCTCGATTTTGTGTTTGTGTGTTTGTGTAGACATCACATGAATTGTATTCCAGATATTTGATTAAAATGTGTTTTATTTTATACATTATTTATTAGTTTAGTGAATGCAATATTAAACATTTTTTTATTGTTATATTTAGAAGAGTTTCATGCTAAAACACCTGAGTAAGTATACTTAAATCAGCCACAATTTGATAGTTTTCGAAAAATTGGAATGTAGTTTGAGTATTACGATTACTTTCATTTGCTTTACCAGTAATGCTGAAAACCAATTATTTTTCAAAAAAAAAATTTTATGGTGAAATTTTAGCTCTGATACTTTATTTATTCCGAGTCTTATTTTTATTCTTTGCGCAATGAAAACGATTTCCGAATATTTGGGACAGACGATATTTTTCAACGAAACGAGAATGAACAAGATCGCGCGAGCAGTGATATTTATTCTGGTTCTTTCGCTCTGAATTAATTTTACATTTCTAAATTTTGTGCACTTTTAGTTGTAAGTTGTGGCAACTGTGCGAGATCAAGAGATAAAATTGAATCGCAAATTAATATCTTTAGAACAATTTTTTGCGACATCTTTTATTTTGTTTTATTTCGCTGTTTCCTGTTTTAAATATTTATCTATATAAATAAGAATGGAGTGTTTGTTTGTACATTCAATATTTTCGACCCATTTCAAGTTTTCTATCCGTTTTGGACCCTTCTGATGCCGAATCCGCCTTTTTTTCATTTGGTGTCTGTCTGTCTGTCTGTCCGTCTGTCTGTCCGTCTGTCTGTCTGTCTGTCTGTCTGTCTGTATGTTGTGCCCTATACACGTCCACGCGGTTTAAGATATTTTCATGAAAATTTGCATACAGTGAGTACTTATCTTCATTTAGTGAGTGGTATTGGTTGCGAAAGTCTGTCTGTCCGTCTTTCTGTTCTATGCTCGATTTTGTGTTTGTGTGTTTGTGTAGACATCACATGAATTGTATTCCAGATATTTGATTGCATTGTATTTTATTTTATACATTATCTATTAGTTTAATGAACGCAATATTAAACATTTCTTTATTGTTATATTTAGTTGAGTTTCATGCTAAAACACCTGAGTAAGTATACTTAAATCAACCATAATTTGGTAGTTTTGGAAAAATTGGAATGTCTATTGAATATTACGATTACTTCGATTGCTTTACCAGTACTGCTGAAAAAGTAATTATTCTTCAAAAAATTATTATTTTTTATGGAATTTCATCTCTGATACTTCATTTATTTCGAGTCTTATTTTTATTCTTTGCGCAATGAAAACGATTTCCGAATATTTGGGACAGACGATATTTTTCAATGAAATGAGAATGAATAAGATCGCGCGAGCAGTGATATTTTTTCTGGTTCTTTCGCTCTGAATTAATTTTACATTTCTAAATTTTGTACACTTTTAGTTGTAAGTTGTGGCAACTGTGCGAGATCAAGAGATAAAATTGAATCACAAATTAATATCTTTAGAACAATTTTTTGTTACATCTTTTATTTTGTTTTACTTCGCTGTTTCCAGTTTTAAATATTTATTATTTTAATAAATGTGTTTTCCTTCTCATCACACGCAACAGCACCACAAAGTATTAGACTTAAAAATGTTAGGTAAGTCAGTATAAATTTTCAGTAAATTTTAAGTGTAGTTATGCCATTATTGAAAGAATAATGCCGTTATTTAAAGAATAATGCCGTTATTGAAAGAATAATGCCGTTATTTAAAGAATAATGCCGTTATTTAAAGAATAATGCCGTTATTTTAAAGAATATTGCCGTTATTTAAAGAATAATGCCGTTATTGAAAGAATAATAATGTTTATTAATCCAAACTGGAACTTTTTCCAAAATTAAAAAATTTGTTGTAATAATGACAGGAGAAGATTGCAAAATTTCACAATGTCGCATACCGGAGGCAAGAGTGCCACAAGTAAAAAAATATTGTTTTGTTGACTATGAGTGCGAGAGCACTCGCCGTAAATCGTAATTTTAATTAATTGAGTTGAACATGAAAAGAACTTAAGAAAGGGAATTCCAAATCTTCCTATAAATCGTCTTTTATAGTAGTAACCTTAGTATCACCTTTCGTCATTTTGTAGCTTTGTCATACAGCAATTGTAAGATGTATGTGAAATGTATTACATGAATGGATATGCATGTGTAGGATTTGTGTTCAAAGTAAGTTGTAGAAAATATAAAGATGGCGAAAGATGTTAAAATAAATTTTTATTCTACAAAAAACGTAAGTCATTGTATAATTTGATTATCTCTTCAATCTAGAGTAAACCAATTCAAACCGAGTAAGGTCGGGTATTTTGCTAGTTATCAATATTTTTCTAATGTCTTCTTTCGAATTGTGTGTATATTTTCTTTACAAATTTACACCGTTTGACCAATCCACACCAAATTTGGTTCACTTATACTTTAGAACACTGCGGAAAACATAGGCTATTTCTTTCCTGTCTTCAGACCAATCTGTAGCCATGAAAATTGGCAAACAAGTAATCCTAAAAGTGCCCCTGGAAGCCCCAATTTTAAAATCTAAAGTTCGTTTTTCTGCAATAAATGGACATGGACAAGGAAACACGTTCTACAGGGTTTGTGTATGAGTTAACAGGGAAATGTCGCGGTCATATTTTAGCTGTTGCTGTAAGAAACACGTTTTACAGACCTTGTGTATTTGAGTTAACAGAGGGAAATGTCGCGATCATATTTTAGCTGTCGCGGTTATATTTGAAACCTGAGTAACGCCGGATTATTCAGCTAGTTTAAAAATAAATAAGTAACTTTTCTCGGCTAATTATACTCGTCTTCCGAGATTTCTTAACTTTGAAATTCCCAACAAACTCCCTCCCTTGTTAGACAATGCAGCATGAAATTCAAGGTTCCCCATTCAATTCGGTCGATTAGGAACATTGTTACACGTGCCGAGAAAAGATACAACCATTTGTCCGTACGGTAATTTCAAGGTTCGTACGAATGGCACCAGAGTCACGGCTGCGAAATCCCTCCAGTTGAAACTGTAAACACAAACGAACTCTGTTCGGTACGGATATAAAAACAGGTTTGGGGAAAGTAAGGCAGGAAGCAAGACCAGCTTCTTTTTTTAATGATCCTGTCCCTCGCTCACGGAAGTTTTACGTGATGTAAATAAACATTGACTCAGGCTGAGGGAATACCTGCTGGTTTCTATTCGGGGAAGCGACTTGCGATTTCGGGTTTCGCGAATCAATTGCGATGCCAGACAAAATAAGGCATTTTTTGCTATCGCGACTGAATTCGAAGTCACGCCTGGATGTTTCTATGGAATTTTTCAACCAGTAAAACAGTTATATTTTTCGTAAGAGAAAAAGAGGAGTTGAAAAATTATGTTGTTGGTCTGTCAGGTGTCGTGTCCATTTCTGAGTCGGTGCGTGTTGTGTGGATATTGGTTGTCAATTATTTTATCGTCTGGAATTTTTGTAGAATTTTTCAAAAAAGAAGACTTTGTTTTTCGCAATAGAGCATAAGGAAGAATAGAAAAATTTTGTTGATATCTGTCAGTTGCCGTGTCTATTTTCTGAGTCTAGTGTGCATTTTGCACAGCATTGGCGATTATTTTCTCTCCTGGAATTTCTATGGAATTTTTCAACGAGCAAAACGGTTTTATTTTTCGTAACAGAGCATAAGAAGAGTTGAAAAATTATGTTGTTGGTCTGTCAGGTTTCGTGTCCATTTTTGAGACGGTACGTGTTGTGTGGATATTGGTTGTCAATTATTATATTGTCTGGAATTTTTGAAATTTTTTTCAAAAAAGACTGTGTTTTTCACAATAGATCATAAGGAAGAATAGAAAAATTATGTTGATATCTGTCAGTTGCCGCGTCTATTTTCTGAGTCTAATGTGCATTTTGCACAGCATTGGCAATTATTTTCTCTCCTGGAATTTTTATGAAATTTTTCAAATAATAAAACGATTGTTTTTGGTAATAGAACATAAGGAAGAATAGAAAAATTATGTTTATATCTGTCAGTTGTCGTGTCTATTTTCTGAGTCTAGTGTGCATTTTGCACAGCATTGGCTATTATTTTCTCTCCTGAAATTTCTAGTGAATTGTTCAAACAATAAAACGACTGTTTTTCGTAATAGAGCATAAGGATGATTTGAAAAATTATGTTGCTGCCTATCAGTTGTGTCCATTTTCTGAGTCAGTACAGTACATATTGCACAACTTTGGCGATGGCGATTATTTTCTCGCTGTAAAGGTTTTCAGGATGGTGATCGAAGGTATGCAGAGCAGCTACTAATTGTAGAGCAGGTGAATAAGGTGTGAATTCAATGCAAAGACAGTTACAATGTCTATACGTTCTGGGTCCATACAGCCTGGGTTTTAGGTCCGATTTGGAAGAATGTAACGTGACAAAAGCACACAATTTTTCAATGAAAAGTCCAATGATGAATTCGATGTCTGTCAATGACGCAAACATAAAGAGATCTGCCCTCTCGAAAATGTTGGTTTTTGATTTTTAAAATATCTATAAATAAAATACAATAAATGCTTTAAATAACTTTCTATTTTCCAATTAAATGTTACTGTATTCACAAAACAATTATTTTATAAATTAATGTTCATAATGCAATACACAATATTTTAACGTCTCAATATTCATTACGAAGTATGAAAGCAATTGAATCGCTAAATGTAAAAAGGGTCATTGTCTCATTTTTTCAATTTTCATGTTTTGATGGATTCGTGTAAGATACGCGATTGCGTCGTTTAACGGTAAAATGAGTTAAGTCTCGCCTCTAGATGTGTCTGTATTCCACAAGACAGAACAATAAATTTTTTACTTAAAACGTACTATTGAAGAAAACATGTTTTCCTCACCTGAAAACTTAGAAAAAGACCCTTGACCCCTTTTTACATTTAGCGATTCAACTGCTATGGACATAATTTTATGTCTAAGCTGACTCAACTTTCTCACGTACTTACATATAGTTTCAAAAAGGGCTTTTGGGGGTTACGACCTATAAAAACCCCAAGCGGTTTCAGTGCCTAAAAAAGACTTGAAATGTACAAAAACGTATAGGTTTATGTCGACTTTAAATGCATTTTGAGTACGGCTTTTTCAAATGTCATTGGATGTAATGATTTCGATTAGGTATTATATTTGGAATATTTTATTGTTTGTTCAATGACTTTAGTAGGAATGCGGGTTCGAATATGAAGGCCTTTTTTACGTATGATGACGTCATAATGTATAATTTGGATAGTACAGTGCGCAGTTTGTGAATGTACTGCACAAAAAATTACAAAAGGAACTGAAGGCACGAAACCAAAAAACAAAAATCCCTTTTGGAATAACAAAAAAACTTTTTTTTCCAAAATTTTACATTATTCGATAACTAGAAACAAAGAAAGCTGGCTCAACGTCGCACTGGAACAACGCAACGGGCTCGACGGTCCGGCGGTCCGGGATCAATCCCGAAGGAAAAGACCGAGGACAACACCTCGTTATTTTGAACCTCGGGTCAGATGACGAGGTCACTGCGCTGATACCCCACTCTGAAAACTCCCACACCACGCCAACGTGAGGACATTTGAGGCCACGACAGATTTAATATGCGCTAGCCTCCACGAACAGGGTCGTTAGTGAGATCGAGTTTCGACCATAACAAATAGGAAAACCGGCGCCAATGTCATAGGATTTACTTTTACGGATGATGACGTCACAATGTGTCTAAGTTCCAACCGAATAGAAAAGTTTCGTTTTCGCCTGCACTGTTACACAACGCGAAAGCAATGAAAAGATGGATTGAATTGAAGCCCACAATGTATTTTGCCTGCAGTTCGGAGGGTTGCGAGTTCGAAACTAGGCGTCAAATACCGTCGTGTATACGGGGGGGGGGGTGATGCACTTTAAATCTGTCGTGTCCTCAAATGATTTCACTTTGGCGTGGAAGTTTTGGAGAGTGGGCTGCCAGCACAGGCTGTCGTTGACTTCGTCATCTGACCGTGGTTCAAACTGACGAAGTGTTGTCCTTGAATATTTTTCTTATGAATTGATCCCGGAACGTTGCCAATAGCCCGTTGTGTTTGCCAGTGCTACATAAAAAGAAACCAACCTACCTTAATTAGTAATGCTTTCTAAATATTAAATTTAACTGAATACATTGTGATAAGTAAAATTGCTATATATTAAGTATAAATGTTTACTTGTATAGTCAATTAATTCTATCAATTATTTACTTCATGGATAATAATTCGTTAGCGAAGATTAATAAAGTATTATTTAGGATGACAAATTTTGTGTGCGTGAATTTGTTTTGATAAATAATTCTTATTACTTCAATCCCTCTAAAAGAAAGCCTACGATACCTGTACGTAACTTCCAGGATGAAATCCTGGGTAGAACCCTGTTCAAAGTTTTCTCACCGAAGACCGTCGTGAATATAGGAGCTGGTGTACGTTAAATCTGTCGTGACCAAAAATATAATAAAAATGATACCAATTCCGAATAACGTAGTGTTGCTTTTACAACAAGCACGCATAATGACTAAATAACCACATTTAATTAGTTGATAGAACCCTAAGAAAGATTTGATTGGTCAAGAAGATCGAAACTGCTAAAATTTTAACTAGTTACAGTCTTCCTTGCGTGACGTAAATAGCGACCCCCAAAATTGAGTATACACCATGAAGAGACATCTGAATGGTGTAAAGCTCGCATTTAAAAACTTGGGAGGAACGAATAAAATTTGTGAGGAGCGTCTTAGAGAGTTAAGTCAATATTCAAATATCATGTTTCTAGAAATTCCCTATATTTCTATCACTCTTGAAGCATTGATATTATGATTAGATGGGTGTGAAAATGTCAGATAGTTACATCAGTGACGCATCTCGAAAGTCATTACTGTTCTTGTTATTAATAAACTGTCCTTATTAAAATAGTCTGCTACGTATTCATCATCATACCAACACGTAAGTTCTCTATACTTAGTAAATGATTAATTTAATAAAAGAGTAATTAACCCAATTGGTATTTCATTAACTTAATATCACAAAAATGTTCTTCCCAGTTTTTGTTGTGTGAAAAGGTTTAAAATAAGAAACCCAAAATACACTTAGGGAGAAATCGAAGCTGAGCCACCAACAACTTACATATCGCTAGCGTAGTGGGTAAACTGATTGTACCATAGCGACTGCTTTTACAAGTTACGATATACAAGCAAACGAAACAATTTCACCATTCCGCAAACAGCGGTCGATTTAAATTTTTGTTCCTGCCCCTAAAGAACTGCAGGAAACTTTTGACGTTTGTATAGTTCTTAATTTTTTAAACTAGTAGTTCTGAGTCGTGTGTGACCATCACTAGGTGAAAATACAATATGTAATTTTCACGTTACTCATTAGGAAGAAATTTTCAAACGCGTTAAAGCATAAAACAATGCATTACAATTACAGATGAAATAGAATGATCGAAAAATTCAGATCAGAATGGTAATTTCTTCTCGAAAAAAGGCATAAACGTTCAGTTTGTGTTTAGATCCAAACAATGTCACTGGAAAGGTTATTTAAGGATAATTTAATTTTCCATTTTGTATCGGCATCACAAAAAAGCTTAGTGTAAATACATTCGAGTAGTAATTATCAGGAATATAGGTTATTTCAATATTTTTTGTATTAATAACTGTAGAGAACCATTCAAATAATTTAAAACTAATTTCATTTTCCATTTTATTCCGTCATCAGAAAAAAGCTTAGTGTAAATACGTCCATGTAGTAACTATCAGTGGAATATAAGTTACTTCGATTGTGTTTTTGTAATAATTATTCTGCAGAGAAACACATTAAAATTTAGTATGTTATTCAAACAAGGGAAATCTGTGAGGCGAAATCACTGCCCCAAAAGATTTTCGGAAATACATCTCCTGAAATATTTTTTTTAAATTACAAAACAGAACATTTAAAAATTATAGAACTTTTTACTATCTTGCAAGAAAAAAATTATCTCCTTTTCCCCTCAAACGTTTATTTTTCATGAAAAGAGAAAAACAATTGCTGACTGTGAAAACTGTGAAAAATGGAATATAATTACAAAGCACCAAAATCGGATGCAAATTCTAACACCTGATGCGAAAACGGGAGCGAACGCGATTTAAAAACTCCTAGATTCAAATTTAAACTGGCGCTTAACGCGCTATTACGTACAAATCGAAATGACATAACCATATTACATCGAACGTCTATTATAAACCTCGGTCATGGACACTGAACCGACTCCACGTGTCTCAAGCAAAATCAATATTTCAAGCGCGAGAGTTCGGTTTAGCTTGCCATGGGAAGTGAACTCCCCCCACTCCAAAAGAATGAGCTGTTCCAACAAGGATTCTGACCTTGACCTTGAATCTGAAGACTTCCTCACACACACACACAGCGCCGCTTTACTAGTAGCTGTAGAAGCGTGGTGCTTGGAGCACGTGGAGGGGCCGTGCACAAATGAATTATTTTATTTAATGATCTCGGTTTGACAGAAATCGGAGTGATGCTGCAATGTTTTGACTGGAATGAGTTGTAAATCGCGTTTTGAACTTCGTGCTAGCTTTATCATTTATCCTGCCTTTTGGACTTAAAATTTCATTAACAATGTCCCTTTCATAGTTCAATTTTGTCTATTTAAAATTCCTTCTTTGGAATTCTACAAATATCGTCTGTCGTTCTTTAAGAAACTTCCTTTAACTTCCCTCTTTTGGAGAAATTTTCTACTTTTATAAAATTATTTTATTAATTATGATGTAGCGGTTAGCTGGTTAACAGTAAACTATTCCGTTGATAGTATGTCCGTTCCATTAGAGTCAATTTTTTGCGACCCAAATTCGATTGAAACGAGAATCTTAACTGGGATTTAATTTTAGAAAGGGCCCTAAGTTAAAAATAGGATTTGCAAAATAACTTAAGGATAAATTGGGCTACCAAACAAATTTTAAACGGATTGTAATAAGCTCATCAACACAACATTCGATCTGAATACTAAAGTGGTTGATTCCCCCAGGTAATATTTTTAACTTCACTAAATAATTTTGGCGAAAATTCGAACCTTTTACGGAAATTAACCTTTTACCTGCCAATGTTCCCAAATGGGAACATTTTTTTGTGAATTTTTTTAATAACCTAATTCTCTGTTTAGAATATTCATACTTGCCGAAATGCCACTTAATAATATGAATTTATTTTAGGTGCCAATGTTTTTCAAAAAATAAATTCAGCTTTTTTATAGAATTTAGGTCAAATTTACTGAACTTGTGAACTTCAAAGTGCCATGCAAATTTTAGTTTCTGCAATTTTTAAAATAAATTTAAAAAAATTTTTACGGGCGTGATTTGGTAGTCAAGTTACATATATTCTCTCACAAATTGACAAAATATTTCTAAGTGTCATTTGTAGGAAGTAATTCTTACAACAATTTTGATGTTCCCAAATGGGAACATTGGCGTTTGGGGTATAGTGTTTGAGGGGATTTTTCGAACTCCCAAAAAATGTGAGTCAATACTCTCCTTTTTTTTTTAATTATCACAATTATTCTGCTATGGGTGACTTAATAAATGTGGCAGCTGATTCTTTCATACTTCCAGATGGCACTTTTGTATTAGCATGTGCATAACACCCGTTTTCTCTGCACACCGTGACACTCTATTGTAAGGTAATCGCATTGTTACAGTTATAAATGTTTACGATTGGGATTTCGTTTGCTATTCACCTTACAAGAATAGTAACCACTTTCCCATTTGATGAAATGGTTGGTTGAAGTGTATCACGTGACTTACAGGTAGGAAAAGAGAGTAGCGCGTTTTGAATGACCTTTGCAAAGATCACATTCTAACAACATTCCTTTTTCAAGACTCAACGAAGGTGTGACCTGTCTTTACGGTTCCAAGCAATGCGTTTCATTCTCACCAAAGATTTTATTTCTCGCCTATCTCAGAGAGTACTACTGTATAGTATACGCTGAATGCTGTAGTTTTAATATTTTTTTGTTACGTAATACGCCATTTCTAATAGGAATTGACTATTCAAGTGCTTCTCAGGTATCGCTACATCGTATAAACCACATATTTCCAAGATACCTCGCAAGTTCCCGCGTGCCGTGCTAGAATTTTTCAACAGCCTATCCGATGACGAGCTGGAGGACGTAGACGATCCTGATCTTTGCATATTGCCATATGATAAAGACGTGAATTTGAGTGATGAAGAACACATCAACGATTGAGCTTTGAGTGAGGTTCGTCCTCAAGATTTTTGTGGCAAGATTGACCTGATGATTAACAATGAAGATGGTGATTCGACTATTTCAGATGACCGAATTCCCGATTCGGGCGAAGATCAAAGGAGAAGCACACCCTCATGTTCAGCTCCAAATGCAAAGAAGCGTAGTTAAGAACCCAATCCCAGATGGAAAAGGGATACAACGTTTAATAATGATTTTTCAGGAAAAAGCCTCGAAAAGCTGGCTGAAAAATGTCCCGAGCTTGAGACAATGGATCCTCTGGAGTTATTCCACAAAATACTCCCTATGATGTACAACTTCTAATTGAGATGACAGCGTTCTATACGCTGCAAAAGGGGCAGATAATAACAGTTAGCTGTGAAGATATTCTTCAGTTCCTAGGTCTACTTCTTTTGAGCGGTTACCACAAGGTGCCTACAGAGGAATTTTATTGGAGTTATTCTGAAGACATATGTTTTACAATCTTTTTTAAGATAATGGCTAGGGCACGCTTTTGTCAGCTTAAAAAGTAATTTTATCTTGTTGACAACAATAAAGATGTTCAACCGGGTGGTAAACTAGAAATGATTTCGCCAATATACGATGAATTGTGTAGAAACGATTCAGTTTGGAGTTTTTCATGATAAACTCAGCATTGACAGATCAATGGTGCCGTATTACGGACATCATTCTTGTGTGATGCTTATTCGCGGAAACCCCATCAGATTTGGGTACAAAATTTGGATGATATGCTCATCTAATGGGTATCTATATAGAATAGAAATTCACTCAGGGATACAGGATAGTGCCAAAGCAGATGCTCCACTAGGATCAAGGGTCGTCTCAGCAAGACCAGTGCCACGATCTCAACTACCAGTTCACCTTAGAAAGACGGACGAACACTATCTAATCGCTTGCACTGAAGGACGTTTCGCATTGTGCAAGAAAAATGTTAAAAAGCAGAGTGTCTTGCATGCAAAAAGCAGATGTATTCATCTTGCTTCCCCCGTACCACTGGCAATAAGAGAAAAATGTACTTCTTTCCGAAGAGAAATGTATAAAAGTTTGTAACTTAAACCGAAATTAGTTCTCCTTTTGAATCTATTGCAAATAAATTACCTTTCGGGAAAAATGTCCCTATTTACTTCGTCCCAAACGCCAATGTTCCCAAATGGGAACATCCTCAAAATCATGCTTAGGATTTTTTTTTCCGCCAAAAAAGGTCTGGAACAGTTATACTAGCAGTAAAATAAGCCATTTAAGCGAAAAAATAAAATAAAATATTTGAAAAATGAATTGCGGCGTTTAAAAGGTTAATTTTTTTACTTTAGATCGTTGTTCATGTATTGATGCAATATATACAGTAGGTCCCAAAAAGTATTTGGTAGCCTCACGTTTTTAACAATTCGTGTATTTTATAAGGAAGTAGTTAAATTACAATATTAAAATTTTGTCATAAAAAGATTGTTTCCCTTCAATTTTTCAGATTTCCCCATAAAAGTTAAAGAATAGGATCTTTAAAATTGGGTTAAGATTTTAAGCAATTTTTATCTTTTTCCCTCTTTGATATACCAACCAGACACTATGCACAAAGCACAATGCTTTGAATTACTTTAATGGTAGACTTAAAAATTTATTTTCAATGTCAATGTGGTTTGATATGATGCAAATCAATTTTGTAAGCTGAATCTTAGTATTTTATACAAAAAAAGACGGAAATTCTGTGATGGAAGCTCGAATCAGATTTGGTCTGTGATATGGACTCGTCTATCAAATTCACTTCAGGGGAACTAGGACCTCTAAATCCGCTGCCTACTGACTACACCATTAGCAAGACCTAATGTTTGTAAGTGGATTCCGAACCTTTACGGATATCCCACCATTTGAAACTTCAGAATTCATTTTTATTCAAAATTCATTTCAGAAATCAATTCTTTTTTGCCCGTTTAATATTCTTTATCTGGAATGCTGAAATTTTTCCTTTACTTGCGAACAATTTTTTGCTCTATGTTACTATTTTTTTTACTCATTTTGTGCTCTATTGTTACTCATTTTTCTCAAACAGCTGAGTTGTGGGGTTGGCAGTTGAATTAACGTCGCGCTGGAGCAACACAACGGGTTATTGGCGATGGTCCTGCATCCATCCCGAAGAGAAAGATCCAGGACTAATTTTCATACAGAACTGCGCGTACAATTCACAATTTCAAGTTACAACACGTAATTTTTACATCCAATTTCGAATCAATATCAAAATTAATCATGATACAGCACATCAAGCCATTTGATCCAGCTATTTCTGGATTATGTGTGGAAAATTTGGAGCATATAGTGTTATATTACTCTCTATTAAGACATTCATATCTTCTGAAAAATCTTCATATCGTCACTGAAAGTGCAAAGGTCGTATGTCTGAAAGCTGCCATTTTTCAGGTGAGCAAAAAACTAATAGTTTTCCTTGTGATTTAATTCTATTAAATACATTTGGTTATAACTTTTATTGGATCAGCTGATGACATAAGAGACTTTGCCTCCAGGTAGAAGTCACAAAATTTCACATGTAGCAATAATAAAAGAAAAAATGAAATTTTTGACATACGACCTTTTGCACTTTGAGTATTCCGCTATAATGGGTTACCATTGAAAAACACAAACAAAATATATGTAATGTCCTCTTTTTAAAAGTTAATTTTTAAATACACAATGTATTAATAAGGAAATTACTATTTAAAAGATTTGAGTTACAATCTTCATGTGTTTGTGTGTCTTGACGGAAATCGATTCAGAATGACCTTTAAATTCTAATCAAAATTAGAAGATATTTTTGGAAGAAATGTTGTAATAATTTATTTTGCATTCTGTTTTTCTTACTATTTTCCCCACTACACTCGACGATAGTGAACAATGGATTAGAAAATAATGGAATTCAGGACTTACACTCTAATGTAAAATTGCAGCTCTTTCTTCCCCAGGTGATTTTTTTCTCACTATAATACTCGCTATTTTTAGCCATTCTTTTGCAAAGGCATAACTTTGGCAAAGGACTATTATAACAAAGAAAAAGAGCAGTGATTTTGTAATATTAATTGCAGCTTTCCTCCTCTGGTGTTTTTTTTAACTTTGCGCCTTAAAACCCCAATGATCAAATACTAGGAGGAAGCAGCTGAAAATTTTGCATTGTAAATTGCAGCTCTTTTTACCCCTGGTGCTTTTTTTCGTTATAGTGCTAGCTATTTTTTGCAAAAGAAAATGATCTACTACTACTAGGAGGAAAGAGCGGAAAATTTGCATTTTGAATGAAGCTTTTTCTTTCCTAGTGCTTCTCCCCTCTACAATGCTCGCTATTTTTAGCCATTTTTTGAAAAGCGAAATATAAGAGCAACTATAACATGGAAAAAAAGAGCTGAGTTTTGTTATTAATCGTAGCTCTTTCCTACCCACGTGCTATCTCTTTCTAAATAATGCTCTCTGTTTTTAAAATTATTTTGCAAAGGGAAACGGCAAACTATACGGAAAACGGATCTAAAATTTTGATTAAAGTGCAGCTCTCTACTCTCTGGGTTCCTTTTTTAAAACTATTATGCTTGCTATTTTTAGCCATTTTTTCAATGGGAAAAATGATCAACTACTAGTACGAGGAAAGAGCTGAAATTTGCATTATAAATTGCAGCTCTATCTTCTCCCGGTGCTCTTTTTCACTTTAGAGATCGCTATTTTTAGCCATTTTTTGAAAAAGGAAGTTATTATTACTAGTAGGAATGAGCTGAAAAATTTTGCATTATCGTACAAAAAGTCTTGTATTCTGATATTTTCTAATCATTGGACACCATTTTCAAATCTAGTGGTAAAAATAATACCAAGGAAAACTGATGGTGCTGAATTGAGTTTAACCTTTTAAAAATTTCTTCTAACCTTTAAAAAATTAATTATGGCAAGATATTCCATGCCGAGTCGAAACTGAGAAAGAACTTAAAGGAAGATAAAGGAAAAAATTAATTACACTTAAAGGAACTTTATAAGAAAATTTTAATAGTTTTTTTAGTATATCTTTATAACACTGGATGTTATAAACGCCAATCTTTTAGAATAAATTATTTTCTTGAGGTTAATGGCTTCACAGATTATAAATCACATTAAAAATCCCCTACCTGACATTACAAATGACATTTTTCTGATTGGGTAAGTGTGCATAAATGACTCTTTAAGTGTGCATAAATGTGAAGTGTGCTAAGCTGTTGAATATATTAATTTAAGTCTAAGAAATACAAATTCAGAAAATTGTGAGATGCTTATAATTTTCGAGTTAGTAAAAAATGAATTATAAAAATATGCCTGGAAAATGTCAAGAAAAATTCATCAAAATATTTTCGTGTGCAAGAAAATCTTCGTATCAGACTAGAGGAGACTTCCAGACTAGAGCAAATCATTCTACTACCAAGCGTGAAGGGGAAATGTGTTCAAGCTGCATTATATGACTCAGAATTTAGGAGAGTTTCGTATTCCAATCCGGTTTCCTCATCACAATTGACTCAAACAAAATAATATTTTCTTCGACGCAAATATATAGTTAACCTGTTCTACCAGTTCCTTCAATTTTAAAGCGCGTGTGGATTTTTATTTTTATATTAGAGAGTTGTGTCTTCCTTCTTTTTTACTAACTAATGGAAGGTTCCCCATGCCTTTTCATGGCCGCGGTAGCCCAGTTGGAAGTGCAAAGGATTACCAGCCAGAGGGATGCGAGTTCGAGACTCGATCAGGCCAAAGACCGTTGTATATGGTGCACGTTAAATCTGTCGTGTCCTCAAATGTCTTCACGTTGGAGCGACGTGGAAGTTTGGGAGTATGGTGTGCCTCGTCTTCTGACCGTGGTCTAAAGTTACTTGATGTTGTCCTAGATTTTACCCTTCGGAATTGATCCCAGACCGTCGCCAATAGCTCATTGTGTTGCTCCAGTGTGACGTTAATTAAATGTGTTAATGGCAGTTAAATACCTACCTACTTTTTACATGATTATAATAGAACATAAAAATAAGGAAATTTTAGAAAATGAACATTTTGAAGCTTAGAAAACACGTAGGAAGGTATTGTAGGCAGTTAAACGTTATTAAACAATAAGCAAATTTTAGAAAATGAACATTTTGAAGCTTAGAAAACTGGTAGAAAGGTATTGTAGGCAGTTAATAAATGTTATTAAACGATAGGAAAATTTTAGAACATGTACATTTTGAAGCTTAGAAAACTGATAGGAAGGTATTGTAGACAGTTAATAAATGTTATTAAACGATAGGAAAATTTTAGAAAATGAGCATTTTGAAGCTTAGAAAACTGGTAGGAAGGTATTGTAGGCAGTTAATAAAAATGTTATTAAACGATAGGAAAATTTTAGAAAATGAACATTTTGAAGCTTAGAAAACTGGTAGGAAGGTATTGTAGACAGTTAGTAAATGTTATTAAACGATAGGAAAATTTTAGAAAATGAACATTTTGAAGCCTTGAAAACTGGTAGGAAGGTATTGTAGGCAGTTAATAAATGTTATTAAACAATAGGAAAATTTTAGAAAATGAACATTTTGAAGCTTAGAAAACTGGTAGAAAGGTATTGTAGGCAGTTAATAAACGCGCGTTAGTAAACGATAGGCAAATTTTAGGAAATGAACATTTTGAAGCTTAGAAAACTGGTAGGAAGGTATTGTAGACAGTTAATAAATGTGTTATTAAACGATAGGAAAATTTTAGAAAATGAACATTTTGAACCTTAGAAAACTGGTAGGAAGGTATTGTAGACAGTTAATATGCGTTATTAAACAATAGGCAAATTTTAGGAAATGAACATTTTGAAGCTTAGAAAACTGGTTGGAAGATATTGTAGGCAGTTAATAAGCGTTATTAAACGAAAGGCAAATTTTAGAAAATGAGCATTTTGAAGCTTAGAAAACTGGTAGAAAGGTACTGTAGGCAGTTAATAAACGTTATTAAACGATAGGCAAATTTTAGGAAATGAACATTTTGAAGCTTAGAAAACTGGTAGGAAGATATTGAAGCCCTTTAATAAACGTTATTAAACGATGGGAAAATTTTAGAAAATGAACATTTTGAAGCTTAGAAAACTGGTAGGAAGATATTGTAGGCAGTTAATAAACGTTTTTAAACGAAAGGCAAATTTTAGAAAATGAACATTTTGAAGCTTAGAAAACTAGTAGGAAGATATTGTAGGCAGTTAATAAGCGTTATTAAACAATACGCAAATTTTAGGAAATGAACATTTCGAAGCGAAGAAAACTGGTAGGAAGGTAATGTAGGCAGTTAATAAAAGTTATTAAACGATAGGCAAATTTTAGAAAATGAACATTTTGAAGCTTAGAAAACTGGTAGGAAGGTATTGTAGGCAGTTAATAAACGTTGTACTGGAACACAATGGTCTATTGTGACAGTCCTGGATGAAACACGAAGGATAAGATAATCTGACAACACCCCTCAATCTCGAACCACGGTCAGATGACGAGCTTAGAAATCTGAGACGATCCACAAAACCCATGTTTCTCCAGTCCTGTGTATGTCTATCCTTCTTAATCCGTTCCATATGTTCGAAAGACAGAAATATAACTTAGCTCCCATGTGTATTTCCTCGCGTGTTTTTGTATTTCTGAAATGTAGCCCCGCTATTAAAACACATGATAGCACTGAGTTTGCGTTTCCGGAATAACAGAAAACTATATCGAGCGATTAGTTCGTTCAAATTCGTGTATTCAAGAGTCGTAATATGAGCCGCGGTAGCTCAGTCAGTAGAGCGTCGGGCTCGCATCGGAAGGGTTGTGGAGCCTGCAATTCTAATGGTTGCGAGATCGGCGCTTGGACCTGGCTAAAGACCGTCGTGTTCGCTAATGGTGGCTGGGGCACGTTAAATAGGTCGTGGTCACAAAGTCCCCCATGTTCCCATACCAAATCAATACCTCTGGGGGTACCTGATCAGGGGGTTATCGGCCTCTGATTGGGATCTAAATTACGATATGTGTGAGTGAATGGATGTGTGAAAGGGACCTTCCTGTAAAACGGATGTGTCATGTATGAAGAAGTCCAACCCTTCGGGGCAATGTTACCCCAAATTGGGCCATATATGGCCCGCACGACAACAACAGGGAATACTCAAAATACTTTTTCCAAATTGTGAGTCATTTTTCGTTTGGCTTAGTAGCCCGGTTATCTTTGATTCGTATTCAATTTTCCGATAATAGGGTGTAATCTTAGTCGAAGCTTGACATTATCTCATTAGAGATCTAAAGTAGCTGATAGAGTTGAAAGGTTCATCGCTCTCAACATGCGATAATGGAACATCACATCTAAATCATAAAATGTTATGCATTTTAATATTGAATATCAAAAGCGGGTTCATGAAACAAGTTGAAAATATACAGTCCATCAACATTCTCGATGCTACCAAATCAACTAATTACTATCAAATTTAATGGTTTTTTTTTATTAAATATAACAATTTCGTATTGCTGCTAAACCATGGATTATTTTTACATGAGTATTTTAATCGGTGTTATCAGTTTAATCAGTGATCAGACGTACAATGCCCTGTAAATTTTAGATATTCATCTATATATTCATTTGTAATTGTGCATATACCATTGGTAGTTCAATTAAAGCATCATTGGGTACAACACAACGGGTTATTAGCGATGGTGCGCGATCAATTCCAAAGGGAAATTTCCGAAGACAAACACCTCGTCGTTTTGAACCGTGATGAAATGATGAGATCAACACCTGAGCTGGCACCCCACTCTCCAAGTTTCCACAACTCACCAATGTGAGGACTTTTGAGGCCACGACAGATTTAACATTACTTGATTGTGACAAGATCTGGTCAGTTTTCTTCTAATGACGAGATACCTCGAAAATTTGGATCTGCTAATGGTTTTGTTAATGACGAGATACCTGGTCTATTAGGTTAGGATCTGCTAATGGTTTTGCAAATGACGAGATAGCTCGTCCATCAGCAAAGCCCAGATTAAAAGATTGATTCCGGACCGTTTTCAATAGCCCGTCGTGTTGCTCTAGTACGACGTTGATTACCAATTACTAATTACCAGTTACATGCTAATTAGTTAATCGACTTCTGTCATCCGAAACCACAGAATTCAGAGCAGATACTAACCTTTCAGATGGCACTGAACTTCCAACAACTGTCAAATACTTAAAAGCTAGCAATGCTAATGCAGGAAAACATGTCTTTCTTTGACCCCAAAATTCAAGTGGACTACTATTCCTCAACAACCGAGACTGCTGCAAATATAGTTTGAGCTTATTGGGAAAATAAGCCTCTGCACCCTGCGATTTTGGAAAAATGGATTTTGTCAAATTTTTGTCACGTGTTGCCCAAAGAAGGCTTGGGTTTGTTGAACCGGAACTCTCTGGTATTGCTGAGGGAGGCATATGGTTTCATAATTGATTTAGGCAGTGCGCTAATTCTTTGCTGACTTGGGAAACTGCTTGACTAGCAATTGTGGAAGACGTATAGTTTTTTGAATCTGGGGTCAGAAAGAGACGCTTTGCACAGATAAGGGTTGGGTAAAAGAAGTTTTGAACGAGAGGTAAAACTTTGCCACAACTTTGCTAATACCATTTTAGAAATGTCATGAATATGGGTAATTTTTGCCAGTGATGCCTTAATACATGAAATAAGAGGGACAACTAGACTACCAGTTAAATATTCACTCCCAGAAATTTCTGTTGTGGCTTCCTTAAAAGGCCCGAATATGCTTACTACTTCCGATACTAGTTCAATTTTTGACCCAGAGACCATGCGGGGAGCTCTTTTAAGGTTGGGATTTTTCAACACACAAGCGACGTATGGAGATAAATGGATAAATCCCTCCAACATGGCATAAGTGCTATTCCGCCTTGTTGGGACAGATTGAACAAAATGAATATTTCCTTCGGCTTTTCCTTCTCTTAGTTGTTCGCTTCTCAGATTATTCACAAACAAATTTCTGTGCCTAGCAAACTTTATTATTCGCTTTACTTCCCCAATCTCTTAACTTCGAATTAGCTCGAATGAGCTCTTTAACTTCGAATTAGCACTATCCTCTAATCCTTCCATTATAACTAAATTTAGCACATGGGCAAAACAATGTATATTCTTCCCTTCACCAAGTTATTTTTTTACTCCTGAAATCATGTTAGTTCCTCCATCAGTCCGACAGACACTATTTTAGATTTTGGTATTTTAAAAGAGTCCAAGAGGTCCACGATTTCCGATGAGATGTACTCTCCAGTATGCGGCGACGAGAGTTTTCGAATACCGAGTATTATTGTCTCTAGGAGGTAATCATCAGGGCCGGTAATAATAGTAATAAAATTACTAATATAAATATATTATCTATTAAAATAATCGAAGTTAGAGTTGCTGCAATCCTTACAGATAAAGTGAGCTATCACAACTAAAAAGCTCCGACTGGTATTGACTACTGAGCAGATATCAGCAGTAAGGGGAAAATAATAGAGTAAGGGGCGTTGTCTTTACATACCATGTAAATTAATGCATTTGTAATTTGGACTTCTCGTTTTCCACCGCTTACAACAATAAATATCTTTAGAAGCAGATGCTAACTATATTGTGGAAAACAAGATTTAGTTTAAAGTTTTAAGTTAGTAAATGCGAAATATTTATGTAATCGTGAGAAACCAACTTACTCTCAAAGCTAGAAGATCTCTCTGCTGCCTCAAAAAGTGTTTTTTGCCGTCGTTTTTTTGTTTCTGATGGGGAAGGAGTAGGCGATTTTGATCGAATTAAAGGTGATGGCAATGTTGAGGATTCTACGGAGTTTTGCTGACTCTGAGCATAAATACAAAAATTATAAAATTTGCTCACAACACCCTAAAAGATTCGCGTTTTCTGATTTTTTTTAATATTGTGATGATACCTTAAGTAATTACATAACAAAACTATACAAATGTATAAAATTATAAATGGTTACATTTTCGACCGTTGAAAACAACTGCGATTCCAAACTTAATTGTTAATTCAAAACCTTTATCTATTTTTTTCCCTAAAAATTTATTTCAAATTTTAACAAATAAATATAAAATTAATGCTAGAAAGTAGTTGCATGGGATGTTCATAGCACACTTTTTTTAACTTTAACCTATTTAGTTACTGTATATTGTTAGTACTTTGAGGTAAAATGGTCAAAGCGGTATTGGACTGTCAAGCGATTAGCAACTTGAGGGTACTTAATCGATAGCTGATTTAACTGATTCAGAAATTTATAAAATTTGAACGGAAAAAGGTTAGAAGTTTTGTGGAGGCACTCAACCCATTTTCTAAAAGATTAAAATGAAAAAATATTTAAACTTACCGTTTCATCTTGAAAATTCGGATGTTTGTACTTGAGATGTTGCCGTAAATTCGAGGTTCCTCCCCCACTTTTACTTGGCTTCAGGCAAAAATTGCATTGAGCTTCATTTTTAGTTAGTTTAGCAAAATATTTCCAAAAATTACACGAAGGCATAGCGGTTAGTCGGTGGGATGAAAACTGTGAAGCTCAGTGTCAGTAACTAATAATTACATAAATAGAAAGCTATCAGAGGAAGGGAATAAGAAAAATGACTAACTGCATAGACTGTAGCCACCTAGTCGCATGTATTCTAATGAATTATTGTGATTGCTATCTCAAATACATTTTTAGATCTTATATTCGCTTACTTTATTGCTCGTTTTTTATTTTGTTGATGGATACTTGTAATTTCTATTTGCAAGAACCAAAATTAAGACCATTTACATTTAAGCACACTTATTATAAACACGAGGCGAGTTGTAATACACTTCTCCATAAATCAGATACAAATATATAATAAAAAAAGATAACCGAAAGCACTTTCCCAAACATTACTTGCCCCCGATTCAAACTGGGCGCCTGTAAAGAAATGTGGAAGGCACCACCTGTTGAATTTTACTTCGTAATTAAACGTTGTTTGGTATAAATGTAGATTAGATCATTGCTCACCCCTTTGTTTATACCTCAACCCGCATAGACTAAACTATGCAAAGTCAGAGAATGAGAACAAGCTATGTCACGGGAGTGGTTGAAAAAGGATATAAACTATGTGGTTCTTGAAAAATTAGTTATGAAAAAAGAACTATTTGCATCACATGAACACAGGCCCCGAATATAATTTTCTTGAATTTTCGGTGCCGTTTTTTCCCCCGGTTATTAGTTTTTAAAATAAAAACCGCGGTTATAACCGTACCAAGAAAACACCGAAGCCGGTTAACCGAAACGAAAAATCCGATCTATGGGTTTAACCGGATGGTTATTGACATACCTACTATGGACATAACAGGTTCTCTCCCTCTTTACCCAGGAAGATCACGAGACGCAATTCTGTGTTGTGCACTCCTGTTGTAGGCAACAGATTTATACCAGTCTTGCAGGGACTGGGCGTTTGGCCTCGTGCCATGGTATCTCTTGAGAACAGGCAGTCAAAGTTGTTGAACTAGTTCTCATCAGGAAACATCAGAATTCCATTACTTGCCACAGCTTGGCCAGATCTGGACCTTGCGCCATAAGAAACAACCAGAATTACACCAGCTTGTTGATGCGAGCCTGGACAAATTGCAAGCCTTTTTATTTTATTTTTTTGTCTGTTACGCCCATTTAAAGATGGGCGTCTGTGGTGTACTACCACAATTTGGCGTTTGCAGTTTAGAAACTCCTTTATTAGATGTAGGTTATTAATTGGAGTTTGCAGTTTAGAAACGTATTCATTGGATGTAGGTTATTAATTGGCGTTTGCAGTTTAGAAACTCATTCATTGGATGTAGGTTATTAATTGGCGTTTGCAGTTTAGAAACTCATTCATTGGATGTAGGTTATTAATTGGCGTTTGCAGTTTAGAAACTTATTCATTGGATGTAGGTTATTAATTGGCGTTTGCAGTTTAGAAACTCATTCATTGGATGCAGGTTATTAATTGGCGTTTGCAGTTTAGAAACTCATTCATTGGATGTAGGTTATTAATTGGCGTTTGCAGTTTAGAAGCTTATTCATTGGATATAGGTTATTAATTGGCGTTTTCAGTTTAGAAAATCATTCATTGGATGTAGTTAATTAATTGGCGTTTGCAGTTTAGAAACTCATTTATTGGATGAAGGTAATTAATTGGCGTTTGTAGTTTAGAAACTCATTCATTGGATGTAGGTAAAAAATTGGCGTTTGCAGTTTAGAAACTCATTCATTGGATGTAGGTTATTAATTGGCGTCTGCAGTTTAGAAACTCATTCATTGGATGTAGGTAATTAATTGGCGTATTCAGTTTAGAAACTTATTCATTGGATGTAGGTTATTAATTAGCGTCGCACTGGAGCAACAGAACGGTCCGGGATCCATCGCGAAGGCAAAGATCCGAGGACAACGCCTCGTCATTTCAACCACGGACAGATGAAGAGAACAGTACCTGAGGTGGCACCCCATTCTCCAGACTTCCACACAACACCAACGTGGACATTTGAAACCACCGCATAGTACACCAGCCCCCGTGTGGATCGAGCTCCGAGGATTCCAACCCTTCGGGTGCTAATCCGTTGCTGTTCCAACAGGGCTACCGAGGCCCCCTAATTCTTTTAGATCTCCCTTTGTAAACACGACTTAAGCGCCGGATGTCATTGCTCTGGTAGGTTGATGCATTGACGCTTTTCTTGTGATTACTGTTTTCAGTCGTGAGGAAAGTGTTTTTGAGACACAAACATTCCCAATTTTTCTCCTTTCTCTTTAAGGTTCACCAATTTTCAAGCAGGTAAAAACTTTTATGAAGTCGGTGGCTTCGGTTTCTTGGGCAGGGGCAAAATGCCTTCCAAAGTGGACTGTGGAAAATTTTGAACCGTCCTTTTTTACATTTAGTTACACTTATTTCTTTTATTTTCAGCTAATTTTTAATTATATTAGACCAGTCCTCGATCAGGACCTTAAGGATTTTCCCAAAATACGTCTCTTATACTAAGAGGCCACGATCAAGCCTTTTTACATACCTTGCCCACTAACCTTTCAAGAGTTATTTGTCATAAAGAGATAATATGAAATTTGGAGAGCTTAGCCTATTCATTTCTGGTACCATAGAGGGCACACTGGAACCTTGCTCAACAATACGAGCGACAGAAGATGTCAGACTGCTTTTTCTAGACTTGTGAGCGGGCACATCACAGATCTCTATACTTCGTTCAAGACATTAAGGAGTTTCCCTAAATACGTCTTTACAAGGAAGCCACGGTCGAGCCTTTTTACACACCTTGCCCGCTAACCTTTTAAGAGTTATTTGTCATCAAGAAATCATGTAATGAAATTTGGAGAGCTCAGACTATTCTTTTTTGGTACCATAGAGGTTTTGGTACCATCTCACTGGAACCTCGCTCAACTATACGAACGACAGAAAATGTCAGACTGCTCATTCTAGACTTCTGAGCAAGCACATCAGATCTCTATCCTTCGTTCAGGACATTAAGGATTTCCCCTAAATACATCTCTACAAAGAGGCCACGGTAGAGACTTTTTACACACCTTGCCTGCTAACCTTTTAAGAGTTATTTGTCATCAACAGCTCATGTAATGAAATTGGAGAGTTCAGACTATTCGCACTTTTCTGGTACCACAGAGGGCACACAGGAACCTCGCTCAACTATACGAGCGACAGAAAATATCAGACTTCTCTTTCTAGACTTGTGAGCGGTCACGTCAGATCTGCCTTCGTTCGGGGCCATTTTCCAACTTGCCTGAAATTTAACACAGAAGCATCTCTAAATCATCCGGCCTGCTTTGGTCTGGAGGATCTCTATGGAAGTCCTGATCTATTTAGAATTGGACTGGACTTTTTGAGAGTGTTCGTATTCATGGATTTGGCCTGACTGTTTAGCTGGACCTTAAGGAGTAAGAAACAACATATCAGTTTGATTCCCTACAAACCGCCATAAAATGTATTTTTTACAATTGACATGCAAGTGTGCAAATACTTTTTGCCTCGAATTTTTAACTTTCCTGATTTACATATTTCGATCGAAATTCAGTTATAATTCTGACCTGTCATGTTGATAGAATTAAACAGCACATCGAATTCCACATTCCGTCATCATATGCCTGTATTTTATGCACGTACACTGTGTTCAGACACTTTGTAAATACTCTATTGACAGAAGTTTCAGAACTATTTGTCGCCGCACATCAGTTATTTACTCCTCTTAAAACATGTAAATGAACTGATAACTGACATTGACATATTATGTGTTCGCAGTGAAGCAGATTCACAACTCCTTGAGAGCTCACTATCTTGCAACTGCACTGATAAAAAACAAACACATTTTATTCTATCTCATTTTTGGATCATCTTACACAGCAGTATTTCTAAATTCCGATTTTCAAACTTCAAAAATTGTCTTTTCTTTACTGTTCAACGGTTAACAAAAATGAAGTTTGTAATAAATTAAAAAAAAATTCGAGTAATGCAAGAGGTTTGACGAGTGACGACCACCTGAAAACAAACACCATTCTAATCTTCGAGTGGTGTATATTTCCCTTTGCCTACTTATCTAACATCACCAGACAAAGCTAGATAAGTGTTTATCATAAAAACGTAAACTTTAGGTTTGTAGATCGGCACGTGTGTGAGAAATGAAATGGAACTATGAATTCATCATCGTGAAACTGAAGATCTATATTTATCAAACCTTCAAAAATTTAAAACGCTTGAACATCACTGCTGTTTTAGTGGGGAAAGGATATGAGGATCAAGTATCAAGTATTATGAATTAAAGCGTCCGTTTGCTCGAATGTACACTACCCTACAATAATGGACCGGACGCCAGCGGATTTGCATAAAATCCGACTACTTGTTTTTTTTTTTTTTTCGTGGTATGGCCTGGGACCTTTGCATGTTGTACCTTGCCAATTGAACGCCGACGTCTACATGAACATTTTGGACAATCAGGTTCTTCCTACGCTCTGTCAATTTTATGGAATGGACGAATGTTACTTCCAGGACGAGAACGCTCTATGTCATGTTGCAGCCTCTGTCAAGCAGTGGTATCAAGATATGGATGTAAAACGTCTTCAATGGCCTGCTCAGAGTCCCGACCTAAGCCCCATATAACATTTGTGGGACGAGTTAGAGCGACGCTTACGGACCAGGGAACCACGTCCGAAAACTACAGTCGAGCTGGCGACATTCTTGCAGCAGGAATGGACACAAATACACATAGCTGTGTATTAAAACCTTGTTGAAAGTATGTCCAAAAGGGTTGCTAGTGTAATTGCAGCACACGTGGGGGACCATCCTCCTATTAAAGCATGTATTCTTTTTCTTATACCATCACATCTTGTTGTCCGGTACATTCTTGTAGGGTAGTGCATATCTCTACTATTATAAAAGGAAGTATCCGATTTCTGTTTTCTGTTATCAACGTCCTGACGAATCTATGGCACTTACAGTAATGGGATTTGGCACACAGGTAGTCCGAATGTTTTGCAACTATTGGGTGGCGACGAATTTTAAAATTCAATCTAGAACATGTAAAATAAATTTAATAGCGTTTTTCACCTTTTATAATTTAGTTCTTTCTTCCTTCCGAATATGACGTCACCCGAAGAACCACAAGCATATTGACTTTTTCTTCCTCTGTGACGTCACTATTGACGCCATATTTCCATTTGGTTTGCGAAGCAAACCGACACCACGGGCAACGCCATTATGGCTGTTATCCAATAAGCTACGAATTCGTAGCAATCATTGAGTGTAGCGAGCAGTGGTCACACCTGACCCCATGAAAAGAACTGTCACGTGTGATGCCGGGCTGGCCACGCAGTGGCTAGTATATAAATAAAAGGATATATGTGTGTATATTTTTTAAACAAATTTACATCGTTTGACCAATCCATACCAAATTTGGTACACTTATACTTTAGAACATTGCGGAAAACATAGGGTATTTCTTCAATGTCTTCAGACCAATCTGTAGCCAAATAATTGGCCCTAACTTTAAAATCTAAAATTTGTTTTCCTGTAATAATTGGACATGGACATGGACAAGGAAACATGTTCTACACGGTTTGTGTATTTGTGTTATCTCAGGGAAATGTCGCGGTTGTATTTTATCTGTCGCGGTAATTTTTAAAACCCGAGCAACACCAGATTACTCAGCTAGTTTTTTTATTAAAGGATGTGTGTATATTTTCTATACTAATATACACTGTTTGATTAATCCACACCAAATTTGGTACTCTTATACACTGGAACATTGCGGAAAACATAGGCAATTTCTTTCCTGTCTTCAGACCAATCTGTAGCCATGAAAATTGGCAAACAAGTAATCCTAAAAGTGCCCCTGGAAGCCCCAATTTTGAAATCTAAAGTTCGTTTTTCTGCAATAAATGGACATGGACAAGGAAACACGTTCTACAGGAAACTAAAAGGATAAAATGGTTCTTATTTTGAACCCGCGTTTTTCTCTATTTGCCACAAAGAACGCTGTGCGAGTAATAATTAAAATAATTAATTTTTCATAACTTACATTTTGTAGTTGGAACCCGTAAAGACCAAACGAAAACTCATCGATCATAAAAGCGTAATTTTGCTATTTTACGTCTGCCCAATCAGAATTAATGTTTTTGTTTAGAATCCCGTGTTTGTGTATTTGAGTTAACACAGAAAAATGTCGCAGTCATATTTGAGCATTACTGAATTTCATAAATTATTTATAGTCTTTATCAATATTTTTCAAATGTCTTTTTTCGAATTGCTCTATTTCAGCTCAGGAAGTTGAAATTCGACGCTTTGCACATCTTTCGTTTTTCAGAATTCTGCATTTTTTCATCGGAATAATTTCGTTTAAGTTTGTAAATGCCTAAGTCTTTTGCATATTGCAATATATTATTCAGGAATTAGATGTATATATTTGTATCCGAAGTAAATTGTAGAAGCTATGAAGAAGTTAAGTTAAACGGAAGTTAAAAAGTATTTTCCGCACAATTTAAATAATTGCATTTTTGTGTGAAAGAAAAGTGATTATTCTAATTCACTTTTCAATCAATATTTAACCATTTTAACCCGAGCAATGTCGGGTTATTTCGATAGTAGATTATAAAATTTGATAAAGCGTGTACAAATAATTTTGTTTAGCTTTTAACTATGAAACTAATTTGGTATAAATGTACCAAAAATTTGTCTCGAAGGTGTTTTTATTCAGGTTTGATCCCGAACAACTGAACACTTCCGCTCCCAACATCTAGCTAGACAAAAACCTCATTTGTGCGATAAATTGAGTTAATCAAGTATTGAAACTCATTTTTTCAATCGTCTCCAGGAACGGCTATTCTCCTGATTTTCACCGAGCCCCGTACCTAATTACTAAACTTGAGGGATAGGGCCGTGAGTGGCATTTACGACTGACGCTTTCCTTTCATAGTATTGTTTGGCGTGTGAAGAGATATCACCTGACGACTTTCTGCTTTCCCCAAAGCGTTCACACCTCACGGTCGGCAGGGTAGGGTGCCAACGAACAAAAGAAGGAATCTAGAACAGGTATACTCCACCTTTGGATAGCTGCGGGCTAAACTTTAGGATATTAATGAATTCGCGGGCCATAGATAATAGGTAGTTGTGAAAAAGTAATAATGATAAGGTTTATTTTATAAAGTAAAATGGTAAAGTTACATGAACAGAATAATATCGTGTTGATTAAGTATTTACTTACAATCACTAGAAATTAATGAGAAGTTTGAGTTTGAACTTGAGAAACAAGATAATCAATGTTGCGATCAATCCCACTAGTATACAAACTCAGAGTGTTTTCCAAATTTTAATTTGTAAGCCTGGTTCGATACTTTAGTTTATTAGTTTTCATCATTGAAAAGAACTTCACATTTATAAGTGCTTCCAAATGCGCAAATCATTTTTCTTGTAAATGCTCTCAGCTGTGGGTACTTTTCTTCGGCAAGGCATGTTCTGTAGAAATCACTTAGCTCCACGTCTTCAAAGTTTGACTTCAAATGCATGTCTTCCTGGAAGCTCTATCAACTCCATTTGCAGGTGAGTGGGAGCCTTCCCTACGTCACTTTTCATCGGAGTAGCAAAAAGGTTAAAGCAACTATCCATGTTTACAAAGTCGGAACATCTATTAAAAAATTGCTCCGACAGTGATTTTAGTTCTTCAGCATATTGAGTGTAATCAATATTTTCGTGACTGAATAGTGTTGAAAAATGATAATAGCTTCCAGATCGCATTTGTGTTTCCCACAAGCGAATTTTGTTTTGAAACGCTTTCAGATGGCTGTACAATTCGTTTACAAACTGACCTTGTTTTTGAAGCTTCAAATTCAACTCATTTAAGGGGGTCCGGGACACATTGAAATTTTTTTTTTATTAATTAATTTTGAATGTTGAATTGTTTTGTACTGATTACCCATCTAACTAATAAGCAAAATCACAACACAAAAATTTTCCAAAAGTTTTTTTTTTTAATTTTAAATTAAAATTTTTTGAAAAAAGGAGGGGTCATTTTAAATTGCTAAAATTTAAAATGTTCTTGATCAATTTTCAAAATTCTTGCAGTAAATTATTCACGAACTTATAAACTTTATATTTGATTCAGCAATTTAAAAAATATTAATTTAATAAAAAATAAAAAATATTTGAATGAAAATTTTAAGGTACTTTTTTTTTTTAAAGTTATATTTTTGAACGTAAATATTTGTTTCAAATTTGATGAATCGAAATTAAAGTATAATGATTGAAAAAGATATATTCCAAATTTCAACCCTTAAACTTTATCGGTTTTCGACTTATAGCAATTTGAATACAGGAAATCTTGAAAAAACGTATCATGAAGGAAAACGCATTTAAAGTTTTAAAGACAGATGTTGTTGCCATGATAACAACTGCCAAGAGTGTTTTCAAAACAACGCACAACAAAAATTATTATATCTCTAGTTCTAATTAAGATAGAGACATGATTTAGACGTCTTTTTAAGCAGAAAAACCCAGAGAATTTCTTAAAATAATAAATTTCGAAAATTTGACGATTTTTGTGTCCCGGACCCCCTTAAGTGACCTGTGATGTCAACTAGAAATGCTAAATCACATAACCATTTCTGTTCACTGACTTCAGGCAATCATTTTTCTAGATATTCTTAAAATCGGCTATTTCCTGTCAAAGATTGTAAAATCTTTTTAGCATTTTGCCTTTTCTTCACCACTTTACTTCGCAAAAATATGTCACATCACCATATTCTGAAGAAAGGTCATCCAAAAATGCTTTGAACTGGCGATGGTTAAGCTCGCATGATCGAATAACATTGATTGTCTTTATTACCAAATCCATAACGTTCTGCAATCGGATGGACTTAAAACTCAAGTTTTGTTGGTGGATAATGTAATGTTGGATTATTAAATCGTCTTTTTGCACATTCAAGTCAATTGCTTTTTCTTTCAAAATTCTGATGAAGCCTTTTCGTGAATACTGTTCAATGGCACTTTTAACCTCATGAAAAATATCTTCTCCAGTAGCGGTCCCTTTTAGAGGCTGCAAAGCCAGCAATTCCTCAGTTACAGTAAATTCTTTGTCAACGCCTAGTATAAAAATAGCTAGTTGCGCTGTATTGGACAAGTCGGTGCTTTCGTCCCAAAGCAATTGAAAATGCTTGAAAATCAGTCACACGATCACCCAATTTATTCTTGATATCACCAACCATCATACCTATACGTCGAACAGTACGTCTTGATAAGCTTATTTCCTCAAATTCTTTTTACTTTTCGGGACATAAAATATCTGAAATTTCTAACAGGCACTCTTTGACAAATTCTACTTCAGCGAATGATTTCGATGACTTCGCTATTTATGACATGACAATGAATATGACTATCCAATTCTAATTTTTTTAGTAATAATAGATAGGTAAGGTAGTATTGGAAATACCTACTTTTACATTTTTATATTCATGTGTGCCGCAAATAATTCAAGATATTTTTTGTGTGCCGTCACCTAAAAAAGGTTGAGAAACACTTACCCACGTAGTTCAGGTTTTTTTCCCACCCCCCTCTTACTCTCTTTTTGGCGAGAACCGAGAATATTTACTATTTTTTCGGCGCGCAAAAGCCGGAACAGGCCACATCCGGCCCGCGGGCCAGGGTTTGCCTATATGTTCTAGAATAGTGGTCCCCAACCCCCGGGCGCGTATTTAGAAACCCTGGCGCTTCCAGCACAAAACGGAAATACGTCATATACGTAGCTCGTCCGCGCACGCAAACACAAAGCCTAAACAAAACACGACCCTCGCTCGTATTGATATTGAGATATGTGTAATGGCCGTTTTATCTAAAAATTAATAATTGTTGGGTTTACATTTCTTTTTGCAAATGAAAAATGTATTAAATAAAGCCATAACGAACAACTGTGTGTGTAGCATAACTCCATATAAACAAACACGTGTATCTGAAATTTGAAGAGAGAAGTTGGATTACACAAGTACACACAACTTTTTTCATAAATCTTACTTCTTGTTTACTTGGGCATTAAAAAGTATGAATAAATTATTCGTTTCTCTTTTTCACACACAAAAAAGCAACATTTTCAGTTGGAATTAATTTAAAGATGAGTGTGAAGAAGTTCATGGTGAGTTATGTCGACAAAGTACTTATAGAGCCAAAATGTTTAAAATAATTTATTTCTTTTTACTTTTGGCAGTAAAAAGTTAGTATTATTTATTGCTTTCGCTTTTTCACCAAGAAAAACATTAATAGTTCTAATTTACTAAAAGATGAATGAAAAGTCAACGGTGAAATCCTTCGAAAAAGCTGCACACACATTTTCACACATCTTTTTAAAAAATGCTTACTTCTTTTTAATTTTGATATTAAGAAGTTCGAATTAATTATTACTTTCACTTTTTCACCAAGAAAAACCATTAGTAATTCAAATTTACTAAAAGAGGAGTGGGAAAAGTTCACGGTGAAACCCTTTCACAAAGCTGCATACACATTTTCACACACAACTTCTCTAAAAAGGCTTACTTCTTTTTACTTTTGGGATGGAAAAGTTTGTTTTTATTAATAGTGTCACCTTTTTACAAAGAAAAAACATTAACACTTGAATTTCACTAAAGGATGAGTGTCAAAATGTTCATGGTGAGCTGGGTCAACAAAGTACTTTCAGAGCCAATTTTTAAGAAAAGCTTCATTCATGTTTTTTTTAGCATTTATAAATTTGTGTCTGTGTTTACTTTGAATTATGTACCAAGAAATAAGTTTAATTGTAGTAAATATAACCAAAAGTTGCATGAAAAAACTACACAGTGAACTGTTTTGGCAAAGTTGAACAGACACATTCATACCCCAAATTTTTATAAATGTTTTTATCCATAATATTTTTGCATCAGTAAGTCTCTTTTATTGTGTACTTTGTTTTATATACCTTGTAAATAGTTTATTAATTAGAATTAACACAAAGGTTCATGTAAACATGTCAAAATGAGCTGTCTTCATGATGTTAACACAGCATGTTAGAAAGACACAAAAAACATTCAAAAATTGCCAATTTCTTGATTTCTTTTGCTTGGACAGGTTTCAAATGATAAATACTTTCTGTTTTTCACAAACAAAACTGTTAGAAAGTTGGAATTATGTAAAAATTAAATGAAACAAGTTCACGGTGAAATGCATCGACAAAGCTGAACACACACATTAAGACCTAGAATTTTTATTAATTGCTTTTTCCAAAATATTTTTGCATCAATAAGTTGATTCTATATATTTTGTAAATAGTTTATTACATAGAATTAGTATAAAGTTTCAAGGAAACATGTCAAAAGCAGGTGCCTTCATAATGTTAACACATCCAATTTAAAATACACACAAAACCTCTAAAAACGACTACTTTCCTCATTCCTTTAATATTTATGCGTTGCAATTATCGAATAGTTTGTGTTTTTGATCAAGAAAAACATTTAATGTTTTGAATTATTAAAAAGTGCATGAAACAAGTTCACGGTGAAATGCTTCGACAATGATGCACAGACACTTTCACACCCAGAATTTTTATTTCTTGTTTTTTTACCCAATTTTTTGCATGAATAACTTGGTTTTATTATGTTCTTTGTTTTCTATGTCTTGGAAAGAGATTATTAATAGAATTAAATGAAAGTTTCATGGAAACATGTCAAAATCACCCGCCTTGACAATGGTAACAGAGCATATTAGAATCAAACACAAAACTCTAAAAAGTGATAATTTCTTGATTCCCTTTGGATTGACAGGTTGGAAATCATAAAAGCTTTCACTTTTTCACCCAGAAAACATTTTATAAAGTTAGAATTAATTAAAAAGTACATGAAACAAGTACTCAGTGCAAATGCATTGACGAAGGTGAACACACTTATGAGACCCAAAACTTTTATTTGTTGTTTTTTCCAAAATTTTTTGGTTTTAATAACTTTCTTTTGAAAACTTGGAAGGAGTTTATTACAAAGAATTAAATGAAAGTTACATGAAAGCATGTCAAAATCACCTGCCTGAATAATGTTGACACGGCAGTGTAAGTAAACACAAAACCCCTAAAAAATGGTTATTCCTTTAACATGTGTGCATGGACATGTTGCAATTGTTAAGTAGATTGTATTTTTCACCAAGAAAAGATTCTAATAGTTAGAATTAAATATATATAAAAAGTACACGAGACCAGTCCACGGTGAAATGAGTAAAATGACTCGTCATTCGTCAACGGCGTGGCGTCGTATGCCGGAACGCGGGTTTGCTTGCGCGGGCGCGTCTGCGCATCTATGTATCTGACGTATTTCCGTTTGTGCTGGAAGCGCCAGGGTTTCTAAATACGCCCCGCGGACCGGTACCGGTCCGTGGATCAAATGGTACCGGGCCGCCCTAGGAACATTAAATTATTTCCATTTTATTTACTGTGGTGTATTTCTCTCGGGTTTGTGTGGTTCTTATCTATGAAATGTCCACTCAAATTAGGAGGCGTTAAATCAGAACTTGAAATTTGTTCTGTTATGTTCAATTATGATTTCTGAATTCTGTATGTCTCTATTTTCCAATTTTGACAAATGTGACGACTGTTTTCAAGTTGATGGACAAAGTAGCTGCATTTAAGGCCAAACTGAAGTTGTGGGGACGGCGCGTGAACAGAGGCATTTTGGACATGTTTCAGACAATAGCGGGAATTTTAGGCGAGACTGAGCCTAAATATTCATTTTCCTAGTTGGTGCACGATCACCTGTCTTTGCTTTTAAAAGAGTTCGAGCGCTTCGTGGGTATTTTGTGGTTGAGACACCACAAAATACCCACGAACTAGTAAGGAATGGATCCGCAACCCATTTGTCAACAAATGAGGTGAATCTAGCATGTCTGTCCAAGAAGAAGATCAACTGCTGGAGATTTCAAATGAAGGCGGCCTTAAAACTACGTCCGAGACAATAACTCTGCCGGTGTTCTGGATTAAAGTCATGGCGGTATACCCTGAGATTGCCACCACAGCACTTAAATCCCTATTGCCATTTCCGACAACCTATCTGTGTGAAGCGGGGTTTTCTGCAGTGACAGCAACCAAAACAAAACAACGGAATAAACTGGACATAAGCAACACACTTTGTGTGTCATTGTGTCCTATTACCCCCAGATCAAACCGTGTCGTTGCAAAGAAACAAGCTTAGGGTTCTCATTGATTTAGCGCTGTAGTGAGTTAAAATGTTAAATAACATTATATTCATTTCTTGGTGAAACTGTATTTTATTTTGAAGGCATGTTTAAATACAATTAAATTAAAATGATTAAATCAAAACAATCTAAAATATAAACAATCAACGTCTCCCCCCCCCACCCCAGCGGGCCGCGTTAAAATTATCAAACGTTGATCCGGTCCGCGGCGATAAAAAGGTTGGGGAGCACTGCTCTAGAAGGTCAGTCGCTTACAGCTCGTAAATGGTGATCGATGCCAGAGGTCACTTAAAAAGGGGTTAACATCCTCCGCTACCATGCCGCTGGTTTAAGCGATATTTTAGTGGCAACTAAAGTCAATATGCTGCATTCGTAAAGGTCAATTAATTTCGCACTGGAGCAACACACAGGCTGTTTTTGTTTCAAGAAAACAACGCAAGTCTCTATAAAGAAATTAAATAATATTGAAGGATAGATTGAAGAAACCACCCCACCAACACCACTGGCTGTACGCACACAACGCCGAACTGATAGACATTTTCAAACGTGCAGTCTCCTTATAAGATTCAGTGTGTCACATATTGCAGAAAGTTCGCGTCCCGATGCAATCAAGTAATTGATAAGAACCAGAGAGGAAAGCAAATCAAATTACAAGTTATGGGTCTCCGCTTCCCAATCGCAAATTGTTTCCGCACTCTCGTTTTTCTCCATAATTTGCGACATTGGCTGGTTTTGATGTTATTTTGCTCCAAGCTCATCCCAAACGCTTAAGTGTGGAGCTAAGCAGTTAACGTTAATTGACATGAATGTTTGAGTGATTGCGACTTCAGAGCTCGCAGAACAAACAAAAATGAACGATCTTCACTTTTCCCCGTCCTTGACATATTCAGAATCGAAAGCGAAAAGCCGAGCCGGTGTATAAGGCCACTTTCGCATTAGGCGTTTCAACGCGCGTATGGCGAGGATTACGTTGTCCAGCCATTAAATTATGTTTATTTATTCCTCTAATTCAAGTATCTATCTTTGTAACCTTGAAGAGCTGAAACCTGATAGCCTCGTCAAACGCGCGTTTTACGCGCCTCATGTTAATGGAGCCTCAGTGGGACCTCATTATCGGATCCGTCTCTACTTTATAATAATTCACAGAAAAGTTGTACCCATTTCCATCTCTAAAAGACAAAGTTAGTCTTGTACAGTGTTTGGAAAATATCTGGACGGTTATCGGATCCGTCTCTACTTTATGATAATTCACAGAAAAAGTTGTGTCCATTTCCGTCTCTAAAAGACAAAGTTAGTATTGTACAGTGTTTCGAAAACATCTGGACGGTTTTCGGATCCGTCTATACTTTATGGCAATTCACAGAAAAAGTTGTGCCCATTTCCGTCTCTAAAAGACAAAGTTAGTCTTGTACAGTGTTTGGAAAATATCTGGACGGTTATCGGATCCGTCTCTACTTTATGATAATTCACAGAAAAAGTTGTGTCCATTTCCGTCTCTAAAAGACAAAGTTAGTCTTGTACAGTGTTTCGAAAACATCTGGACGGTTTTCGGATCCGTCTATACTTTATGGCAATTCACAGAAAAAGTTGTGCCCATTTCCGTCTCTAAAAGACAAAGTTAGTCTTGTACAGTGTTTGGAAAATATCTGGACGGTTATCGGATCCGTCTCTACTTTATGATAATTCACAGAAAAAGTTGTGTCCATTTCCGTCTCTAAAAGACAAAGTTAGTATTGTACAGTGTTTCGAAAACATCTGGACGGTTTTCGGATCCGTCTATACTTTATGGCAATTCACAGAAAAAGTTGTGCCCATTTCCGTCTCTAAAAGACAAAGTTAGTCTTGTACAGTGTTTGGAAAATATCTGGACGGTTATCGGATCCGTCTCTACTTTATGATAATTCACAGAAAAAGTTGTGTCCATTTCCGTCTCTAAAAGACAAAGTTAGTCTTGTACAGTGTTTCGAAAACATCTGGACGGTTTTCGGATCCGTCTATACTTTATGGCAATTCACAGAAAAAGTTGTGCCCATTTCCGTCTCTAAAAGACAAAGTTAGTCTTGTACAGTGTTTGGAAAATATCTGGACGGTTATCGGATCCGTCTCTACTTTATGATAATTCACAGAAAAAGTTGTGTCCATTTCCGTCTCTAAAAGACAAAGTTAGTATTGTACATTGTTTCGAAAATATCTGGTCAAATTGTAAAGGGTGGTAGAGGTGCTGTGGTGTCGTCGCCACAAGAGGCAGCGTAAAAACAGCGCGAATCGTACAGAAGGAGCAACAACACCTAATATATTGAAGTTCTTAATTATTCCAAAAAAAAAACCCATTAAGAATATATACGGTATTTACATCATCACATTAACCATCGTTACACCAATACATAAAAGTATGTATCGTCAGTCCAGCCCGGTGAACTAGCCTCATCCGGTGCTTCTCGCTCTCTCTCTAACCGTCGTCTCCAACATGCTCTGCCGCAGTCTAAAAAAAAACCCAACGGTAAAAGTCAAAAACCAATAAGATCATCTGACCGAATACAACCAGTTCTTCTCAAGTCGTTGTAAAGCGCGTGGCGAAAGAACAGCAGTTGGCGCCAAAATAAAAAATCAGAATATATTCGGCATTCCGATGACACCATGGAGTATGACCTGCCCTGCAAGTCACCCTTCTGAAGGTCAAGCACAAAGGAGTTTCTCACGATGTAACAATGCCCAAAATAAACATTTATGGGTAAACATCCACGCCTTAAGGTGCAATTCCTATAGCGCGTCTGACGCATGCGGCTGACGCAGTGCGTCTATTGCAGTACGACTGGCGCATAGTTGGCTCTTCCGTAGCTGACGCATTTTGGGAAACAGTTCCATAATCGTACCGACTTAAAAATATTACAACACTTTTATTACATAACGGATTTTCATGTTTCATAGCTCATTTTGAAGAACTTTAATATGATTAATCATGTATAAAAATAGGTTGAGGAATGATGTAATTGACCCTCAATGAACCTGTAACATCCCATTGTAACAGTGCTCTGCGTGAGCCGCATGCGTCAGACGAGTTATAGGAATTGCATCTTTACCCCAATTTCGAACCAGGAACCTTTGAATCCAAAAGCAACATTCTCAGCGTGTCAACGACCGTCCTTGGCAAGGGTTGCGAGTTCGAGACTCAATCCATTGGCCCGCTTGGGCCAGGTATAGCCCGTGCGCCATAAAATCCCAAACCAATCAATGATCGTCGTGTATGTGGGGGCTGGGCACGTGAAATCTGTCGTGGCCTCAAATGTCCTCACTTTTGTGTGGAAGGGTTCCGCAGCCAAATATGCCTCGTTTGATGCAAACGCTCTTAGCGCGTTTTTTGGCGCGCGTTTTGTCGCCTGGACAAAATTCCAATAAAAAAACGTTTTTTCTTTATTACAACAAAAAATAAGCTTTAACGAAAATTAACATGAAAAAAATTGAAAAAATACCGAGGTTGCCATAAAAACCGGAAGGGTTGCCTTCACATATCATAACTTGCTACTAAAAGTGCACCAACATACTAGCCAAGAGCGTTGCCACCAAACGAGGCATAGAATGCAACTGCACCAGTGGAAGTTTGGAGAGTGGGGTGCCAGCTGAGGTGTTGCCTCGTCATCTGACCGTGGTTCAAAATTACGTGGTGTTATCCTCGAATCTTTCCCTTAGGGGAATTGATCCCGGACCGTCGTCAATAGTCCGTTGTGTTGCTCTAGTACGACGTTAATTTAAAATTACCGAATTACCAGATCTTTCCCTTCGAATTTGATCCCGAACCTCACCAATAGCCAGTTGTGCTCCTTCAGTGCGACGTTAATTCAGCTACCCACCTGAAACCCATTGAATGTATAAGGACAATTTCTTTGAATTTTGTTGGAGTAAATATCATCTAACAGTTTTTTTTGCTGCAAAATATCTCGATTTTTATCAATTTTGGCTACAGCCTACTTAGCGTATTAAAAAGTGTCACACCGTATTCAAAGGAATTTAAATAAGAGCTGAAAAATAACCGTTTCGTAACTGTGAAGTTATCAATTATCAAAATGAATCACTAGTTCAAAAAATAGCCCATATAGTGCTTCTTAATTAACAACCACTAACCCTACTCACCCTTCCAAAAATTATGTATTGCATTAATATGGTAAGAAAACACACATAACGTATAGTAAATCATCCCGTCTCTCAAAAACAGAATGTTGCGATTTAAATTCCCAACACGTTATGTCAATGCGCAACACATTTACGAAAATAACTTACAGTAGTTTAATTCAGAAATCAAGATTAACATCTGATAATTCTTTTTAAAAGCTTAAGAAATAAGAGTTACTGGACGCATTTGGATAGACATAATTTATAAATTTCCTATCCGTTTTTATGCTGTATCAGACTGGAACTTAAACTGATTAGAATAATCACTCCATATTAAGAAACATAAAAAAAAGTATGAAATTCCTGACTAGGATGTTTTGACAGAACATCGGAACCCAGACAGAAAGTAACATTTCAGCTGAGAGCAAGGACCTTGCATTTTAGTTGCAGTAAATCATCCGCATAGTCGCTTTTAGAGACCACGAGAGGAAAACTGTTTACTCAGAAGCATGATTAATGGTTTCCATCTGGAAATTCTGAAAGAAAGCTAAAAGAGCTACCCAAATGCAGCTGGGGAAAGTTGCAAAACAAGGAGTTGTCTCTGTGAGGTCATGTTTTGTTACTATAAGGGTAATTAAACCAGGACTTGTTTGTAAAACATGAGCAACGGTAGACAAAGGTAGCTTAGAGAGCTTGTCTCATAATGGGAGTCTCTCCGATCGAGCAAGTGACCCAGCATGTCCGCTTTTGGACCTTGCTCCATGAAACCCAACAAGCAAACCAATCTGAGAGTGAGTACTGTAGAATCTCTAAAGGGAATTCCTTGGGAAAACGGTAGCTTAGAGAGGTGGTCCCATAATGGAGGTCTCTGCAATTGAGTGAAGTAAAATCTCTAAAAGGAATTCCGCGTAAAACGGTAGCTTAGAGACTTGGTCCCACAATGAAGGTCTCTGCGATTGAATTCTAGAAAACCTCTAAAGGAAACGCTCCTGAATTCCGTGGAAAAATTCTAGCATAGAGAGGTGGGCCAATATTGTGTAGGTCTGCGGTTGAGTACAGTAAAATCTCTAAAGAGAATGCCCTTTATTTCCGTGTGAAAACGGTAGCTTAGAGAGGTGGTAACACATTGAATATCTGCCGTTGAGTACAATGAAATCTCTAAAGGGAATTCCCCTTCATTCAGTGAGAAAACGGTAGTTTAGAGAGGTGGTCCCACATTGGAGGTCTCTGCAGTTGAGTACTATGAAATATTTAAAGGGAATTCCGTGTAAAACGGTAGCTTAGAGATCTGGTCCCACAATGGAAGTCTCTGCGATTGAGTACAAGAAAATCTCTAAAGGGAATGCCCCTTAATTCCGCTGGAAAACGGTAGCTTAGAGAGGTGGTCCAACATTATGTAGGTCTGCTGTTGAGTACAGTAAAATCTCTGAAGAGAATGCCCTTTAATTCCGTGGGAAAACGGTAGCTTAGAGAGGTGGTCCCACAACGGAGGTCTGCAGTTGAACACAATGAAAAATCTAAAGGGAATTCCGTGTAAAACGGTAGATTAGAGACCTGGTCCCACAATGGAAGTCTGCGATCGAGTCTCTGCTTTCTTGTCTCTGCGAGACAAGAAAATCTCTAAAGGGAATGCCCCCTTAGTTCCGCTTGAAAACGGTAGCTTAGAGAGGTGGTCCAACATTATGTAGGTATGCGGTTGAATACAGTATTGCTTTGGTCTATGTAAAAATAGCCGTGCTAAGTTTCCCCATTGGTACTCACAATATCTTCTCGTCACTGCCAGGGCCCGATTTAGAAAATTTGGTATTGTAGGCACAACACGCAGGAAGGTTCCCCCCCCCCAATGTTATTTGTTCATCACAAAAACTAATTTTATAACAATAATTGTTACTTACGTATTTGACTGTTAACCGTTTCACAGGTGTCACCAAAAAGTTTGAGAAAATCGTGACATAACTTATAACTCTTGGCAAAACAAAATAAAGCAGATGAAAATTAAAAAAACATAATAGTTAGATAATTAATGTAATTACAAGAATGTAATAGTGGGGGAAACGGTCGACGGACATTTACGTAAATACCCAATAATTTATGTAACTACTTGAAAACTTTTAAAATTTTTTAGATACTTTTGAAACTTAGGGGCCCTCTAAATTATGGAGGCCTTAGGCCCGTGCCTCACGGGCCTAATGATAAATCAGGGCCTGGTCACTACGGCATCTCACGTAGGAAGGTTTCTTGAATTATTCTTGAAATCCACCCTCCACAACAGTGATGGCAAACCTGACACGCGTGTCAAAGATGACACGCCATTTTAGGACGCATCGTTTACACGCATCGTTTACGGACGGTAAATTTAAAATTTTAAACGAGACTTAGAAACTAAAACTTTTAAGTACTTTCCTCGAATAAAAAAGTATCTGGAGAAGGCTAGCACAACTGGTACAAAATGAAACAAAGCCCATGCATATAAAGTACCAACAAATGGCAAATTTGTTACTTGACCAATTCGGCGGAAGATTTAATCAATTTAGAAGCCTGGAACAGACAATTAAAATAATTAAGTATCCATACGTAGTAGCCTACAGTTCTTTGGAATTAAATGATTTCCAATGGATGCAACTTGATGATTTGGAGACGCAACTTACAGAATTGCAAGACAGCATCTGGTATGAACTGTTTGTCGGCTTGAGGTCCAAACTTGAGAATCTGTAAAGAAATCGTTTAGAGAATGAAGAAGAGTGTCACTACGAACAGGAAATTTGGAATACTTGGAACCGATTATAGGACACTTTTAGCACCATGAAAAATATAGCTATGGCTTTACTCACAATTTTCCCCTCTACGTGCATCGTCGAGACCTTTTTCTCGGCGTTAAATGACATTAAAACCAATAAAAGAAACCGACTGACAGATAAAGTTAGTAGCGCCTGCTTGGGCTTGAAGTGCACGAAATACCAACCTTCAATTGAAATTTAGCAAATGCAATTCAGCAACAAAAAGTCCCTAATGTAGAGACTTGTGTTTTTCTTTTTAATAAATAAATATATAAAAAATAATTTTTTTTTATAAGGGCTGCAAACATCACAAATATTGGATAGTTCTAGATGTGACACGGCACCCGAGTTAAAGGTGCAATTCCTATAGCGCGTCAGACGCAGTGACGCAGCGCACTGCTACAATGGGATATTACAGGTTCGTTGGGAGTCAATTACGTCATTCCTCAGCCGTTTTTTACACATGATAAATCATATTAAAGAAAATAAAGAGTTCTTTAAAATGAGCTATGAAACATGAAAATCTGTTAAGTAACAAAAGTGCTGTAATATTTTTAAGTCGGGACGATTATGGAACTGTTTCCCACAATGCGTCAACTACGGAAGCGCCAACTAAGCGCCCGCCGTACTGCAATAGACGCACTGCGTCAGACGCGCTATAGGAATTGCACCGTAAGCTAGATTTTTCAGTTTTTAACACACGGAGCTCAAAAGGCTCGCCATCACTGCTCTACAGTGTTGTCAGCCGAAAGTCCGGATCTGCTCTGTAGTGCTGTCAAATTAAAATAAACTCAAGCAACAATGACATAAAATACGGGTTGTCCCAAACTTCCCCGATTGACATTTTCACTGAAGATCAGTGCTTTCGTCATCCGATGCCTTTTTCTGGGAGAAACCATAAGTTTTAGCTATCGGAAGCACTAGATCTCCATTGAAATAAATTACTCACAATCGGATATTGACCTTATGCAGGATCTCAAAGAGCAAATTCCAAAAACAGGCCTTTCTACTGTTCCTCATGATCTTTATTGGGGAGAACAAGCACTCATAATTGCATAGAAGTGAAATTCTTAATTTTTTCAAAAACACGTTTATAGTTTGTCTAAATGCTATTTAAGTTCAATTTCACTTTTATTTTCAAAAGTTTTCCAAAGCTTTCTGTTGGAATTACAATTTGTAACTTGAGTTATACATTTATTTCCAGTTGATACATTTTTATAAGATGCGCAGATAATCTACGTGCATAGTATAAAAAAAGCTTTATGTATCGTGATATTTTGAAAGACAAGTTATACGTTGAAGTTTTTTAAAATAGAGTTTCTTCGATGATGTTTCCATCCTTTCGGAATTTTCTAGTAGTATTTCAGTACAGAATACTTGAAACAAAAAGGACGCAGAAAATTTTGAGCTGTCACTTCTGAAGCTTCAGATTGTAGTTATATGTTCTTTCTCTCTCTCTATGTAGTGTAGTTCCTTTTGAAGTTTCTTCGACATAGTTTCTATTCTTTTGGAGTTTTCTAGTAATAAGCATGGAGACCTTAAAACAAAGTGGTGCATAAGATTTTCTGAAACAAGACCGTAGTTATTTGTTGGTGTTGTCTACAGTGTAGTTCCATACGTTTCTTCGACATACTTTGTTTTCTTTTCAGGTTTTCTAAAGTAATTTCTAGTAGTTAGTATCAAAATCGTACAACGAAGAGATGCATAAAGTTTTTGAGCCGAAGTAGGAATAATTATTCATTGGAGTTGTATATAGCGTAATTCCTTTTGGAGTTTCTTCGACATAGTTTCTATCCTTTTAAAGTTTTCTAGTAGTAATTTAAATATGGAATTCATAAAATCAAAAAGGAAGTATAAATTTTGAGCTGTCACTTGTGAAGCAAGACCGTAGTTATTTGTTGGTGTTGTATACAGTGTAGTTCCATAAGTTTCTTCGACATACTTTGTTTTCTTTTCAGGTTTTCTAAAGTAATTTCTAGTAGTTAGTATGAAAATCTTAAACCGAAGAGATGCATAAAGTTTTTGAGCCGAAGTAGGAATAATTATCCATTGGAGTTGTATAAAGTGTAATTCCTTTTGGAGTTTCTTCGACCTAGTTTCTGTCCTTTTAAAGTTTTCTAGTAGTAATTTAAATATGGAATTCATAAAACCAAAAAAGGACGCATAAATTTTGAGCTGTCACCTGTGAAGCAAGACCGTAGTTATTTGTTGGTGTTGTATACAGTGTAGTTCCATAAGTTTTTCGGCATACTTTGTTTTCTTTTCAGGTTTTCTAAAGTAATTTCTAGTAGGTAGTATGAAAATCTTAAACCGAAGAGGTGCATAAAGTTTTTGAGCCGAAGTAGGACTAATTATCCATTGGAGTTGTATAAAGTGTAGTTCCTTTTCGAGTTTGCTCGATATAGTTTCTATCCTTTCAGAGTTTTCTAGTAGTAATTTCAAACACAGTAAAAAATGAAAATCTTAAAAACAAAATTATGAAATTTTTTTTTTTACCACATTAAATTTCGTATGCATTTTTTATGAGCAACCGTAAATAAGCCCTTTTTCAAGGTAAACCTAATTCATTCTGAGTTTTACTGCAGAATTGGATTGACGGATTGGCACATGCAATAAAACCATATCCTACGTTCAAGGGTCAAATTAGATTATTGGTTTATGAAGTACTCACAGTGTATTGATTGCGCTTTACCTTTTTATTTTAGAGTTGGATAGCTTTATTTTTAGCTTCGTTCCATTCGTGAATGAGACAGCAATGTTGTTGCAAGGATTTAGAAATTGACAACAATTTTAGATTTTTATAACTTAATTTTAGGTTTAGCGATACGAAGGCAACCAAGGGAAACCGACACTCAGGGATTTGGGGGCTGTGGCGGTAGGTATGGATTTTAATTAATGTCGCACTTGAGCATTACAACGGGCTATTGGCGACGGTCCGGGATCAAACCCGAAAGGTAAGATCCGAGGACAACACCACGGTCAGATAACGGGGTCGCGCCTGAGCTGCCATCATCCAAACGTCCCCACCACCCCATTTGGGGACATTTGTGGCTACAACAGATTTAAGGTCTACCAGTCCCCGGTCTTTGACTGAACCGAGTATCGAACTCGTAACCCTCCGGTTGCGAATCCGTTGATCCTCCAACTGGGCTACCAAGGCCCCTCGCGCTGAGTGGTTTTCACCACAGATTCATGCTATTTTTCTACACTTTTTTGTCTCTCTTTAACTATGTTATTACATTTTTGCTAGCTTTTAGTTTTCAAATTATTGAAGGAAATCTGGTGATTTAATGGAAATCTATCAGCATTTCAGATATTTTTTTTACGATAGTGTAAAAGAAAGGAACAACTTCTATTCAAGATAAGAGTCAAATTTTCTAAGTCACGTAAAAAGTCCTGAACTGATTCAACACAACACAAAATTGCAGAATTTGAGAAACATCAACTTAAAGGATACTTTTAAACTTATATTGAAATACTATAAGCTTCTTTTGAATTTTAGGTAAGTATTTATGGTGGTACCTTCTATTATATGCCGACCAACCGGTCTAGTGGTCAAGGTGTTGGCATCTGGATCGGAAGGTTCCTGGTTCGAATCCGGGGTTAGGGCATGGATGTAAATTCTGCTGTCCTTTGTTAGGGACAATGATGGTCCACCCACTGGGTGCCCCTTCACAAGTGACCATCAGTTCTGGCCTCGTATAAGGCTGAAATGACCTCGGTCAACTCTGTACCTTGTATTGTATTGTATTTGTATTTGTATTTGTCTTCGCAATTGTACTGCCTTGCCATTGGAAATAAAAAACTTCTATTATATTCTATAGAATAGTAATATAACACGCGCTGGGGCACCTCATGCATATTTTTCAATGACATGACATCACAATTTTTATTTTTTTGACTTGCGTCACTTTTCTTGCCGGGGTGCGATATGTCAAGATTACTATTCACAATTTTTCAGAAATTAATAAATCCTAATTAATATTGCTTATCAAAAACCAATTTTTTAAAATAATCATTACGTAGATTTCGTTTTCGTTCTTTAAAAGTAGCATAAAAAATTGCAGCGGACAGGAAGAGTTATTTACTTAGATTTTAGAGCAGATTTTTGGCCAAGCAGCGCCAACGTAAATTATTAGTCATACACACGGAAAGTTTACCGACACAGAATGAAGAAATACGCCCAGGGAGGAATCAAACCTACGCCGCCTACAATGCGCTAACCCACTAAGCCACGGGAGCACTGAAAACTTTTTCGTAACACATGAATACAAGTCTTCGGAGCTAATAATTGCTCCAAATGTTCCATACCCATTCTCCAGAAAGGGTTGGACCAAATGATATGGATCTTAACATCCGAGGTCAAATTTTGGTCTAAGATTGTGTATGGTCATTGAAATTGATGTAGTTTGTGTGCAATGTAATATGAAGACGGTCCCTCGTGAAAGTTATTCACATAAGTTGATAGACATTATTCCCTTTGAATGGAAGTTTGGTTTTGCAGTAATTGTACGTCAATATTTACAGTAGAAAATTCGATTATAAAATAACAGATGCACTTTCGATTCCTAATTCGAGACAAAGAGGACAGCAAAATTAATTGTTCTCTAGTGTTAATAAAATGCCATCTCTAAACTAAACAAATTGTTTTCGGCATTGGAAAAGTCATAACTTAAAAGAGTTTGTTTTCGTTTCCTTGAATTTCGTTTAGAATGCCATTCTTAACTTCAATGTCTTGTTCCGAGTTTGATATACACTCAAACCTGTCTTTGTGCGTTCTTTTTTTGTGCGGTATATGAAAAAAATTTATTCAGTACACTCTATATACTTACAGTACTTTCAAAATAGAACATAATTGAAGAAGTTATCAATAAAAATTACTTAAATAAAAAAAAATTAATACGTACTTAGATTGCTTTACCAGTACTGCTGAAAAAGCAATTTTTTTCCCTAAAAAATCTTATATATATATTTTTTTATGGAATTTCAGCTCTGATGCTTAATTTTTTTCGAGTCTTATTTTTGTTCTTTGCGCAATGTAAACCATTTCCGAATATTTGGGACAGACGATATTTTTTAAAGAATAAAACGAAAACTCGTGTTTCTTTCGCTCTGAATTAATTTCGCATTTCTAAATTTTTAGCACTTAAAGGTTTTGAGTTATTTTCTATGTGAAACTTTTTTTATGCGGTCCCTATTCACCGCATAAAAAAAAAATACTTTTTAAATGTGCCACGAAAAATATTTTTTATAGCTACTCGTGAAGTTTTGGAAGATTTTTTTATGCGTTTTCTTTTATGCGGTCCCTGTCCACCGCACAAAAACAGGTTTGAGTGTACTTTGAATATTTTAGACTAGGGATGACATTCTTGTTAAGATGAAGGACCAGATTCGCTGTGATTTCTGAGAGGGCCGCCCAAAAGCCCATGACAATTTATCTATCATCTTATTGGTTTTATTTATATTTATCATGTATTGTGAAAAGAAAGATACTATCAGTAAATTAAGAATTTAATTTGACATGTGACATTATATTGATTTAACAATTGTTTTAATATTGGGTTCGATTTTTGTAGTAGCCGAGAATAAAATAAATTCTAAATTTTCATCAGTCAAGCGGTTCTTATTTTTCGATTTGTGAATATTCATGGCTGAAAAGATTTGTTCGCAGATAAATGCTGACTCAAAGAGGCTTACGAATTTATCAAGCGACGAATTGTTTTTATCCCCAACACACGACGATAAAAGTTTAATGAATTGTCTTCGTTAATGGAATTTCGGAAATCCTCATCGTTTTACATTGTAGATGAATTAAGGCTGTACTGATTTGGGTTAATTTTCAGGCAAAATGGTCGCTAAAGCTGTTATCAAACTGTCAATCTTTTCAACACATGCAGTCTTGAAGTTTACATAGAACTTAAAAATTACCCATCGGGTGATTGTTATATTAAAATAACAAATAATGAGGCGGGCCGCTAGGAAATCAACGGTGGGCTTCATGCGGACCGAGGTCTGCGCTTTAAAAAGTTACCAAAAATGAGCAGTAATATTTTGTTTATGAGTTAATTTTGTTTCAAAGATTTGCCTGCATAGTTGGGATCCTATGTTAAACGAAAGCCGAAATATTGGAAACTGGTAATTTTGTAACCCAATATCTTTCAACTATCCCTATATTTGAACTAAAATTGTATAATTGCTTTCGTTCCACAGAAATTGTAGTCAATTTCTAAATCCTCGCAACAACATTTCTGTCTCAATTACAAAGTTAATTTGAGGAACGAAGCTAAAACTAAAGCTATCCCACTATAAAATTTTTTTTATTTCTAATGGCAAGGCAGAGTACAATTGCAAAGACAAATACAAATACAATACAATGTACAGAATTGACCGAGGTCATTTTAGCCTTATACAAGGCCAGAAGTGATGGTCACTTGTGAAGGGGCACCCAGTGGGTGGACCATCATTGTCCCTAACAAAGGACAGCACAATTTACATCCATGCCCTAACCCCGGATTCGACCAGGAACCTTCCGATCCAGAGGCCAACACCTTGACCACTAGACCGCTTGGTCGGCTCCCACTATAAAATAAAAAGGTAAATCCCAATCAATACACCTTAAGTACTTCATAAACCAATAATCCCAAAGGAGAAGAACAGCACTCGCCTCCTTAATAACGCAGTACCGCGGAATAAACAAAGAAGGTGGAACTGTGTATTACGATAACCGATTTTGTGAAATGAAGCGCGATCTCGGTTTTCTTTTCAGCTCATCACAGCTGAAGAGTGTTTTTATGACGACAGAGGGGCGTGGTGCCACCAACAGTCACGCGACAGTCCCATCAGCTGTTCATGTCTCTTATCTTGAGGCGCAAGAGCGCAGTAGAAGTCGCCTGGGTCCGCTGGTGGTTTAATTAGAGGGGTGCGACTGTAAGTCCATCAGAATATTACAAACTGAAGACAACTGGTAGGTGGGTTGTTAATTAACGTCGCACTGGAGCGACACAACCCGCTATTGGTGACGGTCCGAGTTTTTAAAAATTTGTTTTGGCCATATTTTCATTGTGTGTGTGTGTCTGTCCTTTACTTGATATTGTATGTCTTGTCTGGAGCATCATGGCCAAATATGGCCCTTTCTTTCTATCTTACTTGGAGGCAGCACTTCTCCGCACCATCCAATTAGCGGACATAGAGGATTAGTCATTGGTTAGACTCTATAAAGGACCTCTATTAGAAAATACAGAGGCGTGATATCCCGATGGCAAATGGCAAATGGAAGAATCGGTTTTTTAAGCCACTCGTCATGCCAAGCATTACCCACGACTTACTTGAACCCACCGCCTTGATCCTCCACTCTAAAGCCTCCGCCTCCACATTGGTTCAGCAGGGTACACGAGCGAGACCAGGAGTACGAGACAGTTAGGTATAGGTCTTTCGTACCATTGTACTCCAGAGTCTCAGGGCCCTCGGAGGTACTGTTGGTAGATACCGATAGTCCGATTTGGACATAACGGATTAGCCATTGGTTAGGGTAGAAAGGACCTATATTAGAAAAAACAAAGGCGTGATATCCCGACGGCAAATGGAAGAATCGGATTCTTTAAGTCACTTGTCATGCCAAGCCTGACCCACGACTTACTTGAACCCACCGCCTTGATCCTCCACTCTAAAGCCTCCGCCTCCACATTGGTTCAGCAGGGTACACGAGCGAGACCAGGAGTACGAGACAGTTAGGTATAGGTCTTTCGTACCATTGTACTCCAGAGTCTCAGGGCCCTCGGAGGTACTGTTGGTAGATACCGATAGTCCGATTTGGACATAACGGATTAGCCATTGGTTAGGGTAGAAAGGACCTATATTAGAAAAAACAAAGGCGTGATATCCCGACGGCAAATGGAAGAATCGGATTCTTTAAGTCACTTGTCATGCCAAGCCTGACCCACGACTTACTTGAACCCACCGCCTTGATCCTCCACTCTAAAGCCTCCGCCTCCACATTGGTTCAGCAGGGTACACGAGCGAGACCAGGAGTACGAGACAGTTAGGTATAGGTCTTTCGTACCATTGTACTCCAGAGTCTCAGGGCCCTCGGAGGTACTGTTGGTAGATACCGATAGTCCGATTTGGACATAACGGATTAGCCATTGGTTAGGGTAGAAAGGACCTATATTAGAAAAAACAAAGGCGTGATATCCCGACGGCAAATGGAAGAATCGGATTCTTTAAGTCACTTGTCATGCCAAGCCTGACCCACGACTTACTTGAACCCACCGCCTTGATCCTCCACTCTAAAGCCTCCGCCTCCACATTGGTTCAGCAGGGTACACGAGCGAGACCAGGAGTACGAGACAGTTAGGTATAGGTCTTTCGTACCATTGTACTCCAGAGTCTCAGGGCCCTCGGAGGTACTGTTGGTAGATACCGATAGTCCGATTTGGACATAACGGATTAGCCATTGGTTAGGGTAGAAAGGACCTATATTAGAAAAAACAAAGGCGTGATATCCCGACGGCAAATGGAAGAATCGGATTCTTTAAGTCACTTGTCATGCCAAGCCTGACCCACGACTTACTTGAACCCACCGCCTTGATCCTCCACTCTAAAGCCTCCGCCTCCACATTGGTTCAGCAGGGTACACGAGCGAGACCAGGAGTACGAGACAGTTAGGTATAGGTCTTTCGTACCATTGTACTCCAGAGTCTCAGGGCCCTCGGAGGTACTGTTGGTAGATACCGATAGTCCGATTTGGACATAACGGATTAGCCATTGGTTAGGGTAGAAAGGACCTATATTAGAAAAAACAAAGGCGTGATATCCCGACGGCAAATGGAAGAATCGGATTCTTTAAGTCACTTGTCATGCCAAGCCTGACCCACGACTTACTTGAACCCACCGCCTTGATCCTCCACTCTAAAGCCTCCGCCTCCACATTGGTTCAGCAGGGTACACGAGCGAGACCAGGAGTACGAGACAGTTAGGTATAGGTCTTTCGTACCATTGTACTCCAGAGTCTCAGGGCCCTCGGAGGTACTGTTGGTAGATACCGATAGTCCGATTTGGACATAACGGATTAGCCATTGGTTAGGGTAGAAAGGACCTATATTAGAAAAAACAAAGGCGTGATATCTCGACGGCAAATGGAAGAATCGGATTCTTTAAGTCACTTGTCATGCCAAGCCTGACCCACGACTTACTTGAACCCACCGCCTTGATCCTCCACTCTAAAGCCTCCGCCACCATCATTGGTTCAGCAGGGTACACGAGCGAGACCAAAAGTACAAGACAGTTAGGCATAGGACTTTCGTAGCATTGTACTCTTGAATCTCAGGACCCCCGGAGGTACTGATGGTAGATACCGATAGTCCGATTTGGACATAACGGATTAGCCATTGGTTAGGCTAGAAAGGACCTGTATTTAAAAAAAAACAGAAGCGTGATATCCCGACTGCAAATGGAAGAATCGGTTTCTTTAAATCACTCGTCATGCCAAGCCTGACCCACGACTTACTTGAACCACCGCCTTGGCCTCCACTCTAAAGCCTCCGCCACCATCATTGGTTCAGTAGGGTACACTAGCGAGACCAGAAGTACGAGACAGTTAGGCATAAGTCTTTCGTAGCACTGCACTCCAGAGTCACAGGGTCCCGGCGGTACTGTTGGTAGATACCGATAGTCCGATTTGGTAGGGCAACCAGCCCTCATTATTGGAGTCAGTCCACTTCCAGAATACCGATTTCGCCATTCGTAAACGCACAGATTGTCTGCCATTTCTTGGGTTGAGGTAGGTCGTCCTCGGACCATAGAGCTCTCCCCCGATTCTTTTGTCCGGATCACAGATCTCTTATACCTCATTGGGGTCATATCTTCATCCATTCTCATCCCTTGGGACAGGCCAATTTAGACTTTAGGTTCACCTATTCCTTTAGGCCATAATGATTAATCAACCTATCACAACCCAAGTAACGGCAGACAATTTGTACGTTTACGAATGGCGAAATCGTGGCTCTACGGAATTCTGGTTCCTTTAAATCTGTCGACCTCAAATGTCCTCACGTTGGTGTGTTGAAGTTTGGATAATGGGGTGCCAGATCAGGTGCACTCGCCATTCGACCGTGGCTCAAAATGACGAGGCATTGTCCTTGGTTCTTCCCTTCGGGATTGATCACGGACCGTCGTCAATAGCCTGTTGTATCAGTTCTTCCAGTGAGACCATAATTAAGAACCTGCCTACCGATTAGACGACAGAGTAATATAGGAAGAAAACGGACAGTAAAAGTTCAGAAAAGATGCAAAAGTTCATCCTTTTTTTTGGAGCATTGCATCGCAAAACCGAAGTGTTACCTACTTCACACGTGTGTAGTTTGAATGTTTGCTGGAAGGAATTTCACAGCGAGTACTTGGGAAAACAATCGTGTTATTGAGTTGTTTTATTTAACATTTGTTAAGCATTTAAAATGGCAGAAAACAAGAAGCACTTTCGACAGATTCTGACTTTATTTTCGAAAAGGCAAGATTGCTTCCTAGGCCAGTTATTTAACCGGAAACATCGGAAATTTTATACGGTAGGTATGTATTTTAATTAATTACTGGAGCAACACAACGGGCTATTGACGACGATGCAGCTACCAGAGAGATGGAAAGAAACTAAGCGAGCTTTTACATCAACCCAATGTTTTGAAGGTTTCGTGATGTAGGCACTGCTCATGCACCAAGATTTAATGCAACGCACGTATGTTTTTCGATTTTCTGTCATATATATATCTTGCTCCACAATAAAATCCTATAAATACCATAAACACTCCGAAAATCGCGTGAAGACCATTCGTTTTGGAGTAGAGCGTTTGAGAAACGCAACAATTTATTTTCTCGCCATCAAAAACATTTTGCCTTCGAAAATGGAGCACACGGTTTAAGAGTATTCATTAATATTGGAAACTGATAAGTTGGTACAAAAATGGACCGTCATTAATCAGCCAAATAGATTTCTGAGTTAGATGAAACATGGGCTTATAATGACAGAAATGCATCTAAATGCACTAATAGAAAGGCATGGAGCGAGGGAAGTCAACGAACGAAAATAACCTTATTAGGAAGAAAATCACTTATAGTCCAATATCATCTGTTGACGATCTGAGAATATTTAGGACAAATTTTCTGTAATTGAGTGCGACTGTCACGCAAACAGATCCCCAAGGTTTATTTTGTTATAAATATTCAGTAGACTGCAACAAAATGGGATTATTTTGATGGAATAAAATGATTATATACTTAGATTACAAAGATAACTTGTAACATCTAATTCATCGATCCCTTAAATATCTATTGGGTTGATATTGTTTTCTTGGTATTCATCAACACTTTTAAATTGGTAATTTGGTATTTTTTAGTTAACGTCGTACTAGAGCAACACAACGGGCTATTGACGACGGTCCGGGATCAGTCCCTTAAGGGAAAGATCCGAGGACAACACCTCGTAATTTGAACCTCGGTCAGATGACGAAGCAACATCTGAGCTGGCACCCCACTCTCCAAACTTCCACACCAACCCAACGTGAGGACTTTTGGCCACGACAGATTTAAGGTGCACCAGCCGCCTCTACACCATACGCTTACAAACATCCCTGCCCGGACCCGGATTTCACAGAAAAGGAAGCGCGGAATAAAACACCCTATCAATAAAATTGCAGAAATAATTCAGTTTTCTCGAATTAAATTATACAAATTTAAAAAACTTTCATATCCTTCAGAAAAAGCGTCCAAACTTCTATCTCTACTATTATAAAAGGAAGTGTTTGTCTGTTTTTTTTTTGTGTCCACAAAATCCTGACGATTCTATGGCACTTACAGCAATGCGATTGGCACACAGGTAGTCCGAATTTTTTGCAATTTTTGGGTCGCGGCGAATTCTAATGTCAATCTAACAATAACTATCAATCTAGTACATTTTTAAATGAATTTAAGGACATTTAATTATTATTGTTTTCTTTGGAATGGCAACTGCATACAGATATGATTTATTCTAAATTTATTTTTCCCGTTTTCATTTTGCACAGAGATTAATGATTTTCCAGCACAGCTAACAAAAGTTTTAACTTTAGTGATGTAGTTCTTTTTTCTATCTCCTAGACCGTTAAAATATGAGTAAAAGTGTCAACGAATTTGAAATCTGCGGAAAATTTCACTAAAGATCGTTACCTAAAAATATGATTTTCTTTAAATAAATAATTTTTAAATTGAATATATCTTTTATATTTTAGCAAGAGATTGTGACGTCACGTAAACTTTCTCTTCAAAAAATAATAATAATAATAATAAATAAATAAAAAATAATAATAAATTTTAAAAAATGAAATAAAAAAAACCAGATTGCATCTTTTGCCCTTCATGTTAAAAAAAAGAAACAGATTACATTTACTGTCCCATTTTCGCGAATGAGAGAAAGAAATAAAAAACATATTGACTGGGATTTGTTAAGTTTTTTTCGTAAAATCGGGGAATCGGGGCTAAAGAAAGATTGAAAATTTCAACGGATTTGAAATCTGCGGATAATTTCATTTTAGATTTATATCTAAAAATATGATTTTATTCAAAAAAATAATTTTTAAATTGAATATATCTTTAACGGATTTGAAATCTGCGGAAAATTTTACTCCAGATTAATTCCTTACATCACGGGCACGGGCAACGCCGGGCTAGCCACGCAGTGGTTAGTAACTAATAGTACCACTAATCCGTCTGTGGCTGAGTGCCATAGACTCAGATGTGTGAAACCACATTATTTGCAGATTCAGGATCAATAAATAGCAGAATCTGTTTATTTTTAGAATATAGAAATCGTAAGGGGGGGGGGGGGGGCAGGTACTTAGACCTGAGTGTGCAGATCGATTCTTCACCTATTGTTTTTTCAAACACGCGCGTTTGAAGATTGGTATGAATCCCAGTCGATACGAATTGTTTTTGCGATCAGCAACAGCGCCAGTTTGACATTACAAATCAGTGTTGTCAACTGAAAGGTAGGTCGTAAATTAACGTCACGCTGGAGTAACGGACCGGTCTATTTTCGACGGTCCGGGATTCTTTCCATAGACAAAGATCCGAGAACCTCGTCATCTTGAGTCAATGTCAGGTGACGAGGTCGACACCTGAACCAGCACACCACTGCTCAATTCTAAACTTTCGTGTCCTCACGTTGGGTTGGTGTGGAAGTTTGGAGAGTGGGGTGCCAGCTCAGGTGTTGCCTCGTCATCTGACCGTGGTTCAAAATTACGAGGTGCTGTCCTCGGATCTTTCCTTTAAGGGATTGATCCCGGACTGTCGTCAATAGCCCGTTGTGTTGATCTAGTATGACGTTAATTAAAATTCACAAAAATTACCAAACTTCCGCACATTTGTGTCCACGACGTGCACCAACCCCCACGGGCGTGATGGATTTTGGTAGGATCAAGTTTCGAACACCCCCTCCACCCCTCCTGTTGCTAATCGTTGGGTTGGTGTGGAAATTTGGAGAGTGAGGTAATGGTAATGGTAATTTTAGTTAACGTCGTACTAGAGCAACACAAAGGGCTATTGACGACGGTCCGGGATCAGTCCCTGAAGGGAAAGATCCGAGGACAACACCTCGTAATTTTGAACCACGGTCAGATGACGAATCAACACCTGTTCTGGCACCCCATTCTCCAAACTTCCACGCCAACCCAACTTGAGGACTTTCGGCCACGACAGATTTAAGGTGCACCAGCCGCCTCTACACCATACTGTTTACAAACATCCATGCCCGGACCCGGATTCGAACCGGGAACCTTCCGATCTAGAGGCTAACACCTTAACCATACTTACGAGACTGATCCCGTACCGTCGTCAATAGCACCGTTGTGTTGCTCTAGTACGACGTTAACCAAAATTACCATTACCATACCTTAACCACACCAGACCGGTTGGTTGGTAATGGTAGTTAACGTCGTACTAGAGCAACACAACGGGCTATTGACGACGGTCCGGGATCAATCCCTTAAGGGAAAGACCCGAGGACAACACCTCGTAATTTTGAACCACGGTCAGATGACGTATGAAGTAAAAGGAATTCGCATCAAAAATATTCTTATCTATGCATGAGCAAGTTTGTTTGCTGTCTGCGCTATCAACCTGAACAAGTTTTCCTTTTCTAATTTATGTAGGTAGGTATTTATTTTAATTAACGCCGCAATAAGAGAGAGAGAGAGAGAACAACACACGGGCTATTGGCGACTGTCCGGGATCAACGTCCGAAGAGAAAAGATAAGAGGGCAGCACTAAAAGTAAATCTGAACTACCGTCTGATAACAAACTAGATTCTCTTTTGACCTAATGCTTGAATTGGCTCTCTTTGTAGATAAATGTTTGCAACTTTTTTATATTTATATAATGACCCTGTGCGCCGACCAACCGTTATAGTGGTTAAGGTGTTAGCTTCTAGATCGGAAGGTTCCTGGTTCGAATCCGGGTCCGGGCATGGATGTTTGTAAACGTATTGGTGTAGAGGCGGCTGGTGCACCTTAAATCTGTCGTGGCCGAAAGTCCTCACGTTGGGTTGGCGTGGAAGTTTGGAGAGTGGGGGCGCCAGCTCAGGTGTTGCTTCGTCATCTGACCGTGGTTCAAAATTACGAGGTGTTGTCCTCGGATCTTTCCCTTAAGGGATTGATCCCGGACCGTCGTCTATAGCCTGCTGTGTTGCTCTAGTACGACGTTAACTAAAATTACCATAACCATTACCATTTACGTGACCCTGTGAATGACTTTTCAGTTTCAATAACCGTCGTGTTGCGGACAACATTCATAAAATTTTTTGGGTGTGTGTGAAAGGGGATGTAAAGATTTGCAGAAGTGTGCCAGCTCATGTGTGATCTCTTCATCTGACCGTGATTCAAATCTACGAGGTGTTATACTTGGATCTTTCTCTTCAAGTTTGATACTGGACCATCGTCAATATTCCGTTGTGTTGTACTTAATTCAGCTTCCAACCAAAAATGGCTATAAAATTTGCTCCAGTTAAAACTAGCGGGAGGGAAAGCTGAATATTATGTCGCCCTCTACATACCATGACCATACGTCCCGAAAAAATCGGGCAGTCCCGATTTTAAGAGTTGCATCCCGATGCCCTGAGT